>OV121085.1:0-340000 GCA_921293015.1 Phorcus lineatus
ATATATACATGTAGGGTAGTTTTCACATTACGCATTAGCATTACGAACCTTCATAGATGGTTTTTTTTCAAATGTCACTAGAAATGAAATAGAATATATGGCACATACATGTCGCGTTATTTGCTTATCAAACGTGATGCGCTTAGGTTTTCTTAGAAAACCTAAGCTTTACCCTCCTTTTAAAACATATACAGATAACGTAAGTTGATATTTAAGAAAATGGTTGCAATGCATGCATGTAGACAACGATCCGCACCTCTAACTATAACGTACCAAACAATTCTAACCCTCGCCTTAACCCTAACCCTAGCTATCGTTCTGTCCTGTCGCATTTTATTCCTAAATGCCCTCGATGATAAAGTGATAGAGGTACTGTTTATGTGTAAATCACTTTTACCTATATGATTCATCTACACCCCTGACAATTGTGAGATATTCCTATCCGATTTTCGCTTTATTAACGATAAGTAATGAATATTGCTATGCGTTTAAGATAACTATTCAAGTGTTCGTTTATTTTATTTGTATACCTATTTATCACATATTACTTATAAGACGCAGAGCATTGATGTAAGTTTTCTTTTTGGAGATTTGGTGGTCCTGAAAAGGACCGTTGTGAGGGTTAGTAAACGAGACCCGGCGCTTAAGCCCTCTCGCCACGGATACGACGAGCCAGCTGGATGTCCTTTGGCATGATGGTGACACGCTTGGCGTGGATAGCGCACAAGTTGGTGTCCTCAAACAGCCCGACGAGGTAGGCCTCGGAAGCCTCCTGAAGAGCCATGACGGCAGAAGACTGGAAGCGGAGATCGGTCTTGAAGTCCTGGGCGATTTCACGGACCAGACGTTGGAAGGGAAGCTTCCTGATCAAAAGCTCGGTGCTTTTCTGGTAACGACGGATCTCTCGGAGAGCGACAGTTCCGGGCCTGTACCTGTGAGGTTTCTTCACTCCACCGGTAGCTGGGGCGCTCTTACGAGCGGCCTTGGTGGCCAGCTGCTTTCTTGGGGCCTTGCCTCCAGTTGACTTACGAGCGGTCTGCTTAGTACGTGCCATGTCGATTCACAAAGTGAGACTGTGTAAAATCGCAAAGGTGCTAGCTTGTTTTATCAAAGCCGCGTCCACAGTGATTGGTCGTCAAATTCCCCGCGGAAAACTCGTTTATCCGAACACTGTATGAACGTTAGATCGAGTTTTCTCATTAAAATTTGATTTCACTAATTTGACGAATCTAAAGCATTAAAGTCAACGAAATATATATCACTTTACGTAGAATAACTTTTTACATGAAGTGAAAGCACTATTGTTGTTGTAAAACTATTGGTTTTTGCAAACTAATGAAATCAAATTTCTAATGCTTTGACAACACTCAGCGCGCTAAGACTCTATTATCCAGACAGTAAAATTTCTTATGTCTGGTTAAACGGGGCCTTAGTGAGAAAATTTAATTTCACTATTTCTCGGAAGTGTACATTTACCTCAAGAAACAAATGCCCCTATTTCATGTTAAAAACTAATCTACGTAAAGTAGGAGGTAGTTTACTTAATTAAGTACTGCAGTATTTACACAATAGTGAAATCAGTTGAATTGCAAATGTGAAAACTCGTTTATCCGTTTTCGTTGTTTCAGCATTTGTCTGGTTAACCGAGGTTATACCGCTAAAGGGATAAAAGGCGCGGAACGCGTCGCCTGTTCATTCAGTCGATATTTCTCTCTGATTAAGAATGTCTGGACGTGGTAAAGGAGGAAAGGGTCTTGGAAAGGGGGGCGCTAAGCGTCACAGGAAGGTTTTGCGTGATAACATCCAGGGTATCACCAAGCCTGCCATCCGTCGTCTGGCGAGAAGAGGTGGTGTTAAGCGTATCTCCGGTCTCATCTACGAGGAGACACGTGGAGTACTCAAGGTTTTCCTCGAGAACGTCATCCGTGATGCCGTTACCTACACCGAGCACGCAAAGAGGAAGACCGTCACTGCCATGGACGTCGTCTACGCTCTGAAGCGTCAGGGACGTACCCTGTACGGATTCGGAGGTTGAAAAGCTTGTTTTCAACACCCTTATAACGGTCCTTTTCAGGACCACCAAATCTCAAAAAAGAAAACTTACATCAATGCATTTGCGTTTTGTAACCAATGTAATTAAATAAAATTTTATAATATATTATGCACTGTCAATTTTACAGTGACGATAGATACACATTGATGGAAATCAATCAATCAAGCGACACTCGACAGTGATCAATCAGGGGAGAAGCCTACACTGACTAATTAACACCAGCTCGGAGAACGTTAATCAGCTTGCGTCTGGCTATTGTTTCGTGTAGCCAAGGTTGAATGAATGATCACGTTCAAAAATTATTGAAATGTTATATCTTATCTTACTTTTTGGATATACTAAATATGTAATTATGTAACAGTTACTAAAAACATAAAACTTTCAAAAGCGATTACTTTCTTTCGTTAGCGGTTAAAGATATAAAGAATGTTTATATTAACTTGTCACAAACATATTACACTTTGGAAATGACATTTTCAGTTCATATGTGCGTGATGTGGTATGTAGATGTGTAGATGTATATATGTATATATGTTATACTTGTCAAGCATTGATAGAGTCTCCTTTTTTGAGATTTGGTGGTCCTGAAAAGGACCGTTATGTGAGTTCAGGTGAACTTCTGGAGTTTACTTAGAGCTGGTGTACTTGGTGACAGCCTTGGTACCCTCAGAAACGGCGTGCTTAGCCAATTCACCGGGGAGGAGGAGACGGACAGCGGTCTGGATCTCCCGAGAGGTGATGGTGGATCGCTTGTTGTAGTGGGCGAGACGGGAAGCCTCAGCGGCGATTCTCTCGAAGATATCGTTGACAAAGCTGTTCATGATTGACATAGCTTTGCTGCTGATACCGGTGTCGGGATGCACCTGCTTCAACACCTTGTAGATGTAGATGCTGTAGCTCTCCTTCCTCCTCTTCCTCTTCTTCTTGTCACCGCCGACACGGGCGGCCTTTGCCTTACCGGCCTTCTTGGCTCCCTTAGAACTGACCTTGGGTGGCATGTTGTTAGTTACTCGTGCAGTGCTTGAGTGTGGGGGACGCGAAGGCGCTCGGCGCTTTTATCGTTGGAAAACCGGCTCGAAAACAGAGCTCGCGCCTTAAGCGAGAGAAAGCGCGCGCAGTGCTCAGTGGCCGATTTCGATCCGCTTTTGTCCTATATATAAAGCGACTTCGGATTTCGCCTTAGACGTTCTCTCTCTCTCAACAGACGAACAGCAATCATGTCAGGCCGTGGTAAAGGAGGAAAAGTAAAGGGCAAGTCCAAGTCCCGATCATCCCGTGCTGGACTTCAGTTCCCCGTCGGACGTATCCACCGTCTTCTCCGCAAAGGCAACTATGCCGAGCGTGTTGGTGCCGGTGCCCCAGTATACCTGGCTGCCGTCCTTGAGTACCTCGCCGCTGAGGTTCTCGAGTTGGCAGGTAACGCCGCCAGAGACAACAAGAAGACGAGGATCATCCCCCGACATCTGCAGCTGGCCATCAGGAACGACGAGGAGTTGAACAAACTGCTGTCCGGTGTGACCATCGCCCAGGGTGGTGTTCTCCCCAACATCCAGGCTGTCCTTCTCCCCAAGAAGTCTCAGAAGGCTGCTGGAAAGTAAACTGCACTTTGCCAGTATCTTCCACAAACGGTCCTTTTCAGGACCACCAAACACCTCAAAAGAAAACTCAATCAATGCTGTTAATTTTATGAAGATAAGACATACATATAACATAAATAAAATTGCACAAATCACTCCCCCGCCTGAAAGATTAAATTCAACTTAGGTCCAACGCTATCATATTGAAATGACACAATGATTACCCACATAAAAGAAATATTATTTACGTCACTGATTGGTAATCTATGAGACAAAGCCCACCCCGCGCAGTGATCAATCAGACGACAAGCTACAGTGCACACCCAAAAGCAGTCCATTCGCTTATATATACATGTAGGGTAGTTTTCACATTACGCATTAGCATTACGAACCTTCATAGATGGTTTTTTTTCAAATGTCACTAGAAATGAAATAGAATATATGGCACATACATGTCGCGTTATTTGCTTATCAAACGTGATGCGCTTAGGTTTTCTTAGAAAACCTAAGCTTTACCCTCCTTTTAAAACATATACAGATAACGTAAGTTGATATTTAAGAAAATGGTTGCAATGCATGCATGTAGACAACGATCCGCACCTCTAACTATAACGTACCAAACAATTCTAACCCTCGCCTTAACCCTAACCCTAGCTATCGTTCTGTCCTGTCGCATTTTATTCCTAAATGCCCTCGATGATAAAGTGATAGAGGTACTGTTTATGTGTAAATCACTTTTACCTATATGATTCATCTACACCCCTGACAATTGTGAGATATTCCTATCCGATTTTCGCTTTATTAACGATAAGTAATGAATATTGCTATGCGTTTAAGATAACTATTCAAGTGTTCGTTTATTTTATTTGTATACCTATTTATCACATATTACTTATAAGACGCAGAGCATTGATGTAAGTTTTCTTTTTGGAGATTTGGTGGTCCTGAAAAGGACCGTTGTGAGGGTTAGTAAACGAGACCCGGCGCTTAAGCCCTCTCGCCACGGATACGACGAGCCAGCTGGATGTCCTTTGGCATGATGGTGACACGCTTGGCGTGGATAGCGCACAAGTTGGTGTCCTCAAACAGCCCGACGAGGTAGGCCTCGGAAGCCTCCTGAAGAGCCATGACGGCAGAAGACTGGAAGCGGAGATCGGTCTTGAAGTCCTGGGCGATTTCACGGACCAGACGTTGGAAGGGAAGCTTCCTGATCAAAAGCTCGGTGCTTTTCTGGTAACGACGGATCTCTCGGAGAGCGACAGTTCCGGGCCTGTACCTGTGAGGTTTCTTCACTCCACCGGTAGCTGGGGCGCTCTTACGAGCGGCCTTGGTGGCCAGCTGCTTTCTTGGGGCCTTGCCTCCAGTTGACTTACGAGCGGTCTGCTTAGTACGTGCCATGTCGATTCACAAAGTGAGACTGTGTAAAATCGCAAAGGTGCTAGCTTGTTTTATCAAAGCCGCGTCCACAGTGATTGGTCGTCAAATTCCCCGCGGAAAACTCGTTTATCCGAACACTGTATGAACGTTAGATCGAGTTTTCTCATTAAAATTTGATTTCACTAATTTGACGAATCTAAAGCATTAAAGTCAACGAAATATATATCACTTTACGTAGAATAACTTTTTACATGAAGTGAAAGCACTATTGTTGTTGTAAAACTATTGGTTTTTGCAAACTAATGAAATCAAATTTCTAATGCTTTGACAACACTCAGCGCGCTAAGACTCTATTATCCAGACAGTAAAATTTCTTATGTCTGGTTAAACGGGGCCTTAGTGAGAAAATTTAATTTCACTATTTCTCGGAAGTGTACATTTACCTCAAGAAACAAATGCCCCTATTTCATGTTAAAAACTAATCTACGTAAAGTAGGAGGTAGTTTACTTAATTAAGTACTGCAGTATTTACACAATAGTGAAATCAGTTGAATTGCAAATGTGAAAACTCGTTTATCCGTTTTCGTTGTTTCAGCATTTGTCTGGTTAACCGAGGTTATACCGCTAAAGGGATAAAAGGCGCGGAACGCGTCGCCTGTTCATTCAGTCGATATTTCTCTCTGATTAAGAATGTCTGGACGTGGTAAAGGAGGAAAGGGTCTTGGAAAGGGGGGCGCTAAGCGTCACAGGAAGGTTTTGCGTGATAACATCCAGGGTATCACCAAGCCTGCCATCCGTCGTCTGGCGAGAAGAGGTGGTGTTAAGCGTATCTCCGGTCTCATCTACGAGGAGACACGTGGAGTACTCAAGGTTTTCCTCGAGAACGTCATCCGTGATGCCGTTACCTACACCGAGCACGCAAAGAGGAAGACCGTCACTGCCATGGACGTCGTCTACGCTCTGAAGCGTCAGGGACGTACCCTGTACGGATTCGGAGGTTGAAAAGCTTGTTTTCAACACCCTTATAACGGTCCTTTTCAGGACCACCAAATCTCAAAAAAGAAAACTTACATCAATGCATTTGCGTTTTGTAACCAATGTAATTAAATAAAATTTTATAATATATTATGCACTGTCAATTTTACAGTGACGATAGATACACATTGATGGAAATCAATCAATCAAGCGACACTCGACAGTGATCAATCAGGGGAGAAGCCTACACTGACTAATTAACACCAGCTCGGAGAACGTTAATCAGCTTGCGTCTGGCTATTGTTTCGTGTAGCCAAGGTTGAATGAATGATCACGTTCAAAAATTATTGAAATGTTATATCTTATCTTACTTTTTGGATATACTAAATATGTAATTATGTAACAGTTACTAAAAACATAAAACTTTCAAAAGCGATTACTTTCTTTCGTTAGCGGTTAAAGATATAAAGAATGTTTATATTAACTTGTCACAAACATATTACACTTTGGAAATGACATTTTCAGTTCATATGTGCGTGATGTGGTATGTAGATGTGTAGATGTATATATGTATATATGTTATACTTGTCAAGCATTGATAGAGTCTCCTTTTTTGAGATTTGGTGGTCCTGAAAAGGACCGTTATGTGAGTTCAGGTGAACTTCTGGAGTTTACTTAGAGCTGGTGTACTTGGTGACAGCCTTGGTACCCTCAGAAACGGCGTGCTTAGCCAATTCACCGGGGAGGAGGAGACGGACAGCGGTCTGGATCTCCCGAGAGGTGATGGTGGATCGCTTGTTGTAGTGGGCGAGACGGGAAGCCTCAGCGGCGATTCTCTCGAAGATATCGTTGACAAAGCTGTTCATGATTGACATAGCTTTGCTGCTGATACCGGTGTCGGGATGCACCTGCTTCAACACCTTGTAGATGTAGATGCTGTAGCTCTCCTTCCTCCTCTTCCTCTTCTTCTTGTCACCGCCGACACGGGCGGCCTTTGCCTTACCGGCCTTCTTGGCTCCCTTAGAACTGACCTTGGGTGGCATGTTGTTAGTTACTCGTGCAGTGCTTGAGTGTGGGGGACGCGAAGGCGCTCGGCGCTTTTATCGTTGGAAAACCGGCTCGAAAACAGAGCTCGCGCCTTAAGCGAGAGAAAGCGCGCGCAGTGCTCAGTGGCCGATTTCGATCCGCTTTTGTCCTATATATAAAGCGACTTCGGATTTCGCCTTAGACGTTCTCTCTCTCTCAACAGACGAACAGCAATCATGTCAGGCCGTGGTAAAGGAGGAAAAGTAAAGGGCAAGTCCAAGTCCCGATCATCCCGTGCTGGACTTCAGTTCCCCGTCGGACGTATCCACCGTCTTCTCCGCAAAGGCAACTATGCCGAGCGTGTTGGTGCCGGTGCCCCAGTATACCTGGCTGCCGTCCTTGAGTACCTCGCCGCTGAGGTTCTCGAGTTGGCAGGTAACGCCGCCAGAGACAACAAGAAGACGAGGATCATCCCCCGACATCTGCAGCTGGCCATCAGGAACGACGAGGAGTTGAACAAACTGCTGTCCGGTGTGACCATCGCCCAGGGTGGTGTTCTCCCCAACATCCAGGCTGTCCTTCTCCCCAAGAAGTCTCAGAAGGCTGCTGGAAAGTAAACTGCACTTTGCCAGTATCTTCCACAAACGGTCCTTTTCAGGACCACCAAACACCTCAAAAGAAAACTCAATCAATGCTGTTAATTTTATGAAGATAAGACATACATATAACATAAATAAAATTGCACAAATCACTCCCCCGCCTGAAAGATTAAATTCAACTTAGGTCCAACGCTATCATATTGAAATGACACAATGATTACCCACATAAAAGAAATATTATTTACGTCACTGATTGGTAATCTATGAGACAAAGCCCACCCCGCGCAGTGATCAATCAGACGACAAGCTACAGTGCACACCCAAAAGCAGTCCATTCGCTTATATATACATGTAGGGTAGTTTTCACATTACGCATTAGCATTACGAACCTTCATAGATGGTTTTTTTTCAAATGTCACTAGAAATGAAATAGAATATATGGCACATACATGTCGCGTTATTTGCTTATCAAACGTGATGCGCTTAGGTTTTCTTAGAAAACCTAAGCTTTACCCTCCTTTTAAAACATATACAGATAACGTAAGTTGATATTTAAGAAAATGGTTGCAATGCATGCATGTAGACAACGATCCGCACCTCTAACTATAACGTACCAAACAATTCTAACCCTCGCCTTAACCCTAACCCTAGCTATCGTTCTGTCCTGTCGCATTTTATTCCTAAATGCCCTCGATGATAAAGTGATAGAGGTACTGTTTATGTGTAAATCACTTTTACCTATATGATTCATCTACACCCCTGACAATTGTGAGATATTCCTATCCGATTTTCGCTTTATTAACGATAAGTAATGAATATTGCTATGCGTTTAAGATAACTATTCAAGTGTTCGTTTATTTTATTTGTATACCTATTTATCACATATTACTTATAAGACGCAGAGCATTGATGTAAGTTTTCTTTTTGGAGATTTGGTGGTCCTGAAAAGGACCGTTGTGAGGGTTAGTAAACGAGACCCGGCGCCCCGCTGTTAAAATGAAGGCATTTCGCGGATACATAAGTAAATGTTGTGATCCGACTACTGTTGCATGTAGCTTTCATTGCAGTTTTCATAAAATCAATAAAACTTACTTTAGAAAAAAAGTCACAAACATTTGACAGTTTCTCTCGAAAATTTTAATCTCCTTATTTCCAGTGCGCATGAACTGACTATGAACATCTCCAATTACGTAATAAAAATAATTAAATGTATGAATCTATGTTTTAAGAAAAAAGTTGTGAAGTTCCTTTTGTAAATAATACTTGTTCACCGATCGACTTCCCAAAACATGAATTGTTTCCGTGTTCCCAAAACATGTATTATCAGCGATTTATCGTGTGCAGTTAGACATGATCCACACGAATTTAATTCACGGAGAACATTTTACACTATTTGTAGTAGTCACTTCCTTATTTGGTTATGCGCAATAATCAATGTTCCTTATATGGTATCTTCCGCAAAAAATAGTTCTTTACATATAGTCGATTACTGATATACCTTATAGCACACATCTTAATCGTAACGATTTATTTATTATCCGACATGTGACTCGTATTCATGATAAATATTATTACCACACAGTGCGTGAATATTAAGTTCCCACGCCTCATCACAAACTTCATGGTAAACGAAATTGGCTCTTCATTATTTCAATTTTATTTTAATCTTGTTTTCTTTTCACAATACATTGAACGCTTTCCAACTTAACTGACGTTATAAAATAATCAAACATAAATTTTCTATTACGATAAGGAGACCTCTGCATTGTTCTGAATTGTTTTTCAATAGCCTTTCTTCCCAGTTTAACAAATGATCTCCAAAGGGAGAGCATTCCCAGATTAAAAAAGCAAGTGTTTTCAGACTAGCGACAGACAGCAACTTTCATTTTCCCGCTTGACTACGGTTTGTATATATTTTGTTTATTAACGTGTTATATGTTATAAATGGACAATATCCAGTGTGTGCTGCGATACAGCGCGTGACACCTCTTGACAATCGTCTTTTTGACGTTATGTTCACATGACAAAGCTGAATGCTGTTTACAATTAGTGCACATGTAATTTAACTGCTTTGTCTTTTTATACTCTTCTTGAGTTTTCTATACAGATGTCTTTTAATTGGCATTTTTTAAAATGTTAATTTCATATTGAAATAATTCATTATACTTGGAAAAAGTGAATATATGAACGTGATTTGTCGATATCCCGTTCTTTACATATTAGTGATTATTGGCGTGTTTTAAAAGCAATTCAAACTATACTGAAGGAACAAAAAGTAATTGCTAAAGATTGAAAAATGTTTTGGTATAAATCAGTGGAATTGCCAAAATAGCTATCCATTGAAAAAGTTGTCGACATGTACATTTTTCGATTTTATGAAATTATATTCTAGAATAATTACATAATACAAAACATACAACAAAGTTCCCAATTCTTTTATATAGTAGATAGTGTTATTGTATTTGTTTAAGGTGACACAGAGTATGTTTCATTTGTTTCTTTTTGCTGAATAAGATAGACAAAATCCTATTCGTCTTGAGTTCAATTCAAATATTTCCTAAACTTGCATCTTATCTCTAAATACCAATATTAAGATATTATCTCCTTTTCAGTGATAATAAAAAAACTACCTTAATAGTTATTAAACCAAAATGTGCATCATTTACATGAATGTGAGTTAATTAATCTCCTTAACACTATCAACATATATATTTCCTTGCAACTGTTGTAAATATGTTATGTTATGTTTGAGTCGTTAGCGCGTTTAATTCATTGTCTGGTTTTCTATCATAGATTTCTACTGTTTATTGTCTCTATAATGAACTGATCAGCAACAAAATAGTGATAGACGTCTCTTTAAGGTCAACAAACTACGACTGTGTGGCCAATCCATCAATGATATAGGATGCAAATACAGTGCATGATACATTGCTTCATCGTGTCTATCTAATCAGTGTTTTTGAAATCGCGATATCGGTAATGAATGTAAGCATCAGCGTTGTAATTGTTGCTAGTAAATTCCCTTTCGTCGAAAACAAATGTAATTGTACGCTTTGATTTGAGGAGTAAATTCATCTTAATAAATGGGTTGTACAAACTTTTAACTGATTCACCGTAAGGCTGGATAAAAAGGTACATGTGAGTGAATTAATGCCTTACCTTTACTTAATGTGGCAGCAGCCAACTTTTTGGTCCGGTCAGCGCAGTACTCGTGGAGAGACTGACCATAGACTGACCGCAAAGACATTTTGAGGGCGGGGCTTAGTGACCTTTGGGGCTATTTAATGGCTACAGTATCTGGCTAATCAAATTAAACAAGGGGCGTGTTTAAGTAATAAGCTGCGAAGATGTTTGGTAAGACTTCGTTTTATTTTCAATATCAATGACGTGTATAGACCTAGATATAGGTAAATCCTTGTCAATAGCTTTTTAGGCACGTGGTATAAAATTATTACCCAACAATCGTAATTCGTATGTTTATATAACTTTTTACATATAAGTTAATCACTTGTTACTTTCTTTTTGAATGATCATGTACACGTGTATTTAGGAATAATGGAGGAATATCTTAATTGTTAAGAGTTATTGTGATGTATCGTCAATTCATAAATTAATTTATTATTTAATTAAATAATTTATTTTGGTATCGTTAGATGAATTTTGCAACCACATTTATACTCGTAATTGTCCATTTTAGTATTTATCAAATAATCTGACGTAGTCTTGTTCAAAAAGAATTTAAATCATAATAAATCCTCTCATTCTGTCATCACTTCCGGTGGAATATCGTGATATATCCGTTGTCTATGTGAGTCAGGTGAGTCACGTGACATGAGACTGGCGGCGAGTGTTTGATCCATGACACTGATTGGTGTCACTACACGCGCTGACCATCTGGTTAGATCTGTGTTGATAACAGTTTGTTGGTCGTCAAGCGAGGGATTGGTTTCTCTGTTTGGTCCCTCTGCCCGAAAAGTTTTCCATTTGGTGGAGCAAGATTGTTTTTTTTAACGTTACAACTTACCAGGGACGTGTTTATGCAGAAAGGAGAGATTTTGTGGAAAGTATTCATGGGAATATCTCTCATGAAATATGATATACGATAATTGGTAACAAAATCATTATTACCAATCTTATTTATACCATACTTTTAAAATACTAAAAATCAGTTATAGATCAAAATAAAAAAAACCTGTGAGGTCAATATTAGAGAGGCTTTTCAAAATATTGATGAAGCCGATCTTTCTGAAATTTCAAAACTAGACTTGCAACAAATAAATAAAAGTAATTAAACTGAGAAACCCATTTCTTTGTTATGAAGAAGGCAAATAAACCAGCAAACTATTTTTGTCATTTTGAAAATACGTAAGCAAATGATTTAAACTGTTTTTATTTCGGGATGGTACAGGAAAGGGGGAAGGAATGAAGAAATTACTGAGAGTAAAAAAACACCCTTGAATAGATGGATTTGTTACAGATTTATTCAAATTCTTTTGGATTTTGAGTACAAAATATTCAGTGCATGAAAATCTCCTTAGATTCTTTAATTCAAAGTAATCGAATAAGCTTTATTCCTTAAGTGAGAATACTAGGTTATTTATTATATGGTCTTCTGTTTGACATTAATAATTAAAATATGCTGGGTTTGTTAATTGGAATTGACTTGAAAACGCTTTTGATAAAGTTTCCAAGGATTTCATCAAATATGTTGTTAAAATTTGGCTTTTGTCCTGAAATTTTTTGATGGGACAATCATGTGTTAATCAGAATGGACATCTCCCTGATTTCTCTCTCCCTCTTTTCTTCTCTGCAAGTAAGGGGTCGATTCTTTTCAATGACAAACTCATATCAGCCATAATTGGGAAAATGTATTTGATGAGAAAGCTTTTGATAGGCATATGATTTTTAAAAAATATTTGCTGAAGCAATTTTAAAAAAGTAGAACTTTGTGGTTTTCAAATCAATGTTTTCATAGAACAATATACACAAAAAAGAATTGTTGATAGCAAAAGATGTTGACAATGGAATCTGTAGCTTTTTTAATGTTGAAAGTGAAACATTTGATTTGGTTTGTTTGGTGGTTTGGTTTGTCTCAAACAAATGGTAACTACTATTCAAAATAATTCCATAACTTATGCTTGACTGAAATTTATTTTCGCCTTGTCTTTAATAATACCATGAGCAGTTGTCAATCTCAATATTTATTATATGTTTATACAACATGCTGCTAATAGATGTATACAACTATGACAGGGGGGGGGGGGGGGGGGGGCCATGTCATGTTAACTCGTAGGAGCAGCCTTTTGAACTGTATGATATATTCATGACTGTTATCAGATGTTTAAACTATTAATAAAGGGAGGAAATTATTTTGTTGGGGTAAAAAGAGTCGATAGTGGAATTACCATATTAATTTATTTTATTTATTTAATTAATTGCAGATAAAAACGTAATTTATCACATTTGACAAAAGAGGTAATGCTGTCTCCGCTTGTAAAAAAGCTAAGCCCTGTTTGATGGGATGTGTCTATCGAACTTTCGGGGCATCCAATAACCTAGGCTGGGGCGCTCATGTACAATCTGACATGTTGTGTTAACAAACTGAAATAAACCAAAGAAAATTGAATCCCTTTCACGGGTAGATATAAATGGTTTATATTGATACGGTTAGAAACAGAGCTTATTGTTTCATGTTTTTGTGGAACATGATTCAAACATATTTATTGCTTGAAAAAATTGGATTGGTGAACAAGCTGCAATAGCTTATCTGAATACCGCTCCACAATAAAACAAACATATGGGACATCGTTCCCTTGTTTACATTACATCATTGAACGGTCGTAAAGCATTATGTATCGATATGCAGTGCATACAACGTATTTTGTCGAAGTTCCTTGCAACAGGGGGGTTCATTCTTGTTGATATTCAGGGAATACATTATTTATATCTTTGTAAATTAACCTAAGCTTTAGAAAGACTCTCAAAGATAATCTTTCATTTAGTGGATAAATAGTTACTTTCAAAGAATAATTTCCTGTGACTTGTACCGAGTATGGGACGTAGGGCATTAAGTTGTAATTGTTAAAGTAAATAAGTTTGTTCTTTGCTTCAAATTGTCCAAGAGATGAACAACGGTAATCGAGGAGGAAGATAAGAACGCAATGTGACTGAAAGAGCCACTCCGTGAGTTGTTGGAGTCGTACATGCCAAACTTAATCAATTATATCATTAAATCAGACAAATCTTAAATATCGACCCATGGCAACTTTCATGATTCATAAAATACGTATCCTAATTTGCCAGTAACTTGAGTTTAAATTTTCGAAAGCGGCCTATACACAACTTTAATACGGCTTTTTCAAATCAACAGCTTATTAGCACCAGTGAACAGAACTGAACTGGCCCGTGGTCACTGAGGCGTGTCCAGCCGCGTGTCCTGCCGCGTGACGTGCTAGTGGGCGGAAGCATAACCTCCTTAATGAAAAAACACCAGGAAATCTCACTTTCTAAACAACTGTTTAAACATATCTAAAGTCATCCAAGCAACTCAAACCTCCGATGAATTGATGTTAAATATATCTTTAATTAATTGTATTGTTCCAAGCGAAAGACAGTGTTTAAATGTGATGCTATGCGCACTATCCCATAGCATGTGTACATCAATTACGACGTCTGCCAAATGTTGTCACAACAATCAGACTTGTTTAAATAGTATTATTTTTTATGACACACAGGTGGCCGTTATATAACCCTATCACATTCAATTTCAATTCTTGATTTAATGGTCTCTAATTATACCTTTTGAATTTTAACGCCTTGGACCCACCAAGCGGAATATATGTCCTGTCATAATGGCGTAATCTTGGCATTCGACTGCTACTTAGTTTATTGTCACGGCGTCCAATCATTTTGAACCAATGAACTTGTAGAATATATATTCAACCAATAAATTAAGAGATGGAGATTTGTCTCATGCACTTCTACGGACGATGACACACATTTAAAAACCCATTCAAAATCTTTATCTATTTAGAAACTCTAGTAAATACCATTTTTCGGGAACATTCTTTAGAATTACATAGGATGCTTCTAACGCTTGCGCCAGGTATGTTTTCATGTCATTGATTTTTAAATTCGAAGACAACGATATTGCAACACGGTGTGAGATGTTATACTAGCTAACAATATAATATACGTTAGTTAAATACAAACGAATCATCCACTAAGTACTAAGTTGTCATAAAGTGTAGTGAAACAAATTTTATTTTTTCTACAGTAAACATTAATGAGTTTTTACATTCTCTCCCGTTTATTACAAAAACCTTCATCTTTTCGAGACAATTTAGAACTTCATATCGATAATAAATGTTGTAACACTACGTGATATCCCATAGTAATGGATCTCTCACCGACCAAGAACTTAACCTTTTTGATATAAAACCACCCAAGAAAACCGCGTCCACACCTCTGTGCATTTATAAGGCTGTTTTCAGATTTTCATGGAAAACCAGTATTTGTCATATATATGTGTTTTAGACATGAAAAGTTAAGACATTTAGGTTCGTATCAAAGGTAAATAATATGTTATGAAAATCAAATATTTGAAGCGGGTTTATTGCAGTCAACATTGTATGAGAGTGTTTTCCCAATGATTCCAATCAATCGTTTCCACAACAATTAAAAAAAACGGGTCTAAGAAGAATTTTGAAGGGGGTACAAAGGGGGGGGGGGGGGGGTGAATGGTGGATACATTGGTAAAGTTAAAAGATTTGATGTTTATAACGCAACCGCTATTACTCTCGAATACGGTACGATCATGGCGTCACTGAATTGATTCATAAATAAAGCAATCTGAGGCAGTGCACACGCGCACGAGACATCGACATGCATTGGTCGTATTCTGCTGTTACATTAGGTATATCAGCAGTATCAATGTCTGCAAGTGAGGCAGTTAAAGAAACAGATTTGTAGAATAATTCACTTGCTGCTTATCAATTTAATTGGTGACATCTACGCAGTCTGCGGAATGCAGGTAAACTGTAACTGAATTGTCTATTTTGAAATGATTTCCAAAGTTAAATTGATCTTGGGACTAATCTTGGTAGAAAGGATCGACAGTTCTTTATAAAGTGACTGTGATAAGAGACTAAAATGAAGTGTTTAAACGAACCGAAATAGATTATTTGTTTGATTAATCCTTTTACAGTTGCTTATACGGTTATGACCTGGTAATGATATTTCTTACAGTAAGTGTATTGAAGTAGTGACGGCTCCTTTTATCGTTTATTTCAGTGACGGTGTGAAGGCCACAAAAACAGACGAATCTTCTTCTTCAACTCGTGCAGCACGTGCAAGTCGATAACACTTTGCGCACCTGTCAGTCAAGCCTGATTGTGTCGTCGAGAATTGGAGCAGTGATGAGAGGCTGCCTGTATTACAATGCTGTGTGTATTTCTGGACTTGGATACAATAGAGCTATTTAACTCCAACAGGTAAAATACTGTCTCTCTTGATATTTTCTCTACTTAAATTGGTTACATGCCACATTTAAGGGATACTGGGTTTGTTGTTTGAAGAACATTTCAGCCATTGTCAGTGGTTGTAGTTTACCAAGAACGAAGAAATACCGACAATAACAGCCAAGTAGAATTTTTTCAACACATACTATTTTTCACTTCACTTCACTTCACTTCACTTCAGGTGCAATTAAAGTGTAATTCGTGAATAATGAAGATGTTATGTTCTTTAACACAATTTAAAAAGAAATTCAAGTGGACATGTGTGTCCGCACTGTTACCTGTGATTAGACTACACTGTTCATATTCCTTGATTATGAAGACTCATTTGAAGATTTGTAGAATTCAGAAATATTACGACTTTTTCTTTAAAAATAAAGCTAATATGTATGCATTCTTTAAATAAAGATGGGTTTAAACATATTTTATTCATTACAATGAAAATTGGCAAACAAGCTGGAAGCTTATATTAATGCCCTCCAATACAAATTATATTTTGAAACCATCAAACATACAACACAAAGTTATAACAAACCAATAAGATTTACAGTTGCAACACAATTCAGTTAAGTTATTCAATATTGCAAAGGCAATTTCTTCACGATAAATTTGAGATAAAATATTTCAACTCATTTCTTATCAAATCTACAAGAAATGGTGATAAAAAGGTAAACAGATTGTTGAATAGCCTAGTTGTCAACATCAGATAACTCTTTTTTTCCATATAAAATTGTTTTTAAACTGTAACCATTGTTGTAGAATAACGTTTCATTTCTTAGCAGTGAGTAATTTGGACATATGAGTAAATAATGTGATGTATCTTTGTGCTCTGCGCCGCATGAACATGACGGGTCATTTGAAATATGTCTCTCAAATTTATGAAAATTTAGATCGCTACATCCTAAACGAAGTCTGCAATGAGTGTTTTGACAAAATCGATTGCCGTTATCCAGATCAAATCCAAATGAATTTCCTAGCCTAGGGGTTATTTTTTCAGTAAACATTTTCTTGGATTCTAACACTAACATTTGGTAAAGCATTCCAAAGATCTATTGTACTTTGAAGGAATGATTTTGAATAAGTAGATGTTTTAATTTGAATGTTTTGTGTATTTGACGGATTTCCTGCCGATCTGGAAGTACGTCACATAAATAATTTGGTGCTTTACCGTTTACCATTTTATAAAAAAAGAGTTAATTTTTGTACACGTCTTCTGTCATTTATAGAGGTATGAAATTAGTTTCTGCATACAGTTTATTATGAATTGTGCCCCTTGTCGCCCAACAGATAGTTCTAAGTCCGTCTAATTGTAATTTTTCTAAATTGGCTTTTTGGGTTGCCGTACAGTTATCCCAAATATGACTACAATAGTCAAAAATAGGTAAAATGAAAGACTGATACATGGTCTGTAGTAATTTGCGCGATAGGCGGTATTTTAACTACTTAAGCAGTTTATCATAAGAGTAACTTTATCTACAATACTGTTGACTTGAGCAGCCCAGCTAGCATCTTGCAATGGTAGACCTAAATGTTTATGTTCACCAACTTCAGCAATAGGTATACCTTGCTTAGAACTGGCCACCCTCTTTCTACTAAAATGAATTGTTTCCGTTTTTTTAGGGTTGAATTTTACTTGTCATTTACTTGCTCACAGAGAAATTCTTTGCAAATCATCGTTAAGTTTGTTTGCTGATAAAACCGGATCTTCTATTATTACATACAATGACGTGTCCTCAGCAAATCGTGATAAAAAAAAAATCCAGTTACAATCAGTATGGAGGTCAAGTCCACTTGTTCAGGGGAGACAGGACAGTGTTCGTATATGAAAATTGGATTAAAACTAAACTAATTATTGGTCAATATTAATCAATGTTCAGCTTACTTTTCAAACGAAGTTAGATATATAATACAACCGAATCTAATATTTTCAACTTGAACCCATGTACGCCAGTTTAGTCATCGGAAACAAAATTTCTGTCATCCCTACACTAATAGGCTCTTCCAGCACTGTTTTCATGGAATTAGGTTATTTCCTGTGTTAGATGTGTACCTAGTCTGTGTATATAAATGAGCCTTTAATACAGTCTAGGTTCGCATTTAGCAAGTCTAGATTGACTGAATACACATGGAATTAGGAGCCCAAAGAAAAAATATTATGGATGAAGGAACATTTAATTATAAGCATTTTCCATAGACGAAATTTTGGTCTAATGTGGACCGCAGAGCTCAAGATAAGATTTTGCCTATGTGGGTATGATACCCGTATTTTAAAAAACTGATTGAACATTTATATTTTCAAGTGAGTATTTATATATTTGATACCCGGCACTTTTCCGAAATCCGGGTATGATTTTAAATTCTAAAAGTGTACAAATGTTTAACGGATAAGCTACTATATATAATACTGCCGCTATCAAAATATGAATTCAGATCGAAGTACACACGTTGTGAAATATTTGTAAATTGTTCAACAGTCACGTCAACAGTTAGCTTCATCAAAATGCTGACAGTTGACTTGTAATACAGGTGTCTGATTTATTTTTAATAATAGTCGGATACATGACAGTTCTTTATAAACAAGGACATAGATAAATCTTTAAAAAATTATTATATAGCAGAGAGGATAATATTGGATGGTGAAAGTGACATTCATACAGCATGTCCAACGTCTGCGACATGCATGTACTTTTTTTTACATAACCAATACTGTAAGCCCCATGAAAATGTGGACAACATATTTATATATATAAAGATGTTCATTCAGCTTAATCTCGGTTAACAAGATGATTTCTTGGTGCAATGTTGTCGGCAGAGTAACACTTTCTAAAGGCGCATTTTTTTGATGTAATAAGTTTGAAAATTGTATTCAAAATTTAGAATTCACGTAATAATATCGATTGGTGTTATTGATTTTTTACGCTTCATTACTTTGATGTGTAACTGTTGGGTAAATACGCACTGCTTTTTTATTCAGTAGGGTAAACATATATATTTAGTGATTTTCAGTACGCAAACAATATTTTTCCTTGCGTATTTAAACATGTCTTTTGGGTATTATATCATTATTGGGCAAATAAGCAGCTTATCTAGAGCTCTGCGGACCGATAGGTATTTGTTTCTGCTTTTTGAGATAAATGGTATTTTGATAAGTATTAGATATTTGTCATAAAAGACCAAACATGAACCATTCTGAAATGACAATAGTTTAATAAACTTTGTGTACTTAGGGGAATTGATATTGGAAATATATAAATTAAAATCCTGATGTTTAGAAACGTCGGATATGTTAAATATGCTTTGTTTATAAGTGCCACTCAGCCATGTTTCTTACACATATAATATATGATATAATTAATAAATATAATTTATAATATATATTTTATCATTTAAAATCATATAATTTTTGAACATATACACTGTAAAAATATTTGCATGGAGAATGTAGAATGAAACATCAATTGGGTAAGTATTGATAGGTCCAGGAAAACTGACAGATTATTTGTCTAAAAATAACATTTTTTGTGTTGGAAAATATTTTCAGAAAATTATATGTAAAATTTTCAAGATCCATGAACCTATATTTCTTCTCAAATGATGTCAATTCAAAAGTGAAAACAATACCAGGATTTTATCGAAATTAATTTTTATAATGACACCTGACAGTCGTGTTACTAAGATACTTAACCGTAGAAATATGAAATGACTTACCATGCTCATAATTCCATGTAATTTTGCAAACAAAACAGATGATACCTCTTCATAAGAGTTACAGGCAGTTTCTCTGAACATCACAAACACTAATGAACTAAAGTACTGAGATGGACATCTCCCAGACTTCTTGTTTTCTTTGTTGAGTGTTGACTAGTAATATTGAGAAGTTAATAGACTAAAGGGCTAGTGGCAGATTTTAGTTTAGTGGTTAGTTTCTAACCCTGAACAGTGAAAATGTTTAATATGACATTATAGCAGTTACACGCTAACATTTAATTGTTAAATAATAGACATATCATTATCATCCTTTAATCAAGTGTGAAAAATCCATTTTTTATTTGGACACCCAAAATTAGAAGGGACTCCCAAACACATGCCCAGAGTCCCCAGGACTCTTAGTTTTGATACTCAATGTAAAAATGCAACCAGCTTTTGCGCTAATCCAGATTGCCTTAGTCCTGACCATGTCAATTTTCAAGTGACATATTGTAAAAAGTATTTACAGTATCAATAGCAGCATATAAACTATCCTCTGAACCATCTGGGAATAATTCAGTATCATCAGCATATTGGCCAAACTTATATTCTTGATCACCAAAACAATACCTCTTTTCATTTTTTCATTTTGTCTTACGAGGGGATATACAAAAGTTTCAATACACACAATGAATGTACTGGTGAAAACGGACCAAATGGTCACTGTAGCATAAGTGATCCTTGTCTAGTTCCTTGGTCAACAATAGTCTTTTTCACGACAGCCAGTTTTATGTCTGTTGACCAAATAGCACAGTACCCATGTTATGGAGAAAATTGAGGCACGCAGTGTTATTAAGTTTTTACATTTGAAGGGCTATACTGCACATTAAATTCATGATGAAATGAAATCTGTTTATGACAATGACAGCCCATCCAATGACACTGTTGTGAGATGAAAAAGAAATTTCCAAACAGGCCCCATGTCCCTCGCAGATGAGCCAAGAAGTGGACACCCCTCACTTACTGATGATATGGATGTCATCAAATATTTTGAGATCGCTGCATAACTCTACAAATGATAATGCATGAAACAGGTCTGAGTTATGTCAGTGCATGGAACATACTCCATAACCAGTTGCGTATGTCAAAAGTGTCAGCACGCTGGGTTCCTCGCTTACTGACTCCATTGCAAAAACAGAATGGAAGGGACTTGTCATGGAAAGGTCATGGTGTCTGTTTTTTGGGAATGTCGTGGAGTCATCTTGATGCATTATCTACCTTAGGGTCAGATAATTACTGAAGCTTATTACTGCAACGTGCTGAGCAAGTTACGAGATGCCATTAAACAGAAGCACCGCAGTATGATCACCAAAGGTGTACGCCTGTTAGCTGACAATGCCGCAGCTCACACTTGTCAAGCAGCTGCTGTTGAGGCACGGCGATGTGGCTTTGAAATCTTACCGCATCCCCCCTATTCACCCGATCTTGCACTGGTGACTTCTTGTTCCCCGAGATGAAAAATCCACTTCCTGGACGTCGTTTTCAGGACACCAATGACATCATTCAAGAGGTGGAGGCTTGGTTTTCCGTGAAATCAGGGGTCTTTTATTCAGACGGTCTGCGCAAGGTCAAGAAGCCATGGGGAAAATGTGTATATCTGGATAATGACTATGTAGAGAAGTCTTAAAACATGAGAACAAAATTAGGTTTGTACCTTTGATATGTGTCTGTGATAATTGAAACTTTTTGATATCCCCTCTACATAGTCATATATATTATATTATATATAGTTCAGTTACAAATAAAAACAAATTGTGTTAATATCACCTTGATTGCACCCCTGTTTATCAAGGAGGAAATCTGAGAGGTGGCCGTTAAGAATAACACATGAAGTTTTATCATGAGTTTATATTTCAATCAAGCATAAAATGTCTGTACTGAATCCAAATTTAGTAAAAATAATAAATGAAATTCTTTGAAACTCTATCGAAAGCTTCAAAATCAATTAAAATCAGTAATCAGTTGTCCTTGCATATTTCTTTTCTTAGTTTCAAACACTATATCACATAATTATTTAATTAATTTTAATAAAATGTTGTAAATGGCATTAAAAAGTAACTGTGTTCACTCCTCCCTTCCTTGTAAGAGACATCTCATTTCTCTTACAAACGTGTCTGATAAATCTAAAACACTGACTTAGAAGTTCTTTCATTAGGATTTGAATATTTCAAAAAGAATTTAATATTGGAAATCCATTTTTCCTGGGCATTTATTGTACAGCAAATGATACTTCTTCCAAGTTTATTTCCCTTTCCAATTTGTCCCTTCATTCTTCACTCAAGACTGGAGTAATAACATTTTCGAACTAAAAGTCAGTTCAATGTTTTCACCTGAAGAACAAAGCTAGGTTACAACGATTGAGATTAGATGACTGTCAGTTTTTTCTTCATCGTTATCGGTTATAATTTATCTATTGATTTGCTGACATAATTTCGATTTTGTAATTGCAGAAATATTTTGTGGTTTTAATCAAAGTAATTCCTCATTTCTTCTTTGATTATTGCAATTTTAGTTTTGATTTTGCAAGTTCAAAGAATAAGTATTCATCTATATTTAGAAAATCTTCTTATTGCATCTTCACAAATTTTAATTTCAATTTCTAATTCATTTGATTTCTCTTTAGATTTCTATTAAATAAAGGATGAAAAGAAAACATAATTACCTCTCACCTTCATCATAAAGGTTTCCAAAAATAGACTATCAAAATAGACTATCATAAATTTTAAATTTAATTCAAACGTCATATATGTTTTCATCACTATGATCAATATTTGAAGGGTTTTTTTCTATTTGATTCAAACTAGAACTGAATAAATTTGCATATTCCATATTTAGCAGTAAAAATGTATCAAAATTCTTGTAACCCAGCTCTGCTCTCTTCCTTGTTCACAGCTGAATGATCTGTTTTATATCCAGGAAAATGCGAAAATCAAGTGTAAGATTAAATTGATCCATGGAGATCAAAAAGAAATCACAGTAAAGTTTTCTGCAGTCTGTAAAGTTTTTCAAATTCTTCATCTCTATTGAGACTGAAGATAAAGATAACTCTGAAACAGCTTATTCACTCCCCTGGTTTATGAGAACTAGTGCCAGGGAAGAAAATAGTCCTGCTTCATGACTGTGTATATAAAGGAGCCTTTTATACAGTCTAGGTCCACATTCAGCAAGTCTAGATTGACTGAATACACATAAGGAGCCCAAATAAAAAAATATTATGGATGAAGGAACATTTAATTATTAAAATTTTTCCTAGACTAAATTTTAGTCTAGGAAGAAGATATCCCAGGAGAAAGCTGTTGTGAGAGAATCTCTCCCTGCATAGTGTGACTTGTACTGGTCAGAAGCAGTGGCTGATATAAACTGCAAGTTTTGCTTCACTTTTTCAGTGTTTGTGTGCCAACTCTTCAGTGTCCCGGATCAAAAATCTCCCTGATGGTGCCTACTCTAGCCAGGAATTCAGGCATGATTCATCAAGGCCTTTGTTATGTCCTGCAGGAAAAGTTGGGAAAGAAAGTAAAGAAATGACTAGAGTAATATACTAAGATAGATTGAATTTGGTTTGTGCAAAGTGGTTTTAAGACATCTCTTCATCTTAAATTTGAGCTGCCATATGATCACCAAATCTATAAATCAGAATTCCCATCAGATAAGGAGTCTGTACACAAAGTTTCAGCTTTCTAGGCCTTTAGCTTTAACTCCTCTATCTGACAACCTATCTCCATGCCTCACCAATGTACTCCTGACTTGCAGCCAGTTGTTGAAGAGAAACCTTCAACTGGAGTCACCCTGAAGAGCCCCTGGAGAGACACACAGGAGCTGCTGCAGGGTCACCCCAATCTTGGTTCACAACCTGACACCATGTACCATACCCCGGAGAGACAGACCGGAGCTGCTACAGGTTTACCCCAATCTTGGTCCACACATGTGTTGTGTATTACCCAACTGCTACATTTTATATAATTAACCTCCGATAATAGATTTTTAGAGAAGACTGAATCATTATAGGTTTTGTCACACATGTATCTAATATCTTCATCACACCATCTGTTTGTCCCGGATCATTTTGTTTCTGGAGCAGAAATCCAAAACCACTCATCAATATTTCTGAAACTAGATGTGATTTACCCACCTACTGGTGATGTGGTGCTTTTAAGATTTCTGAAAATAATATTTTTTAATGTTTCCATGGACAGAAGTTACTCTGTACGTACAGGGATGGCTTTCTTCTCTCTGGTTTGATTAGAAGTGTTAATTAAGTGAATTTAAAACAGACTGGTGCATTTGTCGGCTGATGAACTCTTTTAGTGGCATTCTTGAAGTTGTAGTAGTAATGAAGCTGCAATGAAACGTCGCAAATCTGTTAATAAAGAAGTTGAATATCCATAAAATTGTGTACTCCATTATCATTTGTTGACCTCAAAGTCATCATGTTATTATATATAAATCTCAATAGTACACCTTCAATATCAATTCATTTACCGGTACTTATAATTTCACCACTTTTTCTCAATATTTTTAATTTGACAATTTATAAAGGCATTCTACCAATTAAGTTAGGCAAGGATTTATATATCTATATAGATAAAGGTGTATTTAAGTCCTTGGTGAAGGTAAGTATTAGAAATAACAAGTCAGATTCATTGACTTCTTGTAGACTTGTTTAAAATCTTAATATAACGAACAAGGAAAGAAATGAAGAGATTCAAATTCCCAGCCTCTCAGTCTGTTTTCTGCCTCTCCAATGAGAAACTAGTCAACCAGTAACCTCCAAGGCAAAACTGTCACAGCCTCAGCTGTAGCTATTTTTAGCTGGCTCATCTTACAACAGTGAAGCAGCCAGCCTGCCCTGACTGTCTCCCTCTCAGTGAGTCTAACACAGACAGTATAAGTAGTTCATTATATTTGAATGTTTAAAACAGCCTGGCCCTAAAGATTATCCCTTGATAAAAGTCAAAATTCAGATTGAACGACAGTCTGATACAATGGAGGTTGGATCTCTTAAACAGGATTATGATCAGGCAGCACACAGATTGGTGCCCTGGGAAGACACATAGACTTTCATGATATACTTTATAAAATAACTATACGAGTTGCCACAAAAAATGAATTGGATTTATAAATATAAAAATCAGACCATATCCCAACTGGCAAAAGTGTGAACTATTAAAACTTTTCTAAGCAGACCACTGGTTATACATTCAGAAGCTGTTTCACATTGCAAGAACTGTAGTAGTATCTGTAACGTAGCCTCCCCAAGTCTATAAAGGGAGCTAATTCTAACTTGACTTGACAATAAACACGAGAATGTCACCAGGATCGTGTTGTCTTCATTTAGACTGGAAAGGACCCCTTTTAACGTAACAAGAACAACTAGGGCTGTCACCATACATAAATTCATTGATACATAGTTAATGCTTATTCATTAAGTAACCTAACTAAATAGCAATTAAAGGTCCTTTTGGCACCCATTTCTGAGTATAAATGCTTTTTACATGAACTGGATTGATATATTAATTATGCCATATCAATCTCTTCCTAATAAAAACTCCTCTTGGTATTGTTCAATTGAGACTTTTATCTTCTTGATGTAGACATGTGACAACATCTTAAGTTATTCGATTTATCTAATTTCATTTAACAAATAATGTTTATTTTATTTCTCTATTTAAGATACAAGTGTTAGACAGAAATGCAACCTGACTTGTTATTGTAAGTTACTTGTTGTTAACAGTTAAACTTGTAAACACTGTCTCTTCTGCAATTTGAATGAAAAATAAACATGTATCTATATAAGTATCTCTATAAGCATCGTATCATCAACCTTGTATTGTTGTGTACAACGGTCACTACAACCCTTCCTCACCATGTGCAGGAATGCCAACAGCTTGTACATA
Source organism: Phorcus lineatus (assembly GCA_921293015.1). NCBI lineage: Eukaryota > Metazoa > Mollusca > Gastropoda > Trochida > Trochidae > Phorcus > Phorcus lineatus. The sequence continues at coordinate 25,765 of OV121085.1, forward strand.
GGCCAAGTCTAGCATTTAGCACAAAGCGTTTGTACAACTGAGGTTTCTGCCTTCCCTGGTTCACCTTCTTCAGCCACAATAGAATGGAAATTTTTTCTTAATATACCACAAAAGACATTTGAGTATTAAAGTCAAGACCTTTGACAATCATAGTCACATAATCTATACTGGACAAGATGATAAGGAATATATGTGAATTCTGAATTATTCACGATGCTGTATCTCTACATTGACTACCTGATGAAATTTGAATAAAAAATGATGATATCACTTTTCATTCGGAATAAAAATCATGTAATCATTAAAAGTGTAAATAGTTTAATAAAGCATTTTGACGAAAACATTCTTAAGTCATGAACTCTTTGTGACCATGACTTTTGACCAATTGTAGCAAATGTTGAGACTCCTCTGTTGATATCTACCAAACAAGAGCCTCATAGCACAAAACTTTGCAAGTAACCATGTTTAAAAGGATTTTTAAAAATTAATTTCATAACTTGCGACCCTTAACCTTGATTTTCAATGTTAGCATGTCAAAACATGTCCCACGGGAATAAGTATGAAGTTATGTACATGAGTTCTGAAAACCTTAGTGGAAAAAGGTCATAGCTAAATACAAAGTGCAGCAATGGCGGCCACAATTGAAACGGAACAAAAAACTTATTGCAGCCCCCAACTTAATATACCCTGGAAATACTTTTGTAATTTGAAGAAGTGTTAAAGCTTAACCACTACACTTACTGAATGTTGTCATACCAAGTTTCAACAGTCGGATTATTATTGATCTCATCATATGTCCAAGGCTTTGCTCTTCTCATAGTCTGACTACAGCCACATTTGGTAGATGTCCTGATGTAAACTCGGGGAACCAATCAGGATGCCTTTGGCAAAAGCATTTAGTATAATTTGCTCGAGGCAAGTGAATGCCCATAATCACTGTTGAAATGGATCGTGGCTATCCTTCCTTCCTTTCATTACTTGACATAATGATCTGATTTGTTCCTGATGATTAGGTTCTGTCTGCACTTTATTACTAAAATGAAAGCAAATTTGTCCGCTTAATTTGAACAAAATTCCAACCCCGCCAATCTCTAGCCACGTGGGTCATGTAGGGGCCTCATGTTTGAAATCGTGGCGGAAATGGTTTCTGAAACAAAGAAAAAAAGAAAAAGGTTCTGTCTGCACAAAACCGTTGACGGAACATGCGCTGTGTGTGGCTGCTGTCAGACTGTATGAGTAGGAAAGCCCTAGACAGAACGAGGTTGGATCTCGATAAAGTCAAGATTTGGAACCTTTTTTCCTCAGAATATGGTAGATTTGAATCAGACTGCATGTTGTAAGATAGGCCTTATGGTTAAGTTCTGGTTTAGAGTAAAATTTATAAGCATTGTTTCCATCGAAAGCAACTTTTAAAGCTAGGCCTTTGGTTTTTAATTTCTGGCCCAATAACAAATTTCAAAACTTTTTGGAAACAGAAAACAAATAAATGTTGGAAAAAGTTGAAAACCCCAAAAGGCATCACTACACATTACTGTTCCACTTGGGAGATAGTCTTCAGACAAATGACTCTACATTGAGTCACTGTTTAAGTCATATTTCCAAGGAAACAACAATAAGTAAAGTTCCTTTGCAGGTCTGATCCTCAAAAGACACATCTAGGGATGGTGACTGATAGGTTTATGAAGTTTGGTGAAGTTTCAGTTATGTGAAATGCTCTCAGAGACACACAGAACAAACACTATATATTCCCTCTTACGCTGTAAGACATGGAAATACACAAAAAAAGGGGACAGAAGATTTGAGGGTGGATACTCTGTCATGTCTTTATTTGGAGGGGGGGTCACTTGGGGGAGAGAGACCAAATCTACCAACTTGAATCTTCATGTAACAAAAGTGTTTTGAAAATTTAACCTTCCAAAGCAAACAAGTTTTGGTACAGTTGAATCACCCCAATATTTGCATCCCTGCCACACCCATATGATTTGGGATTTGATTTCCATGGAAATGCCCATAAAGAAAAATAGAGCCATGGGCTCTGTAGCTCATCAGACTTTTGATAGAAATAGGTGTTTGGGTTTAGACCATGGGGTCATGGGCAGTGTAGGAAAGATAGCCTGTCCCAACGTCCGAGACGGGAAACTTTGGTTGAGGACGGGCTGTAAAATTATTTAGTCCGTCCTTGTGTCGGGCCAATTTTGTCTAGGAAAGAAAACAACAATGTATTTCTTAAAAGTTATTCACAATCAAATAAAAAAGGTCCATTGCCCATTTGGGGTCAAGGGGTCACCAAACCTACAATTCAGAATCCCCATTGTCCAAGGAGTCTACACACAACTATTAAGCTATCAAGACCTTTTGGAACTGGAGAGAATGAAAGTAGGATTTTAAGGTTTTGACCCCTGTGACCCCATATTGGGTCATGGGGTCACGAAATCTACAATTTAGAATCCCCATTTGCCAAGGAGTATGCACATAAAATTTCAGCTCTCTAGAGTCATTGGTTCTGGAGAAGAAGTCGAAAAAGTGAAAAGTTTACGGACGGATGGACGGACGTCGGACGCCATGCCATGCCATAAGCCCATCGGGTCTTTCAGACCTGATGAGCTAAAAATTAAGAGAAGTTTAGAAGCCCATAAGGCACATCTACACTTGCTGGTTCATCACTGTACCAAGTTTCACTTAGCAAAATCTTATACTTTTTGTGTTCTGCTGAGGAACGTTATCAGGACAGACAGACAGACAGACAGACGAAATCCAAATATCCAGCTGCGCTAGTGCTGCCCATATGACCTTTGCTTCCCCTCAATCACTGGAATCAGTCTTCATGTCACATCTGTTTGCAATCTCAACTCCCTGAGGATCATACCGCATGTGTAGCAAACGCCAAGTATAAACAAAACAAAGGCTATTACCGATAATCTATAACCAAATGAAAGATTTATCAATTTCAAATATTTGTATAAACCTTTTAATCCAATTTTCATTATGGCTGTCAAAAGGTTTTGGTTACGGTACCTTAAAATCCCTATTTCCAAAAATAGAATCCTAGGATACCTTATAGCATATTTTACAAAAGTTCTAGACAAGTTGCAATTTGTACTGATCTTGAAAATAATTCTGAGCAACATAAAAGCAACCCCAAAGCTGACATTGCAGAGCTATATCCCCTGTAACTGGCATCTTTTTTGGTATTATATCTTTCATCGGTTTAAAATATTTCTTTGAGTGTATTAAATAAATGATGCCTTGATCTTATTTTGCTAAATCATTATCATCTGGAATGTTGTTCCTAGGTGAAAAGCATTGGGGGTCATTGTGGCATTCTGAGCAGGGTGACCCCTTGCAATGTTGAAAGCATCCTACACATCAAGATTATGTTATTTTACTTGGAGACCCCGATCAAAGCATTTTGTTAAATCATTTATATTTCATTATCAAAATGTATATTTACAAGTGCAAAAACAAAGAAATTCATTTATATTTCCCAGTTTTGATAAAAGATATAAAACACATTTACGAAATCGAAACATTTATTCATGGCTCTTCTGATACAGCATTAATCAACAAATGGTCGATTTTGAAGCAACATTTATAATATCATATTCATCCAGTCACAGACAATCCCCTCCCTATCCCACACCCATTCATCATCCTTACCTCATAATTATTCCACCCCTTTCTCTTTTCCTAACACCTATCCTTGTTTTTCTCTGTAAATACTGTTAACTTAGAAATGTATTTACCAGTAGTTAAATCAAAGCAAATTGAAAGAGAAAAAAAGGATCAACCCCGCCGATCCCTAGCCACATGGGTCATGTAGAGACTTTATGTATGGAATCGTGGTGGAAATACTCTCCGTAAATAATGATAAAAAAATTACGGTATGGGGGACATCAAGCCGAAAGGGAGGGCCGACCGCCTCTAGAAACAACAAAAATCATGTTCGTGAGCATAACTGACACTCAAATCAGTAGAAAAATAGTATTGGCAGAGAAGACCGAATCATTTCATTCTTTTTTGGAATAGAATTCAAGTTGTAAATGATTTTTATGTATATAAGGTCTGGATGACTGATGAATTTGACATTAACCACAACAAATATGATAACATTTTATGATCCAGGCTTGACTCACTACAATCTTTTAAAAAAAATTTCCCTTTCCCCACCTCCTAAGTAAAAATTTTCAAAAATAATGACACCCCTGCATATATTCAGTATCTTCACACCAAATGATATAAAAATCAAATGATTAGTTGAAAAGTTATGAACTAGACAAGGCTAACAGATCTATAGTCACCATGTTAACAAAAATTGCAAAATTTTACATAAATATCTTAAAATTGTAAATCATGACTTACCTTCATGTCATTATCAGTCCTCATAACAAATGTGCTTGAAATCAGATGATTAGTTATGAACTTATGAGCCAGTCATGACTTGAACTTTATCCTTCATTTTGCCAAAAAATGCAGACTGCTACAGAAATGATTTCAAAATTGTTATTCCTCACAAACATACAAGTATTTAGGCCAAAGAATACATACTCATACCAAATTTGATGAAAATAAGATGATGAGTTTTTAAGTTATGAACCAGATAAGCCTTTACAATTCTCTTACAAATTCATCACTTTCCCCCAAAATACCCATTAACTTTCTTGATTTCAATGACAAATTGGAATTGAAATGGTTGAAAAGTTACAAAGTTATGAACAAGACATTGTAATGGACAGAGGAATGGACGCTGCCAATTTTAATACCCCTGCAACTTTGTTGTTTTGGGCGTATAAAAATGCTGTAAAATTTATCATCTTTAGGCTTCAGCCATAGTATTTTATCCGACTTTTTCTTACACATTACAGCTGTCAAAGCTTGTTCCTTGCAAGAGAAAATGATGAAAATATTTCTTTAAGGGTATGACCGATTCCCTTGTTACCTTAATGAGCCTACTGGGGGCACCGAAAAGGAACAAAATTCATGATGTATAATACTCATCATTTCTACATATTATACTCTGTACACAACATTTCAGCTTTCAAGGGTTTTCCTCCTTATAAAAACCACAGCCAAAATAGGGTTTAAAGTGTGTCGTCAACTCTTACTTCGCTTTAGAAGACAGAAATAAATTTTAGGCACGGCCCCTGTGACACTTATTTGGGGCAACAAGGTCTCCAGATTTGTAAGTAATAATCAACACTAATAAATAGGACTATACACAAGATTTAAGCTTTCTAGAGCTTTTGTTTCAGCAAAAAATCAGCAGTCAAGGAGTCGTACACAAAATTGTCAAATCTTTTAATCACTGGTTGAAGAGAAGTTGGAGAAGTGAAAAAAAGTTTACGGATGGACGATGGACAGTCACAGATAGATGACCGGACAAAGGGTCGCCAGGTGCCATGCCAACAGGCTGATTGAGCTAAAAATGGACCCAAACTTTAGTGATCATAACAATAATTTTGTATTTTTATTCTGTATTATGAAATATATCCAAGGATCTGCTATGAAAGAAAAGCTGATATTCAATCCCTTTGCCTGCCTTTGGAGTGATCACTTTTCAAAAAGATGTCTAAAGAATAAATTTATTTTTATCAGAATGTCTAAAACTTTATAATAGCTTGACCATCTGTCATTAATTTCAATATTAATATCTGATATCCATGATTATTTTAATTGATAATTTGCTAAAATAATGTCTATTTTCTAAATATCAAAAGTATTTCTGATGGGTTTTCTGCTTCCTCATATCATAAAATTCTTTTTTTTTTTTATCATCATCAACTTTTCAACATTACTTCCATTAGGATATAATTCTAATTTTTCTTTAAAAGTAATGGTAAATATTTGACCAACTAATGTAATATAATTTCATGCTGTAGTGCAATTACACTTGGTACACCCAGTTCATCATTCATTCTAGAAATATCTACTTCAGTTCCTTGAATAATTTGCCAAACAATAGGTGAATATATTTTTTCATAAATATTCATGATTTCTTTACTTTTATTTTTGTCATGATCTACTGTTAGTTAAATTCTTTTTCAATTTTTAATGCTTTTCTTTTTAAAATGCTATTCCTTTTTTAAATTAATCAAGTTAAAAAAATTCAAGTCTAATTTCATTCAACACCAAGTATCATAATGTTGTCTATGGAAGGGGATGTGTGCCAAAAATGAAATCATGTAAACTCGTAATTCGCAAGTTGTAACATGTTGTTCTCAACCATGCACTTCTCGAAAAGACAAGTCCAAGTCTGCAAACCTAACATTTCATTCTTGTAAAACTCAACTTTCTGTTCTCAACTTTTACAAAGTTCAAATGTAATTCTAGAAATGTTAAGTCGAAATTTATTTTTGTATTTCAAATACGAGGGATATACACATTTAGCAATGCTACAAATTACGTTTTACAATTGGTGAATGAAAAATGAAGAGTTGTAAAATCACCCTTTGGAAACAGACTTTTGCATCTGGAGTTTTACATGAGTTGCATGGTTATGATTGCAATGTTCCGAAATACATCTGTACACGATTTCGCATTGACCATATTTGGAAGTTTACCGAAGTCTGCCGATGATTCCCGAAGATGATCGGTATTTGACAACAACGAGACCTCCCTGATCCAAGCTCCATGCAACGCTTTGCAAGCTTTCCGGATAGTGTTGAGTTGAGTCCACCTCAATGCGCGGAGCTTGCGCTTGAGCATGCCGTCACCTTTTGTAAAAGTTCTCAGTAACTCGCGTACGGTGTTTTTGGACCCCTAAGGCAAATAGCAACAATTATCATTATAATAATAGAACAAATATCATTTGCAATTAATTCTTATCTGACCATTATCCCAAAAAAATTTCGTGAATACGTCATTCTCTAAAATATACCCGTGTTTATTGTAAGAAAATTTCCGAACTCTTTTCGAGCCCCTCAGATGTTGTGACGGAGTCAACGCATATTAACTTTTCGAGGGCCGATTTCAATAGTTCAAAACACTTAATCAATTTCGTAGCATAACAAACATTACAAAACTGAAAAGTATCATTTTTTCAAAGTACATGTTTATTGTTTAGTAATTGGTATAACAATGGAATATGAGCGTTTCCGACGCATTTGGAAAAGCATGATTACTTTGTAGACCATCTTTCAACACCATACTTTTGTGTCGTCTTGGCAATCAATTTTAAATGATTATTATTTTATGACATCACCTAATTATGATTTATCACTAGGAGAATAATGGTTTACATTAATTAACTGATGTGAAGTTTGATTTTATGCATGTACTCCTCAAACCGCACTCGCGTAATAATACCTTCAGTTGATGAACACAGTTGGTAAGATTTGTAATTATACACAGGCCCGTAGCACTAATTTCGAGGGGGGGGGGGGGGGGGGCTGAAATTAGGGATTAAAATTGCTCTCTCGGGGGGGGGGGGGGGGGGGGGGTAGAATAACGATTATACTTTATAGGTAATGACAGATTGTTTATTTAAGAAAAACTCCCGCTTACAACGTCGTAGAGAGCAAATACAGTGCAGTTAATGTTCACGTCACTCACAAAGTCATTAGTGCCTTTTGTCAGATGGCGCATGAAACTTATGATATTCTATTTTTCACACAAACATTGAAATAAAGAGCAAAAAAGTTGTTTTTTACCCTATGGGCCTGAAACACACTGGATAATATTCAAGATATACACTACGTGAATCGATAATTAACTATCAATTACGATACAATAGTCGTGTTTTTGTTGCTGTGCCACTTGTCTTGATGCGAGAAATCTAAGTTGTACACCCCTAAGTTATACGTATGGCAATGTATAATCTTGTATTTCAAATAATTGTTAGAATTTTAACATCTTGATGATAACAAAGGTATTTTGATTTAAATTGTATCTGATATCTGAATTTGCAAGAGCTTTTCGACTTAAAAATGGGCAAAATAGCCTATGTATCGAACAATGACCTGATGTTCTCTGGCGGCCTGCCAGACCAGGCAAAAATTGATAGACCGTTCGCTTATAAGACGACGAGTTAAAAATAACATGTCACATGATATGCCAGTCATTTGATTTTGACATGTTCTTCAATCAAATTTGTTCAAAATGTTAAAAAAACGTCTTGTTTAGAAGGTTCATAGCTTTAAAACATGACTTTAAACGGTATTAAAAAAATGTTTCTTTTAACGAAATAATATTTATTGGTTAAACGACCGAATGAAAGACTAACAAAAGAAAAAATATTCTTTTCAATGACTTTGAAACTTTCCCCTTACTTTACGTTGCGTAGTTATTTTTCTAACTATTAATTTGAAAGAATAACATGCCCGTGTTTTAAGGGTAACGTGGGTGTACAATATAGATATATTTTTTCTACCGCTATTTGTCTTTGCGACACAAGTATGCCGTTGTTTTATTATTCTAAATCAAGTCTCGTAATTTGGTGAGTTTTTTTAACCCAACCTAAATATCTAAAACGATATTTTTTTATAGTGAATCATCTCGATGGAGTAAGTTGTGCAGAGATTTAGTGTCCAGTAAAGTCTAACCCAGAATTAAAGTTCACAATATTCTTTCGTGAGATAAACCTCGTGTAACCCTTACGAAAACAGTAGAAACAAATTATCTAGATCAACAATTGACTAAGAACTTTGACAAAAGGTGAAGGTCGCATGCCCAAGCTCCGCGCATTGTGGCGGACTCAGTTCAACACTATCCGGAAAGCTTGCAAAGCGTTGCATGGAGCTTGGATCAGGGAGGTCTCGTTGTTGTCAAATACCGATCATCTTCGGAAATCATCGGCAGACTTCGTTAAACTTCCAAATATGGTCAATGCGAAATCGTGTACAGATGTATTTCGGAACATTGCAATCATAACCATGCAACTCATGTAAAACTCCAGATGCAAAAGTCTGTTTCCAAAGGGTGATTTTACAACTCTTCATTTTTCATTCACCAATTGTAAAACGTAATTTGTAGCATTGCTAAATGTGTATATCCCTCGTATTTGAAATACAAAAATGAATTTCGACTTAACATTTCTAGAATTACATTTGAACTTTGTAAAAGTTGAGAACAGAAAGTTGAGTTTTACAGGAATGAAATGTTAGGTTTGCAGACTTGGACTTGTGTTTTCGAGAAGTGCATGGTTGAGAACAACATGTTACAACTTGCGAATTACGAGTTTACATGATTTCATTTTTGGCACACATCCCCTTCCATAGTTGTCATTATCAGCAGTATTAACAGTGACCAGACATGTATTAGAAAGATGACAATGCTTAGAAGAAAAAATAGATTATCTAAAGTAGAAGAAGCTTCACACATGATATCAATGATGTATGAGTCATTCTCAAAATTTGCAGCTTTTTAGTATGCAAATTACGAAATAATTGAAATACAAATTTATGAATTGTCATTTTCACAAATCTAAAGCTACATTGTTCAGGGTCAGATTTCAAATACATTTGATGCTCAATCAGGTCTTATATATTAAGGAAGACTAATTAAGCAAATGAGATTAAGGACACAATGTCTTTCCTGTAACAACACTAAATCCTCTGTCTTTTCTTTAAAATACATTATTTTGTTAAGATTTTGTATTGTTATATCCATCTTATCAGTTACTTTGTTGCTCAAACTTAAAAAAGAAACTTTAAAATCATTTTTCATGAATAAAACTATTTTCTACACTTTGTCGGATGAAAAATTTAGATTTGTTCATATTTTGAAACACTTTTGATATCCTGTGAATTGACTTCCAGCTAAAAATTGTAATGAGGATTATTATAAGAGAATGTTTAATTACTTTCAAGTGATATCTGACAAACATTTTTACATTTTAGACAATTAAACAAATACTTGTTGGTACTGTTACATGAAAGACAGCTTTGTTATTCCAAAGACACAAATTGTTATTTGAAAGAAGATTTTTCGCATTATTATGAAAATCTATTTAATCAAAACATAAATGTGTCACCTATCTTTACAGAAGGGAAATGTTTATGTAATTCATATCAAAACCACAGTAAATATTACATGTTATTTGTATGTTCTTAAATAAGAACAGAAGCAAGTTTCTGATCGTTACAGGAAAGACCTACTTATGTTACAGAATGGACAATTGTCTAGTCTATTTGAGAATGATTAATGATATATTCATGTCAGTGACAATTAAATGTTTTGACAATAAGCAGTTTACATATGTAGTGTACTGCCATACTTAAAAGGACAATAAAACAATAATATTTCATAACTTTGCCTGCTTGTTATCCCAAAGACATTGACTGTTACAGGAGAGACATTTTTTAAAAACATTTGAAATAGGAGACATTGAAGAATAATCGTGGCTCACCAAAGGAAACCTAGGCCTTTTAATAGATGCTTATTTGCACCAATTCAGTGTTGGCTTTACTGAATTGACCTTAAGTTCAATTGTTTTAATGCTTTGGTCAACTGCCACAGTGATAGGCATAGAGTTTAATCCAACTGTTTCAGTGTTGTGCTCCACTGCTGCAGTACTTAGAAAAAAGTACAGGCAAACTTGATACAGTGCTCAACATAATTGCTTCAATGCTTGGCCCCACACCCACATGTAACTGACATAGATATTGGGTTGTTTTTTGGCAATTGCATGACATTTGTGAAGACATAATTCCTACAAGATACCTTTTCTCGCGGCACTACTTCAGTCATTGATATCTTGCTAATTTTTATTGCATGAGAAGAAATTAACTTTCCTCATTCTTTTTCTTTTCGGGTCATGAAATATTAAGTATATTAAGGAAGAACATAATTATCTTAAGCGTCATGGTTATTCAAACTGATCAGTATTTGCCTATATGTCATACTTTTAGCCATGGTCACCAAAACTGTCTTTCAAATAACAGTCTATTACTAATCATTTTATCATGAAATGTTAAAGAAACAGACCTTAATACAGAACACAATGTTTTCTTATCAAATTACCGTAATAAAAATTAAAATGTATTTGGAAAGAAACACAAAAATTAAAGATTATAAATTCTATATTGTCTCTTGCAGTAACAGCTTCTGTCTTTTATGTAACAGCTAGTTCTTACAAACTTAAAACATATAAATTATTTGGAAAATGTTAATTTTTATGCACAACATGATTTTAATAGTCAATCTATGAGTACCCTACAAATTCAAATAAGCATAAAACATGCAGGAATGGTGTTTAGAATCTGATTTGTATTGAATTGTCTTTGCAGTTACACTAATGTCTTTTCAATAACAACCCTTGTGCAAAAATAGGATGATTTAATGAAGGAAAGGAAATTGTCATCCTAAACTATTTACGGAAGTTATTGGGGTTTATTACAATTTGCTTATATTTCTAAAGGTGTTGAAATAGCAAATATGAAGCAAATACCTATCGATTATTCTTCGAAGTAACAATAATAGTCTTTCCAATAACAGATAAAGTTGTTACAGGGAAGACTGTTATATAAAAGACAAATTACTAGTTTAATCCGTAGCAATTAAAATGACCAGTCCCTTTCCAAATCCAGACAACATAATTGTTTTACAATTATGGTTCCACATGCAAAGAGATAAACATATCTGTGGAAGGTTGGGTATTTTTTTGTTGAATGGCGTTATTTTAAAGACATGGATGAAATATACTCATTTTTTGGTACTTTTTCATCATCAATTTCTCAAAGGGTTTCGTTTTTGACTCAATGAGTTATATTCGTTATGTTCATCCAGAAGTTGATAATGAGCATTACAGGTAGTTTTGGTTTCATATGATGAGGGATCATTTACTTTTTCTCAATGTTATGGTTCTGTTACAGGAAAGAAATTTTTCTTGTATAAAAGATTAAAAGTTTAATTTTCATATCAAAATATTGCTTGAAAGTTGTGAATTTTAACCAGGAATGGGGAAAAGCTCCATATTTTATCATCACTGCAGAAAAAAAGATAGATTTATGAAAATAAGGGAACAATTGACATTTGATCACAGGTTTTTGTACTTGGATACATGGAAAAACGCCTACCCCCTTGTTGAAAAAATAAAAAAAATAAAAATATGTGGTCATTTTTCTTGAATCGAAACAAACCATAAGTTCAAATATATGTTGGCATTCAAGAATATATCAAAATGTTTTCCAAAAAAAGCATTTTGTTGGTGTTATTAAAGACTTTACTTCAGGTACGGGAAAAAGCTGCATCTTTTGAGAATGACTCGTATGTGCTTTGAGAACTCCAGGTGAATGGTCAAGGGGGGGATAACTCTGCTCATCCACTTCAAAATTTTTTCATACAGTTGTTCATTTTCTTGTTGAGTGTAAGAAAACTGAGTTCAATCTGTATTTTATCAGTTATTCTAAATCCAGTTACATCAGCCTACAAATGGTATTAACAATGACAATGCTAAGAACAAGATAAAACCTAATCACTCATTCATCATGTATTCAAGGAAAAAAGTTAAATTCAATTACTTTGTTTTGCAAAATGCAATGACAGTTATCCACATTTCCAGCAGATGTGGTCAAAGGGGGGATAACTCCTCTGAGACATTTCCAACAGGTGAACCCCTGTTGTGTATTCAACTGGCAGAGCTGCTGCGGAAGTGATGTCATATGAATTGGAATCATACATATGATTCATCTTAACCATCTACTCAGTTTAAACTCACTCAGAATGAAAGAGTACTAGAATTTCATGGACCTTTTGCTTGAATGAATATTGGCTTTCTTATGAATGACTTACCTCGACTTGATCACTTCTTGATTTTCATTCAAAGATTTTTGAACAAATTATGAATTGGGCTTGATTTTGTTAATTTGTCCAATAAACACCTTTCATTGTGACGTAATTAACAGACTGTTCAGAGTGGCGCATCATTATTTCAACTGAAATACCGCCTTAAATAATTGTTAATTTACATTTAAGTGGATATCTTTTTTTTACACCAAATTCTTAATAGTGTTACATCGTCAAATGATTTACCTAACTGAGTGGTGAACATTCTATGGAAATCGTTAATTATTGTTTTTTTTCAATGATATTGTTACAATAGATGTATAAATCACGAGGAAATGATTCTGTTTATGACGTCACAAAAAGGGCATGTGACCAGTCATGCATTCACTGGTTTGTGGCCAGATAAATTTAAGTGGTCCATCAAAAGTGGCATTCAAAAACGGGCTGTCATTACCACACTGAACATATTTGAGTAGCGACCTTTGACACACTATACAATATTGTAAGCATTCACTCATATATTCCAAAGAAAATAGTGAAATATGTTTTTGGTTATGTAAACTTTATTGTTTTAGTTGTTTTACAGAAATTTCTGTAATGATTTTGTTAAAAATTGAAAAAATCCAGTGCTTTAATCCCTCCAAACAATTTGTTTGGCCAAATGGTTACAGCAAAAACTAACATTGCTAATGTACAAAAAAATTTTTGGAATAGAATAATGCATGTAAAGTAAAACAAAGAGAATTTCAAACTAGAAATATGTGCAGGTGATGCACAGTGATGTCCCCCTTCCAAACTTTTAATCCAACCTTATCATCGTATTGCCACTTATACCAGAAACAATCCATACCAAACATTTAATACAAAGGTTAATATATTAGCATCAATGAACTTGACATAATAACAAGTTCAATGGTGCATAAGGAAGAGTTATATATTTGTCAACTTCTTTATTGTAGGAAATGTAACATTTGATAAACACACAGTCATCAAATATTTTAATTAGCATCTACAGCCCCAAATATGCACTAACTGTAATTCTCTTCCATGGAAACCAGGTAAAATGAAAAATCAAGAATAACCAAAGTAGCAAAAGGCACCATGCCACCACTAGATCAAACCACATAGCAAGTTTCATAAAAATATTGAATGGTTTTTGAGATATGATATAGCTTAGCGGGGCTTATATAAATTCATTTTCCAAAAATTTCAACTCTAAATATAACTTTGGGCAATTTCTCTTCAAATTTTGTCCAATGAAAACATATATCAGTTATCAAACAATTATAACAAAATCTAAATGACTAAAGCTATAAAACAAGTGATAATAACTTAAAATATTTTGAATAAAACAGTGAATAATATACATTCGTCTCATGTAAGACTACGGATGAAAGGTTTACAGTTTTCATTCAGCTGTTCTTTTTTTTAACAAATTGCATGAAACTGGAATGAGTCTTTCAGATAAAAAAAAGCTTTCATAATAAATTCCTCATTCAAGAATGGTCAAAGGGGAGATAATTCAACATGTTATTATTTTCTCTTGAGCTTAGTATAAAATAATGAATCAATACATCTTTTTCCCAATACTGTTGCTGCACAAAGTCATTTTGCATACACTTTTATTCTTATCAATGATATTAGGTTATTTAAAAAACCTCTAAAGAGAATGATCTCTGTGCACATAATGTTCTAAAGTAATCTCATATTGCAAAACCATTTTTATCTTACACAGTTGCAGACAGTCATATTTTTAAATTATTAGCAGTAATTTTCATAAAAAATAATATTATAAAGTGTCAAAAAAAGTAAATATATTTTTTTTTAGAATTTTTATTTGTGTAATTATATTCAGAAAGAATGGATTTTATCATCAAAATTCTTACAACTCACAACAAACAACATAAGTGTTTAAATTTGAATAATAATTACCAATAATGATTCAAATGTAATGTAAGACCTTATTATTGTTTGCATTATCTTGATTAAATTTGACACTCAATTACATATAGATTTTGGAGCCTATATATAGATTTTAGTCTATTAAATGCCAAAAGGTTTCAAAGTTGTCAACTAGCAGCAACATGACATCCTAAATCGCTGTCAAATTGTGAAGATAAGTACATGAAAATATATAAACTTTTGCAAATTTGTCCAAAAAAAACCAACATTACCCGGTTACCGTCTCCGATATCCATATAGCTACACACATGTGACAGCAGTTACCGGAAGTTTGTATGAATCAAATGCGCAGACGCGGAGAGGTCAGTCAGTGCACATTCCTCACGCCTGCATCTCGCTTCGCCCGGCTGTGCGTGTGTTGACAGTGTTGTGAGTGAACGGCCTCGTTCGGCTCATGGTCATTCTAGCGCCGCTTCAATCAGTCCTGAATCTAGGTCACCAGAATCGAGCAGTCACTGGGCTCTAAACAGCCATTTGAGGGCCGTTTCAATTATTTGCACTGGTTCGAAGTGAGTTTTATATTCTATTCATTACTTTTAAGATTTTATTTATAGTCTTATGTACAACTTTCTATTTCTTTACACTAACCACGTGATCAGTTACCGAAGACACAATAAATGTTGTACCCAAAACAATTAACACGCAAACATCAGACTACTGTGTAGACTAAATAAACCAATTAACTGAAACCGTGCCTCATTTAATAATTCGGATATTTAAAAGATAACGAGATTAGAACGTCGTCCGTCGGTTGTTCTCCATATCGGTGTTGGTTCTTCCTTATAGTGGACGGAAAGACAATATTATTTACATGTGTTTGGTGGATAGTTGGAGTAAATCATTCTTTCACTATTTCTGGCGAGTTTTTTTAAAAGCCTACTTTTACCAAACCTTAAAGTAAGACAGAGGCTGTTTAATGTGGCTTTAGTAAGAGCCAAAATACCTTTTGACATGTTATGTTTACTTCCCCTCCCTACTTAACATCTTATCTTAAAAATATCCAAATTATGATGCTTTCTTGTGTTCACTGATAGTCGGAAAACGGCTCTATTTATCTAAAGAATTCAAAATGATGTGTCCAGTTAACGTGTATTTTTGGTAAAATGACCTACTTGACACTATCAACGAATATTTGTCTTTGTGTCTGTTGTAAATAAGTTGCCGAAATTACGTTTGAGTCATTAACGCGCACTGTTCGGTTTTCGATCACAAGTCACGAATTTAGCCGGTTTATTGTCGTTATATTAAACTGAGAAGCATTAGGATTAATATTTTCTGAAGCAACAACTTCTTTTCGATAAATAAAACTATTGATGAAGTTTGAAATATTTGACTCCAACAACATAATCTGTGGCCCTTTAATAATTTATTTGCAATGTTACCCAACCCAAATGATCAAACCAAAAGAGGAAATCTGCTCTAAGTGTATATGGAAACACAAACCTAACAGATAAGTTACTCGAGACATTATCACTGACAACTATGAACAACCAAAATGAGAGCTTTAAAGGCGCTAGTGCACGCTTTTACGGTTTAAATTGGCCATTTTAAGGCTTACGAGGACTTATGCATTCCCTTAAACTTTCTATCGATGCAATGAAATACTAAACATTCTTTACAATTTACCTGCAATCAACAAAGATTACGTTAAGACAGGCGCCGTCGGCTTGGACATATACAAATCTATGGTTAGCTGTGCACAAAACGGATAAATTATTGACACTTGGAAACGGCCGAACTAGTACTGTGTGCAGCTATTGAATTTACCTAAACTCTGAACAAATAATGAAATATGTTTTATGAAATCAATGTTGTAAATAAAAAGTAAAATATCCTCGGCAAGCCTCGGATATCTGTACCTTTTATCAACTCGTGTTGATATATTTGATATCAGAAGACACTTGGGTGAGATTCTCTATTTAATAACACAGCATTAGCAATGTTATTAGATTGACCAAAGCGACTGCCGTTTCCGCTTTTCTGGTTATTAGCAAAATTATAATATTTCCGATATCGTAGTTCATGCAGATTTAAAAATACTTCCGGCCTTTAAAAATCAACTTTACTACCTGAATACGTAAATATTTGTTAAATAACTTACGAGGTAGATTACTTGAGTGATGATCGTGAGTTATATCGAGAGATATGCAGTAGCTGTGCATTCGTTGTGTGTGCACTAGTGCGTTTAAGGAAACTATTTGCTTCATACTGTAGCAAGAACAATCAAAGTTATATGTTAATATAGAAGGTCAACTAAATATTCTCGATAAGACTGTTATTTGCAATATCATAGTATCATTGGTCGGTATGAACATTTCACCAGGGATTTAAAATGTAGGATTAGATATTTTCTTGGGATCCAAAAGTGGTCAGGCATGCAATATCAGTTCCAAAAAATATTATTTTCAAATCTGTGTCAAATATCAATACTTTTAAAATGTATGTTGAACGTAAGCATAGTTATGTTTAATAATCGTTTAAGTTGATAGCTTATTTAGAGTTTATATTTTTAAAAAGAAACAGCTTCTATTCAACATATTTTATTTCTTACAACATCCTAGTTTCCCCTTTCAGTAGACACAGACCGTGGGTAGCCTTTATCATTTCCAAATATCTGTTTTTGATTTAAATCAAACACACATAATGAATAGAATACCGGTTCATAATAAAAAATTGTTTGTTATTTTATTCAGAAAATATTACAACGGTAAATTCGTAAAATAAAGTAAAACGTGAATGGTTTGAAATCGGTAGCTAGGTTGAATGTTTTAAAACTGCAATAGGAAATAATCATGCTGACACCTTTGTTTCACGACATAAAGTCAAATCTTTATATTTGTTTATATTTATGAAAACATTTGAACTAAGGTTAAGAGATGTTTGTACTCAA
The DNA here is from genome assembly GCA_921293015.1 of Phorcus lineatus. Lineage (NCBI taxonomy): Eukaryota > Metazoa > Mollusca > Gastropoda > Trochida > Trochidae > Phorcus > Phorcus lineatus. The sequence continues at coordinate 43,337 of OV121085.1, forward strand.
AATTGGTTTACTTCTATTTCTGAATCATCTACTTTAACAAGATATTGTACTTTTAAATCTCTCCTACAACCTGAAAAATATTTAATTTCCATTCATCCATCAAATTTGAGAAGGGCTTTAACGAAATTTCGGTGTTCAAATGATTTTAAAGTAAATAGATGTGTTAAAGATTTTAATGACGCTTTATGCGAATTATGTGGTGCAGGGGAAGACGATGAATATCATGTTTTGTTGATATGTCCATCTTATCATCATCTTCGTACAAGATATTTACCTACATACTATCATAACTATCCATCAATGTTAAAGTTTATATCACTCGTGAATACGCAAAATGATGAACTGTTATTCAAGCTAGCTCTTTTTTGTGAAAAAATGTTTAATTTACGAAACTCTGAAAAGCTCTAAGCGCTCTTGTGTATGTTTTATCACCACAAACCTTATGACCACTGTACTATTGCATGGTCTCATGGCCAAAAAATACGAAATAAATTCTGTTCTGTTCTGCTCTGTTCTTTATAAATGCGTAAAAAATAAACATCGGAAACAGTTTTAGTTACCTACCATAGGTTTTTTTAATTCCCAAGTAAATCGAGGGAAATTTTGAAAATCTATCCTCTGTCATCGCTTCGAATTTTCCTGTTTTAACGTCCATTTGCACTGACTGACAGAGTCCTATCCTAAGATGACACACGTTAGAATGTTAACCGTGGTATAAAGACAGTATTGAATAAAACTTTCGAACACTTAAAGTGTTTGAATTACATATTGTAACTGCGTATGCAGCAGAAATCAGACGAGGAAGTAAATCACGGTTTGTTGTTTGTTGGACAAAATGACGTCTGCAGGGATGCGTTTTGTGGGGTGAATTAACGACGCTCTGTGATTGTTTGGAAAAGATATTTGTTAGACGGCAATAGGAAGAAGAATAAGAAGAAAAAGAAGAAAATGATTTTATTAATGTGTCACCACATGTACAGTACAAAAATGACAATGTTGTTCTTAAATTAAAAAGAAGTACACGAGCCGGCCACTGATGGCCTATGAGACACATAAATTCAAAAAATACATAGTAAATTAATGATGCATAAAAATGCATAACAATAAAAGATTAAAAAGTGATATGTTAATTGGCCGGAATGTATAAGGTTTCTGTAAAGGGATTCAATTATGGTTGTTTAGGGATTCTAAAAGATTAATATTTTTAGAATATAGGATAGGAGGGATTGAACCAGTAAATACGGACTTTACACAAACATTTTAGGAGGTTTTTAAAAATTGGGCGAAATATGCAAAATTGGGCTGAATGTTCAAGGCTCCTACAAAGAGTTTCCTTTACGGTTCTTACTAAGGTTAATACACTATGAATACAGGATACTAAGGGTTGTCACAGATAATAGGAGTTTTACACAAACATTTTAGGAGTTTGTTTTTTCAAATTGGGCGAAATGTGCACACATTGGGTGGAATGTACAAGGTACCTTGAAAGGGTTTTTAGGGATTTTAAACGGTTAATACTCTCTAAATACAGAATAATGTGGGTTGGCACAGATAATAAGGATTTTTCACAAACAATTTAGGTTTTTAAAAACTGGGCGGAATGCTCGCAATTTGGGCGGAATGTTTAAGGTTTTTTAAAGGGTTTTGATTATGGTTGTTTAAGACAGAGGTTTTATAGCAATTTATGACGGAGCAACCTCTGTTGTGGGAAAATGTGACGAACAAGGATTGTCGGTGATATCAAAGAGAAAAGTTGTATTTTTTACGGTAAAATAGGCAAACCACAAAAAGGTAACACTTTGTTTCATAGCTTTGAAAAAATCCTATTCTATTAAATGCTGATGACGTCATTGACAAACAATGCCCGTAAATAGAGGATATTATATGAGTGTCCATGACATACTATGTTTACGACACGAGTGCTTAATATTAGTATTTATTATGAATATTATTGTTGATTTACTGATATTAAGGCACGAGTGTCGTAAACATAGTATGTCATGGACACGAATATGATATTCTGTTTATTACCAAAGTCGAGAAATCAAAGAAACTAATCAAAATCAACATCCAAGCATAGGCATAGGCGCATTTGGAACACAACGTCATAGGCGAACTGTGACGTCAAAGCATTGTTTTTTACGTGACGTCACAATGAAAAAGTGAAATGTTGCCCTAGGGCATCGTATGAAAAATATGAACCCCGATATGATTGCCCTCGTAGGTAATAAATTGTAGTATTCGTGGAAAGTTTCGTTTGTTGTCACATACATGGTGACTGAAATACATCCACTAAATGATATTGCTCCAATCTTGAACATGATATTAATTTTGTCAACATAAAAAAACGGAAATTTATTTTGCCTTCATCAGTAACGGTTTTCGACAATTACAAATCGAATCGAAATAGCATATTTGCATGTACAGAATCAGGAGTAGATAGGTAAATGTATAATGAAATTTAGATATTTTCAAGTTTAGATAAGCAAACAGGAAATAACAGACATACACATAGAATATGTTTAAATTTTATATGAAATTCTGTTGCTATCACCTAGTAAACAATGCAATTACGACATACATGCAAAATACTATCGTCTTATATTTTTTAAATTTATAATTTCATGTACAAATAAATAGCAAGCGCTTCGCGGCAATCTGATTCGCTGATGTAATAGAAATACAGTTAACACCTGCATTAACTTAATTCCGTGACGTCACATCATATTTAGCCACGTCGAACTATTTGTAAACAAGTTACATGTTTCTAGTGATGGAATCACTTTGCGCATTGCCACTTCTTGAAAGTACGGTAAATAAAGAATAACCATAATTTAATATAGAATAATCGTCGTCAACGGAAAAGCCGGTAAGTTCATCAACAGTTTCCGTCTTGGTTCCTCAAAAAGTTTTTAGTTTTAATCAGATTCCGTTAGATCAAAATCCTAACACCAATAGAGTGGCATTTGAGGGTTAATTCGGCTGGTTTTCTCTCCGAGTTCCACATTCGCGATTTTTTTTACAACTGTGGCAAGTAGCAATGTCAAGGCCACGTGGGAAGAACACCTGACAAGTTCTTGGCTACTTGCGTAGTGGCTGTTCATTAGCTTATGAACGGGGCCAAGGATCCATTGACGTTTTCATTGTCATTTTGTCTTTTTCATGCCGTTAAGCGTTGAATTCATTCGCGTATATAGTGCAGCTCTATATGTTGCAAATTTTTATATTTGGAGCAAAAAAATATTTTCAAAACACCAAGTATACATGTATGTCTATAAATATTTATAACTATCCACTTCGCGGATTTACACAGTTTGCACATCGGTTTTGAAGTTTATATCTCCATGACCTTGATAAGTTTTGAAGTGATATTTGAGAAAATGTTCACAGGACTGCTTGATAAGTAGCTTTTGATAGTTTTGACACTTTCATATTACAAGATCTTGTCACGCTGTTGAACAATGTTTAAAAGAATGAAAATGAGATGCTGTTTTTCATATTATGTTATAACAAGTACAATGATATGCGTGAAAAGAAGGTTTTGATCCCTGTCGGTCACTTTCATATACCAAGATCTCGATATAACTTAGAATGTTAAACAAAGATTAAATATAGTAAAATTGGGTCTTATTTTTCATATTATGTTTTATAAAAAAAATATACAATTACAACACTTTGAATTAAGTATTGGACAATATTTAAAAAAATAGTTGTTTGTTACAGAGAGTCGCCTTTTAGCGCTGCTTCAAGCAACAAATTCACGGACAGACAACTCAGTTATTGGAATTGAGATTTTATGTTTTAAATGTGATTAAAAAGTACAGATGTGTATTTGTTTTTCATATTATGTCAAAACAAAGACAATGAGAGTTTTTCTAAGCAGATATCACTTACTTTTTTAACATGCAACAGGGTAAAGAACGATACAAATAGCTTATAACATGCCAATTTGTCTAATTAAATCTATCATTCTTATTTAAAATTTCACAACACAAACAAACAATATCAACTAACTTTGTTCAGTCTGACAAGACCTGCTGAATGAGTTGTATTTTCTTGTCAGTTACGGAGATCTCGCGGCCGCTGACCAGTCTCATTCTTGTACCACAAACGTTCTCTGCATTAACGTAAAACATGGGGAAAACACTTTCTTTGAACTGTAGATCTAGTTTACACAAGAGTTCGCCCCTCCCCACGTCAATGATCCCAACCTTCCCCCTCCCCATATCCAGCACCAGCCCAAACCTGGCTGTTAACTCGACATCAGGTTTTGTGACATAATCAGCAACCAGATGGCTCTCGCTGTCCTCCTGTTCTTTCCTCAACACCTGGATATGGAGACTGTCGTCCTCATCAGAATCATATTGAGAGGGACATACTCTCCGCACAGACACACAGACGGAACCGGGCAGATGATTAACGCAGATTCCCATGTCCAGTTTCCTCCCCTCCACCAAACCCATCTCTAAAATGGGGATCCTGACTATGCCCCTCCCCGTCAGTGTGGAACTGGTCTCCCAGTAGGAGGGGAGAGTAGTGAGAGGGGAGGGAGGGACGGGGACGGGACGGCTACACGTTCCCTCGAACTCCGAGAACTGACCCGGACTCTTTCTATCTCCACTTTGCTCCAAGTTTGTCAGGACTCGACCAAAATCTTCAACTTGTAGTTTCTCGTGTACTCTCTCTGAGTTGAAAAACATCTCCCGACCTGAAATACACAAGTTTATTGTATTAAACATAAACAAATGGCATCTCAAATTTTTTATTTCTGTATTCTAAACACTTTGACGGGGGAAAATTGATGATTGTCAGGATTTAGAAAAAATTGTTTAACCACTCAAGCTAAGAAATTGTCATCATTTTTGTAGCTTAGGGTCGACTTCATTTACAAATTATGTTATAAAATCGTATAACACTGGCATCTTGAAATGTTTGCTTTTGTATTACATACAATTTGATGATAAATAGAGAATCTCACCCAAGTGTCTTCTGATATCAAATATATCAACACGAGTTGATAAAAGGTACAGATATCCGAGGCTTGCCTATTTATCATCCAAAATCATTTTTAATTTCGATTCCGTGAAAAATGTGTATTTCTGAACACTGCACTACTCTAAGACTATCAGTGGAGTGATGTCATAGCATAGTGACGTCATCATGTTTATGACGTCATAACATTGTGTTATAAAAATTTTGAAGAAAAAATATTTGATAATTTGGAAAAAGAGTTGCCACTGAAACAGACAAATAAATTCAGCTGTTTCCTCAGAGCTGAGAGTAGCGGTGTGTAAATAACAGGAATTATTGTTAAAATTTGTTGGCGAAATATATATAAATTAAATCTTACGATGCTTATTCCACTATTTCAACCAATTTGATGAATAAATTATAGATAACAGAAATCTTTTTTTAACAAATTTGTTAACCGCCAAATCTGACAAATGTCCTCTTATTCGAAAGGTATTGTCCCGTAAATAAACATGTCTTGTTATCCAAACATATACAAACAGCAGCTGGAAATGTTAATTTCCCTTTATTAGATAATTCAGGGCTCCAGAAAATTATTTAAACTAAGGGGTGTTTCACTCCTCAAAAACAAATTCGAGGAGTATATGATGTTATAATTGACAACTGTAACAAGTTTCACAACCTTGTTCTAATTGTCAAGCAAAGGTAATACAAATACGTTCAATTTCAAGGGTAAAATGAATACAATAATTTTTCAAATATATGCAAATGTAACTTTGAAAATTTAATTGCATTGATTTAAAATGTTTGAGGATATCAGAATCATAACTTATGCCACATAAAGGTTTCTTTATTTTGTTTCACAAATATTTTGCAAAGAACTTCTTGAAATGTTTACTAATATCATGAAAAATACTTTCATATATAGCTTTTATAATTTTTTCTCTCAATATTTCAATACTTTAACCGGGCAATTGTTACACAATTATACTAATCTGTACCAGAAATTATTCTTTTAAAACAATTGTCAAGCCCTCAAGCCTTTCTTTCGTGGTTTTCGGGGTCACCCCCATTTACAGACAGACTTCCTTGTCTTTGTGCCTCGAGTAATGGGCTAAGTCCCTGTCGATATCCACTTCTCCAAATGCAACATTGCTATTACAGTAAAACATTTTCATCTATGAAAGTAAAAGTTTGATATTGTAATAGGTTACAAAGTTGAGGCGATTGTTTCTATGTCTATTATTAACATTATCCGTGTTGCAATATTTACTGCAATTGAATCTTAAAGCCCCTGTATGAATCATACAGATCGTCGATACGTACAGTTGTACATGCAGAGGTGTTCATTGGGCGGGTGTTCATTAGAACCTGATCAATGTACCCTTGTTCATTCAAATTGAGTCTTCCTATCACCAATGATCCCCCTCCTCTGTTCTTGTGATAATCTCGGCATGGTCGGTGACGTTTTTGTAACAATGAGATACTGTTGCACATTTCCAAGTGCTTTTACTTAAGATACCGCTCGTGTGTTAGTTTGCATGTGCATCTCAAACGCACGCTGTTTTCACAGGTACATGTTCGAATTTTTCATGTTCGGATAGACTGGGTATTCTGAGTTAAAAGCCGTAAAATATTTATCTAAAGTTTGGTATCGTTTCCTTTGCCCATGAGTGTATATGTGGTAATGCCCAATTTTGTGTATTACGTATCACTACATAAGAAAAGTTTTATCATTAGGTCATTATCAATATTTCACGGATTCTAAAGCGAAGACTAATGACTGGAACATGATCAAAATTTAAAATGTGACGTCCCTTTTTTTTTTAGTTTGGAAACGCGAAAGTTTTCAGGGCAAAATTTTTTTTATTAAAGGCCAAGTTTGACTCAAACTTTTGACAGATTGTTCATAATACACTTAGAGACTAAAAACTTTTTTCAAAATATGCACAAAAACAATTCATGCAAAAAATGAGGAACTTGTAGGTCACATGTTATCAGAGCCATCTTGATTTTTCCTAATTTTTGTAATGTCCAACCCCTGGCACATTTGAGCATTCACTTCTCTGCTAATACAGTCACTAGAAAGCTAATACATATTGAAGCGGAAACGTTACACTTTAACAAATTTACCTTAGACTTCGCTAACTCCTTACACTTCTTTCACAGTGACCATTTATTTTTTTGAATTTACAAAAGTCACCAACTTCGATGGGAGATAACTAAAATCTAACTAACGAATAACAAGATTTCCAGCATGAGAGTAAGGCACGAGTATGGTCTTATGCGTTGATAATAAAATCACTCGCGAACAGTCAGTACTGTCCACTATGAGGCAAAATCTTAACATGTGCTAATAAGTCTAAAATGGACGTAGAGACGTCAAAGGATGCGGATAAAACTCACGCAAAAAGCGGTCCTATTGCAGACACGATAGTGTCAGACCTTGTTTATGTTATATAGCTACATGTACATATACTTACATGATATTGTAAAATCAGAGTTTAGCGACTGTGGCAAAAAGGTCTATCATTGTGAATCGATAAACTGAGGTAGGCAGGTGGGTGGGTTTAAGGGCGACGTTGAGCCAAAAATTATCTATAAGTGCCCGGAAATTTAAAACTAATGATTAAAAATGTTATCAAATAATTGATGAAGAATGTGAAATTATAAAAAATTATATGCTATCATATTTGCCTGTGTCCTTGAAAAATTGTGATCTCTCAACTTCCCCAAACATTAGGTTTTCTCCAAGAATAGATCTCACTGAGAAGACGTTTGATTCAGACTAAACCACCTGTCTCGGGTCTTCACGTTGATTGTCGTGATCTTCACATTCTTACAGAAAATGGAAGACTGTTTCTAGACTATTTGTAAAACAGTTGACACGAAACGAGGCTACATCTTTGTATATCATATGCTTGTAAGCACTTAAACCACAATGGCCAAGCGAGAATGATTTCTTCTCTTCGATTTTGTTATCGGAATTTGATAAGTTTTCTAACCTTAAGAACCCTTTAAAATACTTGGCATTATCTTCAATGTTGATCTTCAAAATATGATAAAGTCGAATTTCGAAAAACAATTTGAAAAAGCTAGAAAACTTCTATTCTTATGGTCCACAAGGATACTAACTTTAAGAGGAAAGGTGACAATAATAAAATCCCAAATACTCCCATTGTTTACACATCTCTTTACATCCCCCCAGACCCAGATAACGACTTTTTTAAACGTCTATATGGTCTGGCAAAAGAGACAAAATAAAGAGAAAAATGTTAACAAATGACTATTTACACGGGGGTCTTAAAATGACTGACTTTCGTAATTTTAATAAATATCTAAAAATCAAATGGATCAAACGAATATCAAAAGATGGCCTTTGGCAAAACTTATCTAAATTATGTTTATATCAATGTAATGATCTCACTTTGTTCAACTTCCAAAAACGAGGGTTACAAAGAACAAGTAAACTGATAAAAAATTCTTTTTGGAGAGATGTTATAACCAATTATAAGTGACGATATATCTGATATCAGTTCTTTCTTAGAAACCCCATTGATGAATTTTGTTGCAAACAAAGATGTAAATTTCTTTATCTGATGGCACGATAAAGGACTAAAACATGTCTATCAAATTTCTACAAAAACATGTGAAATCAAAGAGTATAAATTAATTCAAAATGAATTCAATATACGCGATACATATCTAGCTTATTTCAAATTGCTTAAATATCTTCCAAATGAACATATTTCCACTTTGAAAAATCAACACCAGATTCTCCCTATGATCATTCCTGTGCGAAATTGCAAATTATTAGAACGTCTTATTCGCTCCGAAGATTGCAAATTCATATACCAACACTTGTGTGAACAAAATCAGGTCTCATTGGAAACATTATGCCATAAATGGGAAAGCAAAACTAACCATGTCATTACGAAAAGGCAAATGTCAAAGTGCTTCGAGATGAATAAAAAATCATCTATCGACAACAAAATCCGAAACTTTCAATATCGACTTCTACACAGAATAATTGTGACTAAATCTTTTCTATACACCATAGGGAAAAATGATGATCAGCGATGCTCTTTATGTGAATGTGAAAATGAAACGATTGAACACTTGTTTTATTGCTGCTATAAAGTGCAGTTACTTTTAGAAAACTGTCGGATATGGTTTGAAAATGAAACCGGTCATAATATTGATTTTAATCTCTTCTCATTTCTCCTTGGCGACCCCAACGAAAGCATTCTTGTCAACTTTCTATTTACTATCATTAAAAAGTACATCTACAGATGTAAGTGTATGATCAAAGAATTAAACTTTAAACATTTAAAGAACATTATAAAGTTTCACTATGATGTTGAAAATATATATTTGATGAAGATAATGAAACTTTTTTGAAGAAGTGGACTGGCTGCTTCTCTACTTAACCCTTAACCTTTTCTATTATCTCCCCTATCTTTCCACTTTTTCTCTATCCTCTTTATTTTATCTCTGTCTCCTCATTTCTTTCTTTTTCTATATTAGGTAAGAAGTTTACACACGATGTTTTAATTACATTTAATTACTAATAAGAACATTATACGACTCTTCACCACGTAGAGTCGAAATCAATGTAAAATCGTGGTAAGTTCTGTGTAATAAAGAAAAAAAAAATTCTAACCTTGGAATATGAACTGTACATTTATCTGGCACTGCTGCAACATTCCAAGTCATTTTGTCAATGTTCAACAATTGACATATATACAAATTTAAACCTAAACTACTAAAGCAATACACACAAGTGTAACGTCACGAACTGATGGACCTTGCCGTAAAGTTTTGTAGGGTTTTTTTCTTATTCCATTCATTTAATGTTTACAGTTCATATACCTACACAGCTGGAAATAGTAATGTTATAAAATGACGTACGCTGGACACTGAGATATTTGTATTTTATGAGCGCTTCTCCCAGATTATTATAAATGTATGACAGGTAACTGTTTCCACTTCATAAAAAAAGGACCGAATCTGGTTTTTTTCTAAAACAATAAATCTTTCAATTGAGCATGTTTTCTTATTGACGTAAAGTTACCATTGAAAATTTTAGATTCACTCTGGTTTTTGTTTTATAATCTTATCCTGTTGTAGTCGCTTGCGACTCACAGCAACATTTCTTCATTTCCGCATTGCAGAAATCTTGTCTTTACTGTGAATTTCCGTTGTGTTTGTACATATTTCATGTTGATTTCTGCATGAGCAGAAATGCACAATGCAATGCTATCCTAAATGTTTCCATCTAGTTTCAGTTACACGCTTTCAACAAGGTTTTCTGCAAACCATATCATTCAATAACAGGCTATCACAAATTATCTAATCATTGAAATAACAGACCATTGAAGCTACTATCTTGAACTCCGGTTTTTCAATCGGGTTGAGCCGCTGTTACTGAATAGATAGCTAGCGTTAGGCGGCTTTTGGTCGGAATTAGAACATGGTATATGGAAGGAACTCAGTTGTTTAAAAAACGCTGATGAAGCAGGATGAGCGTATGTTACTCCAATAACTTTAACTTCAGGCGCTCCTATTTCGGAAACTGACTAGGAAGCATATGCTGTGGATGCTGTGCACTAAGCAAATAAAACATCATCAGTCAATTGAAATACATTTATACATGTCATAAAGCAAAACCATTACATTTCCCCTCGAAAATAGAAATCTGAGGTAAACATAACCATATATATATAACAATCAAATAATAAAAAAAGTGTTTAAGGTTACAATATCAAGCTAATACAAGCTATAATACAATATCAAATGAGTCACACTAATTAGCTAACTAAATATATTCACCAGTCCTTATGAATCACACAGTTGATTAATGTAGAAAACAGTCAGTGGGTCTTGATAGGAGATAGATGAATCCCGCTTGTAAAGGTATCCAAAAACAGTGGCACGGCAGATGATCGCAAAGTTGATTGTAAGAAGCAAGATGAGTAAGAGTTCTAATGCCAGCCTATATATATAGGTTAGATACCTTCTAGAATGTCTTGTCCAAGAATTAGGGACATTCAAAGCTGGCAAAGTGAGCGAAGCGCTCGAATCAGTGAACCGCGAAATGGTGATCGTTTCTGTAGGACTATGTTTTTGAAGCCATGTATCTGCTAAACCGTTCATGTGACACATCGTGCCAGCATCAATTATGAAACTACATTCAATTTCCTACAAAAGGATATTTTAAAAATATTTTTAAAGTGAATACCCATGGTGCCATTTTCAAAACAAAACAACCATGTCAGTTCTGTACAACGCCATGCTATTTTTAATAAAATGACCAATTTGCCCAATTTTTCATTGCATTTGTGATAAAACTATATATATATGAGTTTGTGTTTGATTATCCTTGGACCAACATTTAGCAACTTACTATTTTTGATCTGAAAATCTGAAACAAATGTTTTGATTTATTCGATATATATGTATCAAAACATTTGTTCGAGTATTTGCGGATCAAAAAAAAGGAAACTGCTTAATGTTGGACCAAGGATAATTCTTTTGCTAAAATGCAAACATAGTGTTTTAATATATTTATTATATATATTAAATTAGATATCATTAGATTTATCTATATTCTGAAGACAACTTAAAACAATCTTATCTTATACAAAATTAAAAGATTCAATCTTAGCTACTATTTGTAACACTCAAAGTATTGCACATAAAACATTTTCATAAATCCAAACTAGTTTGCTTTAAATGAGGAATTTAATTAATTTATTTAGTAAAATCATATAAGTAACGGCTATATTGTGTATCAAACTTAACCAATGCAAGATTCAATTATCACATGACAAATATTCCAAAATTCCATATCAAATATTATACTTTACGGCTACGACAAAGTATAACATATTTATTGTGTGCAAAGTGAATTTGTTACGTTTAAGTCATAACTACAACACTAAATGGCAAATGTTATTACATCATTTCCGGCTTAACTAAGCACTCTATTTTCAAACTGATTGTATCTGGTAATGGGATACTTCTCTTCAGTGAACCATGCTATTCACAGCGGGTGCTACTGTGCCAACGGGTTATTTAAACATACTGATTACGTACCACCACATGTTGATGCTCGGTACTTTCCATTCAATTCTGAGATAGGCAGCGTGTTCACAATCCATTTTATCATTCAGTGTACTGAAATTATTCTAGAGTGCTATATGTTCAATCCGACATGATCCATGATACTAACCGTATTGACGTCAACCCAAATATTTTCCGACCGAAATGGCATATTATTCAAGTTGATATTGGGGACGAAGTTGACAAAACAAAAATATCATGTACATAACAATTTTTTTTATCGTGTCTTTCAAATAATAATAGTTATAAATAAACCTTCCAAAGATCAACTATTATTTGTCCTCATATCTTCCAAAACCAACAGCAAAAAAAATGAATAGAACCTTAACTTAGACAATTAAGGCAAGCCTAGTTAATTGTCCATGTTCTACAAACTTAGTATTGCTCAGGACTCCTTTTCAAATATATATCATACTAAATGAATTGCCTTCCCTCAGAGTAACCCAGCGTTCGGTTCCTCTGACTTCAGTCGTGGCTTAGTCTAGACTTGCTTAGTCTTTGTTTTCCTAATCATGCCCGACTATCATTATACATATTCTTTTTCTCTGAAGAAATTGTCACATTAAAACCGAAGGTCCATGAAAAGTAACATAATAATTGAAATCTGGAAGTGGATGTTCATTTGAATCGTTTTGTTTCGGTTGACATACGTTGCGATTGATGGGGATATCGCAACGATATATTGATAGAGGGTTAATAGTTTAGTGTCAATTCGAAATACCGTCACGACTTTCATTACTAAAACCATAACTTCAAAATGACTAAGGCTAAGTTGTTAAAATTTTAAAATTTTGTCAATACAGGGAGAGGCACGTTTAGGTTGGATATTTGAAATAAACTCAGTAAAGATAGTATTTTGATTCTTATCAAAGCCACATGAACGTAAAACATACTCTGTGGCCCTTTAAATTCATTGCACAATTGACAAAAACCTGCTTCCTTTAAACCATTTACAAAAGTGAATTACAAGTATAATATCAATGTTTAATTTTGATTGTCTTTGTTACTATAATTTATATACAGTCATAAGACAAGCCCTTGAAAGGGGGTGGTTATCCAGCCACATACAACAGAGCGATTATCAGCAATATCAGGGTTCAATCTCATAGTGCTCACGCTTCATTGCCGATCTGTTTCAGTGACCAGTGGTAGTATCGTATTACGTAGCAGCTGTGCCTTGCACTATTGATAAGAAGCCTAGCTTTCTCTCGATGTCTAAAGTCTAAGGTCTTGTTATCAAACAATGTTTCTTAAAACCCCTTGTAACAAACTAAGCAAGTCTAGGAAATCTAGAAATAACTACAAGTCTGGAAGGATTCTAGTTGGGAACCTAGTTACGAACCTTTGGAGTCCTGCTTTATCTAAATATTTCATTGACTAAATGTTCGTCTAAAGGAACCGCTTCAGTCCATTTTGCCAAATCAGGATGAAAACAATTTGCTGTCATGGTCAAGATATGTGCAGCTGACACAATGTTTATGACCCAATAAACAAAAGAACACCCAGCCTTTCCATTACAAGTTTGCTACTATCTTTGAATTTGTTGCTTTATTTATCAAATATGACACTATTGAATAAAAAAACCCAGTTTTATTCAAAACAAAAAATGAAACTTAGGTGATTTAGGCAATCAAGCGAAGAGTCGGGACACGTGTTTCAAACTTTATTTGTTGCTTATTCTTTTGTTAGGAGTATATTCTCATATAATTTCTTACAAATTCTATCAGCATGATGGTGTGACAGATTCATTAATTGAATTCATGTTTTAAAATAAGAAATGTTCGCGCATGGAGATTTCAATTCAGGTATGAATGATACTACTTTTTAACTACTTTTTAATAAGAATGATGAGCGTATTCAATGTCATTCTTATAGGTATTAAAAACATTTTTTATTAACAAAACGGAACACCTATCTAATGGATTAAAAACTGAAATAAAGATAGGAATCATCCCACAAAACTAGGTTATTTCTAATGAAAAGTGTATGAAACGCTGGTGAAATAAAATCAAGGACGGTGTGGGACGCCTTGAAGAATTATCCCCCTTGAAAATTGAATTTAGTAGATTTTAAATGGCTTCACGCTTCAATATTTTGAAAAGTTACCTCCCCTGCGAATGTCCCTAATTCTTGGGTATGTCCACTTCAATCAGAAGTGTCCAACTCAAGCAATCACGAAATATATAGAACATTCTAGAATAGATGATGCCAGACAATGCCAGCTAAGAATATCAGGACAAGTGCAAGTGTGACCCTCTAAACAATACATTAATGTTATACAATGTTAAACTTTTAAACAATCACACACTCATAACAATATATATTTAATTTTTCAATCCGGGTCGAGCCGCTGTTGCTGTATAGATAGCTAGCGGCCGTCGGGGAAAACGACCTATAAAAACTCGCGAAACGGCCATAGTTAAAGAGAAAACGGCCATTAATTGTGGAGATAACGGCCACAGAATTTTTAATATTATAGTTTTATTTAAACCTGTATAGCAAAGTTCATACCCATTTCTGATTTATTTTCAATCTGGAAATAAGAAAAAAATTAATGGAAAATTTAAATTTGCTAACATTGTGTCCGATAACATATCTATCATATCTTTTATTATCGTTCGTACGCTACATATGGTTTTAAAAAACCTATTCCCTAAAATTACATTTAGATTGGTGATCAAACTATAAGATTTACTTGAATCTCGCTCCACTACATACATGTATGTATGGAACAGAACAGATTTTATGTTGTTTTGCTAGATAATTTGACAATTTTATTGCATAAATATGACTAAGTAATTCTGATCAAAGTATTGAACAAATAAGTGTTCTTAGTCTTCTAGTAATTAAAGAATATACTAATAATGACATTTTACTTCACTCCCTTATAAGTTCGTAACCCATGTTGGAAATATGGTTGAATCATTATTTTTCAGTAAGCGTGATATTATAAGATATTTGTATGATGTTGGGAAGTACTGAAACAACTTTTAAATAAATTAATATGAAATTCTTAAAACTTGCATGTGGCCTACAGGAAACTGCGCATTCTGAAAGTTATGAATATATTTGTAAATCTACTCAAAAAGTGTTGTTTGGTTAGTCAAAGTGTCTACTCCTCAACAATGACAAGATCAAAGACTGTGGCAGCCAACTGGAACGGGTTATCATTAGCGATAACCTCGGGGTAATTAGACTTAATTAGAGACTAATTGAATAAGGAGTATTTTTTGCTTACTTGATATGCAGTAGCGCAAACAAATTACTGCATAATACAAGTTTAACGTCAGCGACATCATGATGAGTTGGAAACAGACGTTTAACTCAAATAAATCAACATTCATGAGTTTATGTTAGATGAAATATATAACAAGACAACACAACACCTTATGTCTTTAAAGAAGTATCTAACATACGCTTTACACGCATTTTGGAAAGTCCTATGAAAAGCTCCTAAACATAGTTTGCACATTGTTCCTCTAACCAGTTATTCACATAGGAGAAGGTTACTTCAGGGTGCACATAGTATCTGTGTTTCAAATATCGTAATTAACAATATTGATAAATGTAGGTGGTAACTACGATACTGTAGATAATTCGGTTGTTTTTTAATACGAAAGGTTTCAACTTTCAGATGAATGAAAATAAATTCATGTTATGATTAAACCGACTGAAATCGTTATGAAAAACTAAGTAGTCAGCAACTTCATTGTCACATTCGCAAGAATTCTTTGAAGATATGACGACACTTACAACATGCTATCTAGTTTTCTCATTTCAAAATAATCGATTTTATGTTTATAATTAGTGCTGAGAACAATATACTTCATTCATATAATAATGTATGGCCGCTTTCTCTTATCGCAATGGCCGTTTTCTCTAAGGCTATGGCCGTTTTCTCTTATTTTCCATTTGCCGTTTTCGGAGTTGGCCGTTTTCTTCAGTTCCCGAATGAATATCAGAGTTGCATAGGGTCAATCAAAAGTTTGTCGTACAATCAAGACATCTTTAACATAAATGAGAAGAGCATGAGTAACATTATTATTTTGAAGGTTACAAATCATTATTTCTACATTGATATACACACGAATATTTTCAATATATTTTACTCGTAAATAGTTGAACACTGAACATTAATATGGAAAGTGAAATTTATCCTTTACACTATTTGATTTACATATTTTGCGATAGCGAAGTTGACAAGGTATACCATCTTGTCTACCAATATTCTTATAAATGGGTCGATCACCAATTCTTAACAAAGTAATCCTTCGCCTTGCTTCTTTAGATTTCACAGTAACAAGATATCTTCAAGACCAAATACCGTCTTAATTTAAGAGTATACATGTAATGTTGAATATTAATTCATTTCAGCCATTAACGATTGAACATGACAATTGATTCAAAATTGAAAATAAAATGCCTGCCACATTCCGCTAAAACAGCAACAGTGGTACACTTTTAACTCAAAGCCAATACTGACTTAAAATACATTACTTTTGATAACTCAATATTTCTGATGCATATAATATATGGTTCATTTGAAAGTCACATATTCTAAAGAGTACCAAAGGAGAGATATTTTTAAGCTTTTGACTAAGAAGGTTAACTAAAAAAAGAGCAGTAGAGGCTTTATTAATGTAGCACAATCAGCACACTTAGAAGATTCAACAAAGCACGTAGGAGTTTGCTGGTCGACAGACTGGCTTTAATGATGATGATGTACAATATGGAATTCTAAGGTTTCTTCTTCTCCAGGCCCGTGGTCGTAGAATGTCTTGACTCGAGCTGTACCTGGGGTGGTTCACCCTTCCACTATGTCAATCGTGGTGATTTATACATGTCAATATTCAGTAGCTAACAACAGTAGGTGTTGAAATCATTTATCACTCTGACAACTGATCAGCTTGTGGATTATCACTTAAGCTGATTTGGTAAATGGGATTTGTAGATATTACATGACTATGTTACATTAACAGGACTTTGGACAGACTTTGACCAGGACAACCTCATAGAAAAGAGGATTTCCAAATAGTTGTAGTAAAGTGAAAGTGCACTTTTTAATTTTTTTTTGCACCGTTTCTATAAACTGTTCTGTCAAAATTAACAATTAATCGCGATTTTTGAAAAATTCTACCAACAAGTTTATTTTCATTTGCAAACCATTAACACTATCTGAAAACAAACGCTAATCGTCTGCATATAACAAAAGATTAAAAAACTCTTGACATAAAAATATAGCCCTATCCCAATTCTCAATTTCAGTATGTAGCTGTTTTACGAATAAAGAAAACAATAACGGACTTAAAATGCACCCCTGTCTCACTCGGCTAAGGGAATCAAAATACTCTGAGACTGAAATTAAACATAAGATCATGAGCATTATTTGATAACTAAACATACAACCAGAAGTCTACATTAACAGAATCGAACGCTTTGCGAAAAGCCACATATAAACAGTAGAAACCGCTTTGCGAAAAGCCACATATAAACAGTAGAAACGCTTACCTGATTTTGATAAATACTTTTATAGAATAATTTGTAACGTAAAAATGTTGGAGTTACCTTTACGGAAAGCTCCTTGACTTTCAGCATTCATAAATTCAACTAGATCTTTTAAACGTTATTGAGTTATTGAGTACTGTCACGGTGTAACGAAATCTAAACTCCGACGAGACCTGTCTATCCGGCAGAAAGATTAAACAATATAAAAATCAAGCCAATAAAAGTAAGAGAGAAGCAATGAGTGAATCAAGTAATTTATTCGTAGTCTAAACAAGACGATAACCTGGTACAACAACAAGCTACCCGTAGTCAACTCAACAGGAGTTAAATGCTAATTAAGGAAGTCAATGACCCGTGAATAAACAAATAGACAGCTTAGACTAGGGTAGTAGCATTGCTTTTACCCAGACATTGAAACAGCAAGATGAGCTAATGGCCGTCTTAACGAGGTCAACAAATCAACACTGGCGTTAAATATACAAAGGACTGACGGGACAGGACTAAATAGGGATGAATAAACAATAAGTACTGTAGTTAATCCCTAATCACCACTTGAGTGAGTAATAAATAAGAACCACTAGATAGGTTAGTAGGACTAATAAAAATATAGGGATGGTAAGATAAAACTGTAAGCCTTATAAGTTAGTAAACACATACTCCAAAATGGTACAGAGAAATAAAGGAATAATTTCCTCACCAATCCAACTTCCATCGTCCAAGGGTCGCGTCCCGCTCACACAGCCAGACAGTCCTGTACACAACCGAACTCGGCGTGTGCCAAGTAGATAATATTATGTTAGCGAGGAGTTTGCGGCATATAAGCACTGAGTGCGGACGTCGATGAGAACCGGCTAGCGCCCCATGGGAAGATGTTAGCTTATTTATCAGATAACACGAAGTTTAACTAAAATAGCCCTATCGCCATGAATATTGGGGTTACGGTGCCATACAATGGCTTATTGCAAAGGACCATAACTCCTCTACAAGTTCATGTAAATATATATAACATACGCAAGACATGAAGGATAAAAAGGGATTCATGAATGTAAAGTACATAACTTGTACTTTCAATACATACAATAATTGGTGACATTTCATAAAAGAACATTAGAGGAGAGGCGGGAAAAAGGACGCACGCTCGAACCGCGTGACAAGTACAGCAGTAAACAATCAAACATACATATCCATTAATGATAAACCACGGTAAATAATGACATCATGTATACTGCCTATCTTATGTAAAGGAAAATACATGCTTTTAGACCATTGTTCACGAAATTCCCAGACTTGAAAACATAATGGAATGATAAAAACACGTTAGAAGAAATGATATCATGATTGTGTTTGAATACTTCTGGCGGTACACCATCCTTTCTCTCCAGCCAGTGGTAGCTCCTTCATTAATTCCTAAACAACCTCTGTGTTAATACGAAGGTCTCTCAGTCTAGAAATGTAGAAACCTCGACGAATTGACGAATTCACAATTACTCGTGCAATCAGCGACGCCGTTTCAAAAGTTCTTATTCAAAACGCCAAAGTTATTTCCGCAGGCTTCAAAAAGCTAAACTCTATTCAAATATGCACCTTGCACTGTGAAACTTTGCATAATTGCATAGGCCTGTGTGACAACAGATATGTACATGAGTACGGGAGCTACCTCTGTTGAAAGAGACTGTACACCATCAGGACGCGAAATCTTTCTTAACTTGAAATCATCTACAGCCCTATCAGCAGGTTAATAGTGTCCTCATCATTACAAGCAGCCCGACTAGCAGCCATATCATCGTGACAATGTATATAATCTTTTACAAATGAGATATCACCATCATCAACAACAACAACAACAACAGGTATTTCTATATAGAGAACAGATTTGAAATATAATACCCATGAAGAATTTGCATCTTCTCCTTTTCCTATATGGTGTTGTTCAAGGGTGTGTCTAGTCAGCTTGGTTATTCTCATTGTATATTAATGACCTATTATACTCCCTTGAAACATTACAACAAGGCTTATGTTTACCTGAATCTATAATTGATTTTCAAAAGCCCCCCCCCCCCCCCCCCCCTCCTTGGATCCGCCACTGCATTGGGTAACGTACCAGATATCTTACTAGCAGATGATACCACTATAGTAAGTGGAGCCATAGATAGTTTACAGTGTGCACTGAATGTGTGTTTTGACTACTCTTATAAATGACATCTTAATTATAATGGCAACGAAAGTGTATTTACGTTGTTTGGCAACGCACATAAAAATAAATGTCCATTACTCTGCCTTGGTGATAAATTGATTGCTCAAAACGATCAAATTGTTTATGGTGGTTTGTATATATCAACTGCAACTTCAAATTTAGTACGTACTCAAAAAGCATGTGATAACCTTAAAATGTCAATACAAATCGCTGCTGCGGATTTTTTGTTTTAACCCTATATCATAATCTAGATTCTGGAACAGAGTTATGTTACCCTGTGCTCTTTTTGCTTGTGAATTGTGGTGTAAACTAACATCAAAGGAATATGATATGCTTGAAAAGAGTCAATCCCACTTTTGTAAAATAATTCAGGGATTATCTAAATATTCTTCTTCTTTTGTTGCACAAGATTGTTTAGACTTAATATCAGTCCAAGCCTAAATTGCAAAACGATGTCTCATATTGCCTCGGTTAATTATGCAGAAGTTCTTCAGACTTGGTATTCAAGAACATATTTAACTACAGAATTAGTTAATTCCTACTTGACTCACAAAATGAGAGAAGCTAAAAGTGCAAATACCATCTACCATATGCTACTCTTAACATATAAATATGACTTGACAGATTATATTAATGCATACATAAAGTCTTCTAGTTTTCAATGTAAATCAAAGAGGAATTCCCATGTAACAAAAACCCTTAGTGATGCTGATAATGTACTTGTATAAAAATATTCAATTGCAAGAGAAAAACATCATGGATATCTTTCATTACGGGATAAAATGTACATAGACTATGGCAAATGTCTCACCTAAAACCTGATGTATTATCTTTATGATATTGTGAAACATGTTTTTATGTACTGCGAAAAGACCCGCCTCGAAAGAGATCTGCTGGTCGATTTAATTATTGTTTTGTTAAGACGTTAATACTTTTTCCAGCCTTTGGGGCAATGATGAAGAACTGACTTTGTGTTTTCTACTCGGTGGATCGCCAACATATTACTGCTTATCCCTGGACCATGATACATGGCTTTCCTATATGAAAAATGTATGTGCTACTGTTAAGCACTGGAAACAACTTTTTGCAAATTGTTTGTAACTATCTGTATGAATCTTTACCTCACGTAAATATACCATATCGCATTGTATCTTCATTCACTGGAGGAAATAAAGACTATCTATCTGTCTAAAATATTTTACGAATGAGATAAAACCATCACCAACAACAACAACAACAACAACAACAACAACAACAACAACAGGGTGTTCTATATTGAGAGCAGATTTGAAATATTATACCCATGAAGAACAATTTATAGCAGGAGATGTTCTTATCAAAGTCTTTAACATAACACCAAAATGATATTTCATTATTGCTGTGGCACTGCAATGAGTCACTTGTTACATTGGAGTAATAAAGTTCTTTGCTCTGTCGACATACCTCTCGCAACTTGTTATAAGCTGAGTGAATCTGCGTTCGATATCAAAAGTCACCTGTTACTCTGAATCTGTCGAGAGAATAATATTTTTCACGTTTTAAATTCTGACAGTCACTATCAAACCATGCAGAACTCATAGGGGGATTAACATAGTTACTGTTATTTCTTGTTTCTCTACAATTCGGAGCTGAATAAAGCCAGGATAGCGGATAGATTTAATGAAGTTCCGAAATGAGGTAAAAGGTCTAAAGGGTTTGTTTGAAGCCGTGGTCTAAAGAGTTTGTAAATATTTAAATTTTGAGATTTAGAAGAATAAAAAGCTGCATTTAGGAAGTGAAGGCCGGTGAAGAGGTGGTGATGATGTGTTGATGGACAACTGGTTACCCAGTCAGTAACCTGTTCATTGATGTGTCTCCTTACGGGATGAGGTCTGTAATCTACTTGTGGAGATTGATGATAGTTGCCAATGCTATAGTAAGAAATTCATTGGTAAGCAGGAACTGTAGAGTGCAATTTCTGATTTCTTTTTTTGAGGAGCGGGTCTTCCAGTTGTTGGAGAGTGTAACCATAGGTGTTGGTTTCTCTTGTGGACCAGTCGATGATACTAATCCAAAGTACCTTTGATTTGTGTTCTCGGTGCAAGTGGAGGGGGTAGAGTATGAGTTTGGACTTTTGCATATGGAATACATCCATAGTTCCTCGTCACATTGTATGGCGTCTACGGCTTCTACGCGTCGATGTGACCTGCTCTTCTGGGGCTGCTTACAGGAGCTTCCAGGGAGAGTTGAGCTCTCTGTTTCTCCGTTTCTTCGTGGGGAGCAAATGGTTCAACTAGCGGTGTGGTGGCCTCTGGCTTGGTATCCATTGAGACTGCTGCGTCATCTTCCTTCCTGTCGTTGCTGGCTGTGGGTGTCTTCCTGGCAGTTCCCAGTGGTTTGGGTCGCTTTGGTAGCTGCGGGGGCTGGAGCTGGATATCATTCTTGTCACAATTGCTCCACATTTCTGACAAACGTATGACGTCATACAATAAGCAGAAAATGATAAAATCTCAGTTTTGTCCATGAATATTCCAACTAGGAAGTTTGACAACTGCAAACGAGGACCGACCACATTCCAGTGTCAGATAGATCAGTATGCTGTCGATTGCTGTACTGAACAGTTTCAGTCTCAGGGTTCCACGTTGCTGTCTCTCCATTGTCGAATACAAGCTTGTCAAACTTAAGACGACATTTTCTTCCTTTTTTCCACCCCCCCTCTCGACGTCCATAATTGAATTTCTTTCTTGCTACAGTGTCTCTTCTGATAATCCCATTCTCGAGTCCATCAAGGATCTTGCCTTATGCCAAACAATATCCCTATCACAGGAACTTAGGAACTTGTCAATGATGGATTTTCCATGGCTGACCCGGTGGGCTCGTTCGATAACAACACTGATTTCATCAATGTCCATCTTAGATTTCATTACGTCGCGAATACACTTCTCACAATCTTGCACACTTTCGTTTGATTCTACCTTTGGTAATCCGTGGAATAACAGGTTATTACGCCTGCTTTGGTGTTCCATTCAATCCAGCTTCACATGCAGATCTTTCAGGTTCTGTCTAAATACTGAACTTTCCTCTTCAAGACATTAGCAACGAATAAATATATCATCAACACTAGACATGATTATTTCTACTGTTTCCGAAATTTATGAGACAAGTCCTCTTTCACACCATCTATACCTTCTCATTTAGTTTCAATGGAACTTCCGTCGTGCTGTGTCCATTCAACCTTTATTGCTTCTGTGTTTGAGTGTCAGGGCCTGGATGTCGTTGGATACCAGAACACAACAAAAAGGTTTGAACTGAACACTTAAGACTGAATAGCCAATGTCAATGTTCTGAATACACGAGTATATCAAAGTAATTTAACGTGCGTTTCCCACAGGAAAAGCTTGCCAGCCGGCCGTGCCATATTGTACTTCAGCAGACTCCTATTTTCGCTATAACCAGCCAATTGGTGGTATGTACCGTATTATACACGTTAACTACTGGCTTGAAACAACGGAAAGAGTTGTCTTACCTGTCAACCAAGTCGACAGTAACACACAAATACATGCGGCTAAGCGAAATAATAGCCCCGTCGTGGTCGACCATTGGGATGTCTGCTCATACGGTTTGACTGTTTCTATAGGGCTAAGACCCGTGCATGTTTAACACGTCCCTATTCGTGCTCTCCACTGTGCTAGACTGTCTCCCATACTTCTAGGCATAATTGTAGCTGAATAAAACAAAGTTATATTCAATTTTCTTATGATTCTCTCTAGCTTGGAACATTTGCTATTTATACCTCAGCTTCCATACTTCATGTTTTTTTCCCTCACATAGCTCAATCACATATCGTTTTAAATGTTAGGTAACATGTTACATATGTAATTTCTAGATGTGCCTGATTTATACTTACATTTTTTACCTTCAAAATTCCATTAAAAATTTTGCTTTAGACTCAATGGAGACTCTGGAGAATCAAACTCAGACACTAATAGTTTGAATGTTATGAAATTCGAAAATTTAATCTTTATGATGTGAAGATTTGCCTTTCAGTCATTTACTCTAAAAGTATTTGTAGTTTTTAATTTTTTGGGGGCTTTGAAAAAATCATGTTGTGCAGACCTTATCTCCCAACCTTTAGATGCAAACATCCAAAAGTGAAACTCGCGTCAACAGTGGTCCTTACATGGTTTTATCAATTTTTTAATTCATTGTTTCTCGTTTTCAGTGGAATGATGTTGGCAAGACATATTTATTTTGATGGAATTTTAAACTAATGCAATATCTCACGCCCTTTTGATCACGTTTTAAAGTGGGGATTTACGTATGAGCAGTGCTCACCTATTCTCATATTTATAGAGAAACAGATATCATGATTTGAATTTTTAAAATGAATAACGAATGAGCCTTTAAAAGTAAAGTTACAATGCATTCATTCAGATTTAAAAGATAAATTTACAATATGTTTATCATATCTATGTAATATAAGTACCCTATTTTGAAATGCAGTTGATATTCAGAGAAGCTGGCTGTCAAACGTTTCTAGTGAAACTAAATTTAAGACACTTTTGGCCATTATCAAACATCATGTTAAACCACTCAATGGAAGGGTAAATTTGTTTCTTTTCAACATCCATTTAAGTCTTATTTTCAAAGAAAAAAACATTGAATTTAGAACTGAACATAAATCTTCAAAGGACAATTCCAAAAAGCTTCGTAGATATGATTTGGGGGAGGGTCATAAAAAGAACATGCTTTAAAAGGAAGGGCCATGAAGAAAATTACGTCGAGTTGGGTAGGGCCACATTTTTACATACAATCCCAAGATTAGTGGTCATTCTAGTAGAGGTTCTTATCTCCTTTTGTTTACCTCGTCTTGGCGTGTCGGCCATGAAGTCGCATCGCATTTCGTTTATCAAGTACTTTTTAGTATGTATTCCTCTACAAAGGCGTAAGTTTGATTCATTGATTCATTCTTCACAATATTAAGTTAATCATTTCATTTTACCTTGTGTATTTAAGCATATAAGATAAACGTACATCTGTAATGTAGTGAGGCTGTATAAAAGTGGGAAAATGACACTTTTTGAAAGCGTGCTTCTCTGCAATTACGTTAGGCTCTTAACTAGTGGGTGTAACATGCATATTTTATTTTGAAGCCAATCTATACATGTTTATTAAGCAATACGCTATTTTCAAAGCTTTTAATTATTACAAAATAAATTAATCAATCATGTCAAATGTCATAATTTAGTGTAGTTTTGCCAAAAGTATAATTGTGCTCATTGATGTCCAGGAAACATCCTGCTTACCAAACCTTTTGTTATTTAAGATTTTACCGCATCAAGTGATTGTCCTAATCATGCCTACCTATCACATAATTGTACATTGATACAATAAAGGAGATCCGAGGTTAAACTAACTGTTGAAGACTCCCCATTCTAGTGGAGAACAGTATAGTGCATGTTGCCTCAACGAATATTATATTTACTTGGAAATTTGTAATCATCATTATGGCAGAGATAAATATTGTTTCTTTCGGTTGAATGTATTGAATAAGACAGAATCTATTTTCTCGTTGGTGGTACGCGAATGTATCAAGGGAGATAATTTCCCGGTAGGTGGCGAAATTTAGGGAATATAAGTGGAGGGATTTTCAAATGTCATTTACTTGAGTGTATCTTACTTCATGTATATTTTATATTCTATGTTGAGTATATCATGTGTTTTATGTTACAGTGGTTGTTTGTGTTCACCACAATGGTGTGAGTGAACACTACTTTGGAAGTATACTTCGTTTGTCGACCGGAGTAGAATGTGCCGTGCGTGATTTCTGTAATTAATGTTACCAATTTTGGGTATGTAGAGCTGCTTTGCTCGATGATATGCTACCCTTTAAGATCTGGCTGTAGAGTCTTTTTATACTGAATTGGTGTGATTTCATTCTTCACGAACAGACTGTGGAGTCTCTAGAAAACCTTATTATATTGTGTATGTCGTACAATATGATTCCATTATCTAAACTTCAACATTTTTTGTTTTTAGGCTTCAGAGCCTTTAGAATACTGCTGTGGCATTGCAGTCGTTTGTTGAAGCAATGCGGTTTTCATGTGGGCATCACGTTGTAGACTATAAACTTCCTAGTATGAACTAAGCAATCGTTGGAAGGGCACAGTTCCAGAGTTTTTTTTCTCAAATATGAGTTGCTTATGTGGCGGGCTAGTTCTATTCACCGTGATCTGATGGTTGAGATGTACTTATTGTGTATATGTTTTGACGTGGAATGTGTGTAAATGATTTTGTTTGAGAATTGAAATAAATCATCATCTTACTGATTTTGTTACGATTGAGTAATTGAGAAGTCAATATAACATGAATAAAAGTTACGGTCAAATACGTTTCATGTATATTTCAACCTTACTCCCTTAGAGCGAGTGATTAGCAATAGATTAGTTAGGTCTTCAGACGCAAGTCTGGAAGACCTATTGTTATCGTCCTGCTCATTTGCGCAAATTTTGTGTCAGCCGTGCAGCCAAAGCTTCACATGCAAATTGCAGGGACGATGGCCTGTGGGCTGAAATTGATATAGGTGTAAGCAAATCCCAACTTCCATTTTCTCTTTCAGCTTAACAGACCCTTTAAATTTCGCAAATTAACATGGACTAAATCTAAAAAATGGACTTAGAGACATGTAAATTGCTTTTAAAGATGCGCATTAACACTGAGAAGAAAAAAATATATAACGACGAATTTGTAGGTCACGTGCTTTACACGCCATCTTGCTTTTAGTGCATTTTTGAGCATTTTCGACCACACCCGTCTTTGAAAATTTTCTCCTCTCAAGATACTTGCGAAACTTGTGCACAGTGTAGCTGATGCATTGTCCTAATCAGGATACTCATCAGAACTGCGTAACTCTCATACTTTTTTCACAGGGACCAATCGAATTTGTGCAGAAACTGAAAAATCGCCATCTTCAAGGGCACATAACTCTAAAAGCTAGGTCAAGAATTGCACGATTTTACAGGACAGCAAGACATCATTGTAGAGTACAAGAATCATTTATGAAATCGATCGCGAACAGTCATTTTTGGTTGTTCTAAGGTTTGAAAAATGTAATATAGACTGTACAAATCTATCAAAACATTGTTCGCCAACAGTCGTGTTCATTTCATAATAAATGATCAGAAAGGGACAGACAGACAGACAGGGACAGACAGACAGAGAAAGAGAGAGCAAGCTCACCTGGCTAAGTGAAAACAAAATGTCCAACCCATGATTGCATGCCCAGATGTACTTTTATGTTGAGACTTGCAACCTTGCAGGAGATTTTGCCATCATCAGCAAGATAATTATTAATGATTTTGTACAAACACCAGGTCGGTGGTCTCTTCTGCGGTAAACCATGTCAATGAATATATTTCTATATTGATTGTTAAGCCCCTTATACTTTGTTTGTTTGCTAGTTAATCCTTGTGTAATTATATATTGTACCAGTTGAATGTTAATCTACATTAAGCTCATCCTAAATGTTATTAAACCTTTTAATTTCTAAAAGTTTTGTGTGATATCTTTTAAATTATTGTTATTTGGTTGAGTTTAATCTTGCCCTTTAAACCATATATAACACTATTTGTTATTTGAAATAATGGTGATTTAAAATGAACATGAACAACATGTACAGAGGAAGATGCAATTGATTATCCTCACTGGGCAACTTCGCCATCCCAATTGCCCAAGGGGTCTGTAAAAAATATTTGTCCCT
Source organism: Phorcus lineatus (assembly GCA_921293015.1). Lineage (NCBI taxonomy): Eukaryota > Metazoa > Mollusca > Gastropoda > Trochida > Trochidae > Phorcus > Phorcus lineatus. The sequence continues at coordinate 70,870 of OV121085.1, forward strand.
CAGAAAACGAAGTCACCAAATCTACTTTATACATTCCCTATTGGCCAAGGTACCTATACACATATTTTCGATCTCTTAAGGCCTTTTTCATTCTGGAGAAGAAGATGGAAATAGGGTTGCAGGGCAAGTTTTCTAATTATTATGTGATCAAATCTTTAGATAATTATCTAAATCAGCTTGCATTTACGTTGAGTCGCCTCATGAATGAGCCCACCAACGTTCCTTACAATCAAAACCTAACATTTCAAATAAACTCTGGAACTGATTTATTTGTATGTAAACTAAGCTTATGGTTCGAGGTTATCGATGACATCACTTAATTTCATAATGAATATTCATAACAATGCCTCTGTGACTGACGTCAGGGCTATTGCCTAGAGGCACGATTTACTCTGTACACTCTTAGGGGTGAGATATAATGAAAACATGTTTCAAATTTTGATAAAACTTTTCCACACTTTTCCAGGCCTGATTTGCAAATATAAACATAGACTTTATTGAACAAAATATTGGATCATTGTGCAGATTGTGAACGTATCTCTGACCCAAAAAACTGTTCAAAATACAAACAGCTGTCATCATATTGTTAAGAATAGCATGATTTTTAGCATCTTACCAGCAAACAATACATTAGATAAAAAAATAGAATGTTATGACTACTGTGGTTGTTGAAGGCGTTGTTGATCAAACTCATCCCAGTTAAGTACTATACTTACAAAGCACAACGGTCCAGTTGTCTCTGAGTTTCAACCTACACAGCACCAGGTCAGCAGCAGATCTGTCTATCATCCCGTCTGTCCAGGGTAGACTGTCATCTGAACAATACAGAAAGGTACAAAATATCATTCAATTAAAGTCAAAATAGAGTTTGTTTTAAGAGACAATGAAAAACTAGAGTAATTTATTAAATTAAAGCAAATTATTCTGTTTATTGACTATTTCAACATGAAAATGAGTATTCTTTCTGTTTGTACATAATTAAAATATTTCTCATATATTTTTTGCACAGTCTAATAAGTGACGAAGTCTTTACAATCTTACTTGCGTTTCGTTTAGATAAACTATTGGGACTCATCTATATTTTTATCTTTATCAATCTTCTAATTGTTAATCAAAGATATCTTTTAACTATTCAAAAATATTTAACAGAAAGTTTTCTCATTTCCTTTACAAACTAAAATTGAAAAAATTCAAGACTTGATCTCAATTGAAAATAGAGCAAAACATCTTAATTGTTCATGTCAAAAAGACATATATATGACACAAATACTGGTTTTCCATGAAAATCTAAAAACAGCCTTATAGATGCACAGAGGTGTAGATATCACGTCCAGTATACATGGATACTAGTTATATAATCTAACAAACACTATCAACTCCTAACTGCCCTCCTGGCTGTTTTAAATAAGTCTCCAAAATTACGTTTGACTATTTGACGCGCGCCACAGTCCGGTTTTCGATCAAAATTGCGACGTTCTACCTTCATATTGTCACTGTCAAAAAACCAACAAGCTTTAAAATGTTCCTTTTTGGTAACAGTCGATACTTCGCGATCAAATGACACCATTGATTAAGTTTGGCATATTTGACTCCAACAACTCACGGAGTGGCTCTTTAAATTTGAAGAGAACCGATCAAACAATATCATAGTCCTTAAATCCGGTTACAAAACCTTATAGAAATATAGTTGCTAGTGACTAATTCTTTTCCATACTCTGATAAATATGTTTTCTAATCTTGTCGCTGATTAAAATACTGTCTGAAGGCTGACCGTGATAAAAACATTCTTGAAATAAGCAACAATAATTTCTTACCAACATCCTACTTCCATAATCTGCCCCATCCATTGATTACCCATCCCAACTACACATCAACTCAATGACATCTCTCCTCCAGAACGCTAATAATCTGCTGGTAATCTATGTCTTTAACGTTTTCGTCATTCGTGAATATTTTATTTGTAGAAGTTAGAATTATCTCTTCCTGCCTGAATGCTTTTATTTGACATTTACCCCCAAATGCTTGATTTAGTCTCAAATATTGACAAAATACTGCCAGCGATTAAGCGACTGTAAAAATTTGATCCTACCTCATGTAAGAATGACGATCTCAGATTGGTCCACGTTACCCTAAACAAATATCCATATACACCGTCACCGTGGGATGTTAAATCCCTTATACCCAGGTACATGAACAAAGCGTGCTTCCAAGTCAATCAATCAAGGTCACGTGATCAGGTCATAGGTGTTGTTGATTTCTGTTTGTATTTTAAATAATACATTAAGACATTCGGTAAGACAAATCCGTCATAACATTCCGTCAAGGGTGACAAATGAATATATTATTCCCTTGAAAGGTTTAGAAAAACTTGAAAGACTTGAAAGACATTTGGTCAATAATGAGTGGTTATAGGGTACTCTTAGGATGGAAATAATTGCATGTAAACAAACCTTGGTCAGTGAGGTAGTCCAGGGGTGTGTTCCCTAGGTCGTTTTTTTTGTCCTTGTCTTTTTCGTGGATCTGCTTCAGCTGCTGTTTTAGCACTTCAGCATTGATTCCTTGCCTCCTACACAGAAAGTGGAGTGGAGTGTTTCCATACATGTCGGCCTTGTCTCCCTGATGGATCAATGTCAGAATATTCTCCATCGGAAGTGATCCCTTGCAAAGAACATGAAGCGGTGTTATTCCATTTTCATCTTGCTTGTTGATGTCTCCTTTTGCTTCGTTGACAATGCGAATGACTAGATCCAGTTTGATCTTTCCATTACGACAAAGATAATGTAATGGTGTCATCGAATGTTCATCACCTTTATTGAAGTCACCTTTCCCTTCCTTGATCACTATATCTACAGTGTCCAGTTGAAGGCCTGAGTTCGCACAGAAATAGTGCAGTGGGGTGCTCTTATGCTGCTCACACTTGTTTAGATCCCCTTGACCTTGGGTGGTAATCCACTGAATCTCTTCTGTAGTTAATGTACAATACTTGAAAAGATAATGGAGAGGTGTCTGTCCAGTATTATCAGAAATATTCACATCCCCTCTTCCGTCAGTTATGATTATTCGCATTGCATTGGTGGCCACATGCTTTAGTTTATCATCACCATGTCCATCAGCAGCAGCAGCAGAGTTCCAGACCTGACAGAGATAGTGAAGAGGTGTCTGTCCGTACTGATCACCAATATTCACATCCCCTCTTCCTTCAGTTATGATCAATCGCATGGCATCGTTGACAACGTCCTGTAGCTTATCATCATAATGTCCATCAGCAGCAGCAGAGTTCCAGACCTGACAGAGATAGTGAAGAGGTGTCTGTCCATACTGATCACCAATATTCACATCCCCTCTTCCTTCAGTAATGATCAGTCGTACTATATCAAAGAACACACTTGAAGATGCAACAGTAAGATTCCTGAGCTGACAGACATGGTGCAGGGGTGTTCTCCCTCTCGTATCCTTTATGTCCACATCAGCTTCAGCCCTTACTAAAAGGTGCACCGCTGACATGCGTCCATTAGACAGAGCTGTCAACAACATGGTTTCTCCATCCTTTCCTGGCTGGTTTACGAATTGTTTTGAACCATTCTGAAAAAAGAGTTTCTAAGTTGATTAAGATTTTAGTTTTCATTTGAAACTTGATGAATTTACTATCAATCATTAAAAAATCAATCATAGTTTCTTTCATGTTGATAGTTCAAATACATGTACATGTTAGTCATGTCTGCATGTCAATGATGAACATAGTATTTTACCTTTCAGAATAGAAACAATAGTTATACAAAAATTATCAAAAGTTAACATCATTAAACATTATTTTTCATTTTCATTTCATTTTCAAATTAAGAAAAGAGTTTCTTTTCAATTTTCAGTTTTGTTTTAATTCATCATTCCACGTCATTTCTTAAACTTTTAAAGAGGAGGCGTAATTTTGATTATTTCAAATCTTTATCTGTATTTAATTCGCTTAAATATGCATCAAAAGAGCCTAAAATGAGAAAATAAACAATTAAATTCGACTACTAAGACGCATTTTATACCCCAGTTTACGAAAAAGACTTGTGTGACGTGTTAAGAGTCACATTAAACTTGAGCTACATATTTTTCTCTTTTTTTGTAAGCCAATTCAACAGCAAAATAGGGGCAAAATAATTCACAAATGCGATATACTAGTGTCTCTTGATATCAACTTTCCTTCTCAGTCGTCATATCCAATTTGATTGGACTTTGACAACCCCTGGCCGCGGTTTTCTCGGATGGATTTATCTAAAAACGTAGAGAACTTTGGTGATGAGAGCTCCTCCACTACTGAATAACACCGTGTTGTTTATCATGCAGGAATTAATGTGTAAATTGTCTCGAAAGAAAATGAAAGTTGTTAGTAAAAGAAGAAGAATAAGAAAAAATATATTTTATTTAAGTGTCACACAATGTATATTCATGGAGCGAGTTATATCAAGGTGTTAAAAGTACACTGTCCGGCCAGGAATGGCCTAAGAGACACTAGATCACATTATAAGTCACATTAAAAATAGCTAAAAGCGCGTACGCGCTAAAATAATTAAAATGTAATATCTATATATATATTTATCAATTCATGAGAACCCTGTTTTAGTTAGATGGTGGTACTTTTTCTACGTCTAAACATAGTGCTTGTTGTAGCGACAAGTGGTTGGGAGAGTTGGGGAGAATGCATGAGAAAAATTACTTGGTCTGTTGGAGACATTAATAAATCGACTATCAATAACTTGGGTTTTTAACCATAAAGATAATCTGGCATCAGAAAAGTTACTAGTTGAATGTGTATCTCATCCTCTACTTCAGAGGAAGTACACACACACACACACACACACACATATATATATATATATATATATATATATATATATATATATATATATATATATATATATATATATATATATATATATATATATATATATATATATATATATAAAAGAAAAATTCACAAACACTACTCTCAGGTATATATAGATAAAATAATGTTATTGTAGAATCAGGTACATATTCACATTCACATTTGCTAACAAGCGCTTTCTGCCATGATGGCTTCTTCAGGTTAGACTTTGAATGTCAGTTGTAATCACGTTGATTGTGACGTGACGTGGCGCTCTTTATGACGTCATAGAGGTAGATGCGTCATGAGCATGAATTCAAGGAAATTTACATTTTAGCGTTCAGTAAAGGCTTAAATTGTTTTATAAATTCACTTTCCATCAATTCAAGTAGCCGCGGATTATCGTATTTCATTTTATAAAATGGAAATACTCTATATCTTCCTCCAGAACACTCTTCCAAGTGGCTGCTTAAAGGGATAGTTCTATTTTCGGCCCGGTTGATTTGCGAACGATGTAGGTTCATTCTTTCATTTAAACGTCTCTCTGTCTTGCCAATGTATAATTCACTGCACCCCTCGCACATGATTACATAGATGATATTTCTTGAATGGCAATTCATATTTTCTTTCACAAAAAAACGTTTATTGTTAACTTTTAACATAAAGGATTTTATTTTTTTTAACTTTACTGAACGCTAAAATGTAAATTTCCTTGAATTCATGCTCATGACTTATCTACCTCTATGACGTCATAAAGAGCGCCACGTCACACACAGGACGCCAGCAGTTCTTTACAGAAGTCCTCGTTATCACAAAATCGGAGACCAAAAACCATGTAGTCACCCTGCAGAATATTCTCTCGGAACCTCTCGACGAGAGCTTTTAGTACTGCTTGTACGGGTTTCACGTTGATTTGTGTTGGCGACCTCTGTTTCTCATCTGATGTGAGAGTAAGTTTTTGTCTTATGACGGAGAGAGTTGCATACTTTAAACAAAACAACGGGTCTGTATCACAGATAACACTCAGTACACTCTCGTAGATTGACGAATGAGCAAACTCACAAACACCATTCTTCCACACAGTGATGTAGCTGCCTTCTTGCTCACGTTCAACTTTCAGTAGCGACGCTCGTCGTGTATCATCCTCAACAGAATACGCATCAAACCCTCCATTGTTCTTTATCATTAGTTCAAAAAGATCTTTGCAGTTTTTCCTATACAGCACAGCCGTTGTTATGTCAAGGAACTTAAGTGGCTTCTTAAAGAACTCCTCGATGTCAAGGTCATTTTTCTTAGCTTTCAGTTTCGGGTACATCATGCTACAGTGGGGAAAACCGTGAGCAATGTCAAGGTCAACTACTCTCTGTTTTACTTCAGAACTTAGTCTCAGGTCACCTTGTGTCAGATAGTAATCAAGTATTTTCAGTCGTTCATCTTTGATTTTGAATATCTTTGATCTGTTTTTTGTTCTTTTCTGCAATACAAAGACATTATTGTAAATATATCGTCAAATCTGAAACTTTTAAATGTAAGATGCTGTTTCTACTTTCTAGTTGGAATATCAAGAGAAGAAACTTTAGTAAAATGAAACCCCTGTTATCATATAACATTTTATCATCACGTATAAACAAAGCACACACACGGACTACTAACCGTCCAAGACTGCTGGTATCAATGGTTCTTCAAGCTCCAAAGCTGAAGATAAAGATTGAATGTTTTAATATGTTGGTCATATATATACTCACGTCCATAAGAAACTTGAATCCTAAGAAAATATTGATTGTGGGCGGAATATGACCACTTCACCACTGTAACTTATTGAAATACAAAGATAAATCCATTGACAAGCAACATACCAAATTTCTTTCATTTTATTTTGGATTGTTAAACGCAATTACGTATTATTTACAAAAGGGGAAAATATATATTGCAATTTAAAAAACAAAGGCATATAGAGATTTCAGTTCCATAAGAGTTCTGGAGCGGTCAAACTGCAATGTCAATAACGAGAATGTCCTCCTTTATCTGAATACAAGCGTACACACGTCTACGCATTGATGACGTCAAGCGCCTGATGACGGCATTGGGGATTGTCTGCCTCTCTGCTCTCAGAGCTTGAATTAACTGGTGACGTGTTAGTGGAGGTTGTCTGATACGCCGATCGAGGTGATCCCACGGGTGTTCTATCGGGGGCAAATCAGGGGATGGTGGGCGCCAGGGCAGTACATTGATATTGTGCCTATTCAAAAAGTCCTTTACCACTCTAGCAACGTGGGGCCTTGCGTTATCGTGTTGATAGAGAGTTCCCTGGTGTTGCTGTCGTAGAAAGGGGATAACGAATGGTCTCAAGACTTGGCCAATGTAGCGATCGGTCATTGTCTGTTCAAACACAACGAGATCAGTAGTTCTGTCAGCTAGAATCCTAACCGAGATCATCACGCCCTCTCCACCAAAAAGCTCAAGCTCCTGGATGCAACATGGATGCGCTCCCCTTGTCTGTGATAAACTCGGGTCATCCCATCATTACTGAATAAGCAGAACCTACACTCATCGGAAAAGATCACCCTTTGCCAGTATCGTATCTGCCAGCGTCGTACTAGACGTGCCCAACGTAGTCCATCTTGCCGATGTCTTGGCGTCAGAACAGTTCCTCTGTAGGGTCTATAGTTCCTAATGCCGTAGGAACGGAGGCGCCTGGCTACTGTCTGTCGGCTAAGACGGCGACCCAACGCAGTTCTTGCCGTTGACGTTGCCGTCAGGAAGCGTTATCGTAGGTGCAACGTACGCATGTACCGGTTTTTCTCTGGGTTTTGATGCGGGGTCTTCCTGATCTGGGCTTGTCTCTTGTCTGACCAGTCTGTTGGAACCGATCTATCAAGTTGGTTACCGCTGTGGTGGACCAGCCGAAGGTAACATGACCCTTTGAAGCTCCCATGTTGATAATTCCTGTGGCCCATTCGCGTTGACCTCCTGCAAGTCTCGGCTTTCTTTTTTTGGTTTTCCAATGACAGTGAGGACAGTGGTTTGTGTGTCAGCCTTTTATTCCAAAAACTACACGTGCGGAACGTGCAACTTAAAAAAAATCGATGTGTACAGAACTTAACCTTGCACGTGAAGCCTTAATAAAGAAATTTTGCGTTTCTGCAATGTATAAAACGGGTCCATTAACACTGGCAAACTCAGGAAATACCTATCTAAATTATCAAAGTGAATAAATTTTCTGTTAAGTAAAAAAAATCAGGGGTCAAGTTTCTTATGGACGTGAGTATATATTAGCTAATCTAACACTAAAAGTGATGTTTGGTAATTTGTTAATGTTATATGATGCAAAACCATTATTGATATAGTATCACCATGAAAAAGTCTATCATTTTATATTTATGATATCCAATTATTGAGTTTTATTTCATATGTTGACAACAGTTTTGTTGGATGAAATTAAACGTATGTTAGTCATCAAATAAAATACCACAGACAGAGGCACGGTCTTTTGTCACTCTGCTCTTTGTCTTAAACTAAAGTTAAGCGTGAGTCACCTTAACGATTCCTGCCATAGTCCTTTGTTCCTATTCGGGACACAAGTTTGAGTCATTAAAACAATTCAAATCCATAGGTCAAAACTGATTACTGGGTAGATATCTCCCGTTCGTGGAATCTTCCGATTTCTGCGTCAGAATATCAGCTCGTCACATTGACCAATGAACAGTTTTCTTTTGTAAATAGCATCTCCACATTTTGGCAAAATTAATATTTAACAAAAACTCTATTGTTAAAGGGAAGCTCGTTCTATCTTAAAAGGACTTGTACTTCGATTTTTCCTCAGTCTGATAGTAAACATGCCTTTGCTCCTGTTTTCTAGGTGAGTTGAATTCATGTTTTGACCTGATGTTGGATTAACTTTCGTTCATGTTTTTATACTTCAACCTTTTACTAAATTGCCTATTACGTGGCAATTATTCAACGTTAATATTGTCAAGGTCGCAGGTTCAAGTAAATAATTGAGCGTCATGACTACCTTCTTTCCTTTTGAATAAATTCCATGTTTTTACATGAGTTAAGGCTTCAATATGCAAGTGCCTTTGGGGAACTCTAAAGTATCCTGGTTGGCTTACAACAATGCATAACTATACATTACTATTCAACACGCATATAACCAAAGTCAAGTATCCATGGCCAGTTTAACAATATCAAATATAGCAAATTAAGGAGTTTTATTTCGATTCATTTACAAAATCCTTTAATCCCTTGTGGAAATTCTCGCTGTAAGCACTTAAGGCAGTTAAAACAACTAAAACATGCTTATCTGCAGAATATAATTTTTTTCACCAACATCTTCTCACTTCTTCCTTTGTTTTTCAACAATCCTAAATAAACATGAACCTAACCCCTGGACATACCCTTGGATATCGGGTAACATACCCTGGTTACTATGACTGCTCAGTCACGTGTTAGGAAAATCCCCCGCCAAATGTTACTCTTGGCAAAATGTTCTTTGGGGCAAGAATTGTATTCCTACTCCTCCATACGCGGGCTCTCCCAACCGATGCAGTTCCAGTGTATTCTCCTCCATAATCTGAGGTTCCTCCTCTGCCTGTACTCACACCATAACCTACGTTGACGCTTGTGGCTTTTAATCCAGCAGCTTTGAGGTAGTTTCTCAGTCAGGTAGCTCAAGCGGCGATGAGGTAACATGGCCTCTTTCAGCAGGATGCGTGAACCAAAAGGCTGGCGTTAAATAAAAACATGCCGTAACAGAGCTCCGACCTCCGGAGGCGTGGTAGCTTTTGGTCTTCAAGAACGGGGAAGGTCTCTTTTATAATTTTTTTGCGAATGATTCCTCACCAAATGGCTTATTACGGTGTAGTGAAATTGAGTTCCTCTCGCAAGTTTCTTGTTAGAAAGTCCCGCCCGATGAAGTCCAACGATCTGCCATCTCAATGCCTCTTTATATATTATCCTCTATGCCAGTGTCAATCAGAAGTGAAAAAGACGATAATGAAGTCAATACCGATCCTTAAATACCAAATGCTTGCAGATGTTTGAAATATGTTTGACTTTGATTACCGGTTAGTCTCATTTCAAAAGTCAGTAACAATTTTGGTGTTACAATTGTCGTTATATGTATGTGCAAAGAGTACCTATCAAAATATCTCAGTAAATACCCAACTATGATTAATTTTATATCCATTATACAGAGCAATAATGTTAGTATCATGAAGGAGGTTTGTCTATATTTCACTGTGTATATTTCACTGCTGTCGCTTTTCATAGAAACAACCAAAAAAATGACAAGAAGTTGAAAAACCAAAAATGTACATCAAAACATGCTGACCGTTCCACATCTCAAGTTTTATAGAGTTAAGTCCTCAGTTTCGAGTACGGCTCCGCAACCCCAAAGGTAATTCTACTCTGATTGATCTTCATTTAGCATTGTGCCTTACATTTCTTGGTTCTGAAAGGGATTGACAGACAAACGACGGACGAAGATCATCTTTAATAACCCCCCATCAACAATATTCGTGACATGTTTTTCTTGTGAGTTAAATTAGCCAACTCATAGAAAAGGTATAAAATTGGAGTAATAGTTTTCCCAAAGGATGATACTGTTCAGAAAATTTGAAAAGTAAGCTCTTTGTGACCTTGGACTCAGATCAAATAAAGCAAACAGACAGCAACTTTGTTTGAAACTAGGTATTGGGTTTGTAACAACTAGGAACCATTTTCTTTCCCCTTCTCACTTAACAGTAAAACATAGTTCCCAACTTGGTAACCTTAAAACAACTACATCAGATGATGACAAATCTAATCGGTCCCATAATATTTGTAACATCTTCAGTGTTTTCGCTGCCTTTCTCATAGCCGGTCAAAAATAAAGGACATTTACATTTTCGAGTACATTGAATCTAATTATCAAATAGAAATCTCGTTTTCTACTAGTCACTTAGGCCTTAGCGTACTATTTCCCCCTCAGAAGTAGGATCAATTTGTCTGCATCTTCATTTATATCCACAGTTGAAACTTGTTTGAAATAAAAAAAATAACGTGAATGTCCGTAAACAGATAATGTTATCAGTCTCCAAGAACAGTAACTTCAGCAATCCGAAGTTAACCGAGTACGTATTTCATTCCGAATAGGTTGGAAAATAACGTGAAATCTCGTGGCAATTAACGTAACCATTGGCTACGATAACAATAAATTGAGCTTAAAGTATCCAAATGATTATGTCTTGCGCACTTCATGATTACATTCTATTTTAAGCAAGCAGGGTTTTTCAAAACTCGACAGATGGTAACCGTATCGTTTTACTTTAGATCACCCATTGTAAGATGGATTTGGTGAAATTATTTAACTTGAAAACTGGATAATGTACGACACTCTTTTCCAATTGACGGGAAACGGAAACACTGATCTTTATAAGCATACAGTAAAACCTTCTTATAAAGCTATTGAGGACAGTTACACATATATATGATTAAAATAAGTTCTTCTTAAGAGACAAAGCTACCACGTAAGAGTCCAAAATTTATCTGCTTCTGTTTTCTTGAAAAAGATACATTTTCAGAATTTGAAAATATATAAAGGCAACATTTCAGTATTTGGTTAATACCTTAAACAAAATTCAGAAAGCTATGAAGCATCGATTTGAAGCTAACTGTAAACAGCGTCTATGTACTTGTTTCCATGAACCGGCAAACATACAAATTTAGAAACCTGAAAAGCTCAACGTCACCAAAAATTCTACTCTGGAAAAAAGTTTTAAAAAAAGAATTTTCAGAAATTTGAAAACATCCAGTTCAGTTGATGGGTAACAAACATGCAAACAGAAAGATGTTATTTGAAGTTTGAGGACAAGCTGACAGATATCGTCTCCTGTAGCTCTTTAAACATGTACAATCTATTTCATTGATAAATCTTACTGTTTCATCTCTCAATACATTATATGATATGTATATGTATATAAAGTAATAGACACATGAAACAGGCAACAAAGCACTTTAACCGAGACTTGTGAGGTTGACGTATCTGAGAAACAAGAACTAGAAACAGGACATGTGAATACCTACTGAGATATAAATAATCATTTCAAATCTGGAAATTGAATAAAAAGGTTGTATACTCACATTCTTCTTCACGTCTGCTACATCTGAGAAAAAAGATTCAGAAGTCAAAACATGCATTGACAAAGAATTTAAGTCCCCCCCCCCCAAGTCATTTTAGCAGCGCGCAAAGCCCTGCCCTTTTGCACATGCGCCCTGCCCTTTTTCTGTCCCGCCTTGCCTTCTTTCCTGAGCGCCATGCCTTGTTGCTAGCCCAAATCTTCGTGTTGGCCTTTTGCAGAATTACATTTACACTTGAAATATCTACAATTTTGCAATTGTATCTTAAATAAGATAATTATCCTAATGTATTAGGAGTTCAACATTGCTATCATATAAGTAACTCCAAGCAATTGACAAAAGACGCAGTGAATAAACTTGAAGAAGAGGATGATTTAACAAACTAATAATCCATCCTTTGTTTCACTGGGACACACTTGCTGACCACATGTTAATAAAGTTAAACGCTTTTTTCTGGGGTTACGAACATTTGCACCGAGCAATGCTGTATCTGAAGTTATAAAACTCATGTGACGTCATCCTAATGTTTTCACCATTACCAAAACCAGTAAGTAAGAAGCTAGACGACTTCATTATACTCCATTTCCCATTGTAAAGTGATATTTTTATATATATAGAACGCACTTTCTACAGAGATAGAACGCACTTTCTATGGAAGATAGAACGCACTTTCAAAACACAATATAATATCACTTAAGAACAGAAAGCTCAGTGATAAAGATTTCTCCAAATAAAACACAACTCAGGCCACTTTCTTTCTTTTCGAAGACAGTTTACTATGAAAAGTTGAATGAAAACGAAAATAAACGGTTGTTGTCGCTTCCGGTCACTGACGCCGTCTCTCCTATTCCGTCCGCTTGACCGTAGCGCTGTCCCCCTTGACCGTAGCGCTATCCCCCTTGGATTTTCTGCCATCAGAGACGTTGGCCTGCATAGATGATTTTTTTTCGTTTGTAACGTCTTACAGCAGAACTTCGGTGACCTGCAGCTGCAAAGAAAAGCAATGAAAGTATGTTTTGAAAGAGTAAGATACACTGCTTAAGCATGCTTTTAAAATAAGAATCATTAGAAGAGTTAATGAGTGAAATAGAGAATTGTCGTACAACTAAAATTATTTTCCGAAAATAATGCTTATATTGCCAATACATTTGGTGAATTATAACAAGAAATGCATTTCACAAAGTAAGAAAGTTGATAGAATGCGTCATTCTTCTAGCTTTTGGCGGTAAAGACCAAAGAATAATTGAAATTAGGCTTGTATATTCATTATTCAGATATGAGAGTCTCTTAATCAAAGATATCAAGATAAAAATCTGTTACTCTAAAATCCTATAAGTGAATTACGTGTCCATTTTGAGATGTTCCCTCCATTCATGAATCAAACCCACGTGCACAGTTAACCTGACCTCAAGTCACGCACGTGAATTGCAGATTTACGCGACAAGTTATAGGCATTACACTGAATGGTTCTCCGCCCTCCCGTGTGATACCAGAACAAACACGAAATCTAAATTTTAATGGCAGTTATATGAATTATTTTTTTTTATTGAATTATGATATTTTAATTAAAATATCTTACTGATACTTCAAGTAAAATAATTTATATGTTTAAAACGGATTTAACAGATGTGTATATAAAAAAGTCAACTATATATATATATATATATATATATATATATTCTCAAATTCATTGAATTAATATATCTTTTGAATCAATTCAATTTGTAATGAATATTACAGATACTTACCATAATGAGAAATACTTCCCCCACAGGCGCACATAGCATCGGTTCCTGTTTTCCGGATTATCAAATGCTTTCACTACTTTCGGCTCCGCTTTATGCTTAAGCCCTCCAGAGTGGGCTTTTGAGACGCCTTCTCTGTAAAGCATATACCTACGTCCAATAGAACTGTCGGTGAAAGGTCCAGTAATTTGGGGCTTGTTGGTCAAACGGAGGTTGCGATGCTCTTGGCCGCCTCGCAGCGCAAATTGAAGCCCGTTCAAATAAAGAATGGTCTTTAGAAGCTAGTCTGGGTTCGAATTCCCAAGTACACCCTTTTCCCATGACAGTTCTTCCTCGTCAATTGTGACTGGTTTACTTCGTTCCCGAGCGGATGGTCCATATCCCATTGCAGACAATTCCTTCATTGCTGCACACAGAGCATCAATGGTTTCTTTAAATACATCGTCTTCAAATATATCCACTGATTTGCCCATCAACCTGAGCTCTGTATACCGCAGACCGTCCCATATAAACTCTGTGACTTGTATGTACTGCCGTCTTCTCTTCTATCTTCAAAAACAAAGCATTGCAAGGCTTCCTTGAGAACGTTTGAGTCCATTTCATAAACAGGAGTAGTTAAAAATTGTCAGCAAGTCAAGGTTATCCGCAATTGACAAAAGTAATCTGTTGTTCTGCCACTTTCTAAAGCTAAAAACTGCCCATCCGTTTTATACTTGGTATTTGTTGGTACTGCATTTTAAATTTTTTTGTTGAATGTTCTCTTGGTCAAACGTTTCTGTTAACGTTTTCTTGCATTATCAAGGCCTTCAGCTTCATTTCCTTCATAGTTGTACCGACTCTGTGTTAGAAACAGGTCCGCGTCGCTATCCGTGTCCGTCATCCTTCCAGGTCTCTACACGTGTGCTGCGAGCACGTGTGACTACGCGTTTTATACTGCACCAGCGCATGTGTATGGATGAGTCCATTATGGAAAGGGAATATCGGGTGTAAGATGACAAATTTGAAACGACAGTTTTAGTTTATAGTTTTAGTTGATAGTCGTTTTATAAGCAGGTTATGGTACTCAAACTAGGTGCGGGTAGAAAGAACGAGGGGGCGAAACCACGAGTTCTATCTGGCCCTAACTAAACCCCCTCGCTCTTTCTATCCGCACCAAGAACGAGTTTGAGTACCTTAAAGGCACTGAAGCACGCTTTTACGGTTTAAATTGGCTATTTTAAGGTTTCAGAGGACTTATGCATTCACTTAAGCTTTCTATCGATGCAAAGAAATACTTAAAATTCTTAACAGTTGTCCTACAATCAAAAATGAAAAAGTTAAGACAGCCGCAGTCGGCTTGGACATATAAAAAATCTATGGTTAGCTGTTCACAAAACGGATAAATTATCGGCTGTTGAAGGCGACTGAACTAGTATTATTATTAACAGCTATTTGATTTACCTAAACTCTGAACTGAGAACAAAGAATGAAATATGTTTTATGAAAGCAATGTTGTGAATAAACGGATTTAATAACACAGCATTGTTATTAGACTGACCAAAGCGGCTGCCGTTTCCGCTTCTCTGGTTATAAGCAAAATTTTAATATTTCCGATATCGTAGTTCATGCGGATTTAAAATTACTTTGCATGAAATACTTCCGGCCTTTAAAAATCAACCTTTCTACCTGAATACGTAAAGATTTGAGAGATATGATTTGAGAGATATGCAGTATCTGTGCATTCGTTGTGTTTACGAAATATTGGTGTGCACAAGTGCGTTTAACCAACACATATGGGGTGGATCCCCCCAAAAGTAAGACAGTGGAAAACTATATAGACCGGGCGCTACACAAACCTACCCCTTAATGAGAGAGTGTGTTTTTATTGTGACACATGTATGGAAGATGAGGTCCATGTTTTATTACACTGGCCAGTTTATAGTGATGTGCAAAAGGTTTTATTAGACTATTGACTAATATGGCTATGAGGTGTGGTGTGATTTTAAAGATGAATGTGATGTTGTGTAATTTTGTTTAATCCTGGCCAGTCCCAGTGTCGTAATGCTCAGTGCCAAAACCTGCAAGGCGATTTTAGAGCTACGTAGAGATTTTTTATACACATAAATTCATTGTTTAATGATTTCATTTTGTTTATACACTGTACAGCTCTTTAAACCGCGATAATGTACGTGCAATTGTTTTTATGCATATCTGTATTTTTATTGTCTCTAATAACTCCAGTAGGAGTGGCTCATTTTATAACACTATATCATTTTATATGTAAATTGAGGTGAGACGTAAATAAATAATCTGTCTGTCTGCTAAGCTATATAGCTAGATACAGAAACAATAGGTGGATTACTCCCGGACAAAGCCGAATTATCTCACTTGATGTAATGAGTGAATATTAATGCACATGTTTGAAATCTGTAACTCATGTAAAATTGTTGCTTTAAGGGGCGTTTTTTAGAAGCTGGATTGATGAAGAAGAACGAGTTCTCATATGAACGAGTACAATAAAGACGTTGACTATCCATACAAATAGTTCTTCTTCACATAATATTGGTTTCAGAAAGTTATCAAATATAGTTTATATTGCTTGTAATGATTCCTTGATATTATTTTGCTAACTAACATGTTTTTTGCAATGTTGGAATTCATTAAAGAAGAAACATTTCTAAAAGTACTAAACGAAATCAAACTCTTTTCCTCTAAAGGAAATATTTTCAAATCATGTACATAGCATAGGCCGCAAAGACAGGATCATTTCAGTCTTTTATGATTTTATCAGTTTGGGCCAAAAACTTTAAATCTTGATATCTTTATCTATTTTTTCTTCCACATCTATCTTTTTGTATTGAAATGTGAATTCGATCTTAAAAAAGATTATCGTGTGAACTATTTAAGATTTCTTTTCAATATATCAATACCATGAAACACTTTTATGTAAAGATGTATCGCACTACCAAATTAGAGCAAAATAAGACGACTTCTTTAGAAAATATAAGCCGGACAGGATTTGAAACACTTTTCTAAAAGTCCCAATTTATCAAAATGACACAAAATGTTACAAAATATTTTCTAAACTGATAGCTGTAATCTTACTACCAAATTTTTTCAGTAATGAGCCAGACAAATTTTTTAACAGTTATTAATATTTATATGTATTATATTATAAATTATGTTCTCAGGATATGGGTGCTGTATTGATCAGGGTCCACAATTCACCAGGTTTATACATTATAATCCCCATTGGTTGAGAGTTTATAAACAAAATATCTAGGCCTTTTCCTTTCTGGTGAAGATGTTGAAACTATTAAGGGTAATCGCCATTTGCCAAGATGCCCTCACTCAAAATTTAATCAGTTAATTAAACTTTATCCTAGAAACAAAAATATACGAAGTGTTTCTGTGGGAAAAAGATCAACAATAACATAATGATTTTCAAGTCAAGTCTCAAGTCCAAGCCTGGATGCATTTCAATAACTCAAACACTCAAGCCACAAAGTTCATATCATTATACCTCCACAAAAAACGTTTTGTCTAATAAGGTAATGCGGATTTTGAGTTATGGCCTTGACAGTTCATATACATTGGCATATTCGCGAAGGGGTGCAACCGTTCCAAGGGAATATTGAACATAGTAATCGTTCAGGCGTAATTCTCTTACATGGTAAAACAATGAAGAATTAATTTAAGGCATTGAACTTATATTCAGTATTTAAGGAAATTTTGCACACATTCTATGATCAAAAGTAATTCATTCAATAATTGTACTTGTGACACCGATAGGCCCCACCCCTCCAAAACTGGGTGTTCGGTTTTCGATTATGCTATAGCGACTGATATGTCCTCTCAAGTGTTTTTTAAATAATAGCTCGAGAAGTTTTCTAAAACATTATTTCTTCACCAATTTTTCCCAAATTTGAAATAGATATTGATCTTTATATATATATATATATATATATATATGAAAAGTTGAATTGGTATATATATATAAATAATTCATATCTTTATTTTTATACTTTTATTAGGTCAAATCAGGGATTCGAACCTTTGTGCTTTTTGGTTATATAGAAGAAGAGTGAAAATTATGTTGAGGACGTTGCCCCTGTTGCAGTTGGTAGGGGCTACAGGAACACCAAATCTACAATTTACATGGCCATTCACCAAACAGTCTGTACATATATCAGTTGCCTAGCGTTTTTATGCTCTATTGAAAAGCATAAATATAGCTTTAAAAATTAAATGTTGTGGCCCCCGTGAAACTTATCAGGGATCAGAAACCGACTAAATTCACTTTAAAAATTCCATATGATTAAGGAGTGTGTACATAGCATGTCAGCTTTCTTGGACTCTCGTTCAGGAAAAGTTGGCAATAACTTTTAAGGGCATCGCCCCTGTGCCCTGAACTAAAGGCCACATAATCCCCTTATCTATAGATGTTTATCCTCATTGGCTAGGGTGTCTTTCACAAGGCTGTTGCATTCTTGGGCTCTTTGTTGGTTTTTAAGGGCGTGGCCCCTCTGGCCCGTATTATGAACGGCAGAATAAAAAAATCTGAAGTATCTGTACACAAGATTTAAAGTTTCTAGAATCTGTTGTTCTTTAGAAAAAGACAAAAAGCAACAGGTTTCAGACTGAGGATGCTTCAAGGCAATATATGGCACAAGTCTACTTGGCCTTTCAGAGTTGAATACAAGGCATGGCTATTCGATTACAGTCAGCATTTTAGCATCGCCCTAAGTGGGTTAAACAGACCCGCTCAGGTTGCTGCCCTGCCCCTGGCCTGCCCTGCCCTTTTTTTCAAGGTAAGACACTGATATCTATATAGCGTACTTTCCATTCAAGAGAGATGATGTTTCAAAATTAGAGATTTGATGGATTGGAGGATAGACGGATAACCAGTAGATATAGCATTAAAGGATGTTGAAACTGAGATCTCTCCTAATTTTGTTTTTAGCAAAATAAGAAAATTGTGTTTGTAAAAGTGAACCATAATAGAATTTAAGACAAAACATACTTAGATATTTATTGTATACAGATAAAACATTACCTTCGGCATCGACGTCTTCTCCAGATAAAAACAGCAGTCGCAATCCCAAGACTGAAACACATTTTCATTACATTGAAGACCTGTGGAAAGTTATATCACGACACTTTGGTTGCCTGAATAAAGAACATGATTGTCAAAAACATCGCAAGGTAACGTTGGATTCAGCCATGGAAACATGCGATCACTATGAAAACAGCTGATTAGAAAGACTGATCATGGACGAATGCGTTCTGCTGAATGGGCATTCTGCCTGACTGCTATGCCATTAAACCACAAATTTATACATCCGTTTGGGATGTTATCTTACTTAATTTTGGATTTTTTAAAATGACATGGGATAAAATCAGAATAAAGTCGCATCGGTATTCAAGAATCCTTATAGCCTGATAAAATACAAATATCTGACCTTCCTCTCACACTTTCTTATGGTTGTGTACACAGAAATATTTCGCAAGAAAAAATAATTGCAACTCACCAGAGCAAAATGATGACTGGTACGGCGATGGCCTCTGTACTGTTGAATCCTAAATCTAATGAAAAAATACTTAAAAACCTTTTTGCATATGTAGTCATGCTCTAATTATTTAATGCGACGGCTTTTGTGGTTGTCTAACTTCCTATTTATTCTACCAAATACTTATTATTGTTAAAACTAACTTGTAACGATGATTAAAACATCAAGACAGCTTGCTTAAAATACATGAAATTTGCCAGAAATTTAAACCGCACATCAGAAAGTATCGCAAAACTACGGAAGCACCCTAGTGCCACAGTAAATTTTTTTTATCTCCTAATTAGGAGATACTATCACCTTATTAGGAGATAGTAACTCCTAATTAGAAGATTGTAACGCGTAATTAGGAGATAAGTAACCCCTAAGTAGGACTTAGTTAACACCTAATTAGATGAAAATTAATACGAAGATAGAGGATTCAGAATAATCGCCAAAAGTTATTACAAAGTTTAGGATAGTTTTGTTTTCGTATTTTGGTGACGCATGTCTCCAATAGTTGACTGATTTACAGAAAGTCTCCAATAGTTTAGGAAAAACGATGAGAAAATATTCCCGTCAGATTGAATGCGCTCAAACGCAGCCGCTTGAACCTCGAGAAAAGTCGAACAAAAGGTCGCGCAATGCTGAAAACGTTCCCATGTTATGAAGATAAAATATATTAGCATATCAATAATATCGACAAGTTTGATTTCGATAAAAAAAATCTCATATTATCATCTTCATTATGAAAAATTTGACAAATGGACATTCGTTTCTATTGATTATACAATGTATATATGATGTACAAATCCGATGGGCGCTTCAATATGTGATAATGTTGCCTTGATTAAAGGGGCACACTGTATGTTGTTAGGGTCAAATATGTCGAACTTTAAAAATGATGTTATTATGTCGAGAACTACTGGTTGTATCCGAGTATAACCATTTGTTTATCAGTTCAGTGTAGTGAGAAAAAAAGCTTAAAGTTGTGATTTGTGATCGAAAAATGGACAGTGACGCGAAATAAACTGCCTATTATAAACTTGTATATCAAAACTTTGAAACAAATACCAGTACATGTATATACATGTACCTTTCTATACTCACTTTATCTTACTGTGTCAACAAGAATTACTATATTTTGTATACAAGCATGTATTGACGTCACCCCCGTACATCTTTTCATTGTTAATGCTCATAATCTGTAAATAGAAAAATCTGTACATATGACAGTCGCCTCATGTTTCAAGATAAGGAAGGGTTTGGAACAATGTGATCTTTTATTAAAGGCCAGCTACTAGAAAGCATTCACTTACACATCTGAGAGATGTGGTTTTCTACGATTGACTTTGAAATTATTCTGCTGTGCAATTGATCTGCACACTTCTGGAAACTGTTTACAACCGGATTCATCAAGGAATTTCTATCTAGGACAGAACTAAACCTATCACTGCTATTTGATCAAAGACTTCGTTAATATTACTATTTTAGCTCGTCTATTGACCCATTTGATATCGTATAACTTTTATATGTATTGTAACTTCGATTTCTTTTTTGATTATCAATCAAATTGTTACCATTAATATATTCAATCGTCTGCAATATTTTCTTGGTTTGACTGGTGACAATTTCATATCTATAATTACATATGTAACAAAGTGATGTGAAGAATGACAAGTTGTTACCTTTTTGATCATATGTCATGCTTTTTTTTAATAGCTTCAGGAATATGTCGTGAATTTATTTATCCGAAACACTGAAATATGGTTTCCATGTCTTACCTTTTAAGGGTGTAGCATCATTTATAGAATTTAATTTCATTATTCAAATTTTAAAAAAGAACTACAATATAAGCGTCAAAAACATCTATTTAGGGATGAAAATGTACTCTCCGCTTACGTTTCGTCGTACGTTCCTTTGCAAAGGGAGATAATGCAAACAGAAATATAAAGATATGGATTTGCGGACCTGGGGGCTTTTGTATGTTGTGCCTAACATTTATCATATATGCAAAATACCCAATATCATCGATAAATAAATGATGACAAACAGTATTACCTAACAATACCAATATGCTTAGATAAGTTTTTCAGAACTACGTACGCCCTACGTTGTTAGAATTTTCGATAAAAAATTTCAAATTTAACCTGAAAATTGTCAATAAGCTGTGTCGATAAGCCTTAAAATATGATTATCATTTAGAGTTTTGTTTACAAAGTTTATAATATTTGACTCCAACAACCTACGCTATGTCACTTTCAGTGAAGAGATACGATGTTGATGCGCACGGTTGATATCACGAACGTTAGTACCGTCTAGATTAGCACGCACAATTTCACAACCCGGGATTGAGTCCTGCTGATCATAGAAATAAGTGGAAGGCAAATATACCTACCCGATTTCATCAAGGTTTTGCAATTAAGCTGAGGAATACCTACCTTCATTGCTATGTTTTTCACACATATTCAAGTTAAGTGTGTAACCACTGATGCATCCAGATGTACAGACTCCGTTGTGTTGATAACAGTTCCCGCCCAAACAGAAGCCGCTACACGTGTAGTTACAGGTCAGTCCATAAAATCCAGACACACATCCATCAGAACATTCTCCTGTTGCTCTGTTACATTGGCCTGTTAGACAATGTTCACTGCACGAGTAGTTACAGGTCAGTCCATAAAACCCAGACACACATCCATCAGAACATTCTCCTGTTGCTCTGTTACATCCATGTTCATGATTTTCACAGCCATGAAAACATGGAAATTCGCAGACGTCTCCATGAAAACCCGCCGGACATGTCCCTGTGTAAGGTAATTATAAGCATGTAAACTCTCTTGAATCCAATCCTATAACCTTATTACTAAGATTGAAACGTCAATATTTTCTTCTTCAGGACAACATGATGAACGAAAAGTGCGAATCAGCAAAGA
Source organism: Phorcus lineatus (assembly GCA_921293015.1). Classification (NCBI taxonomy): domain Eukaryota; kingdom Metazoa; phylum Mollusca; class Gastropoda; order Trochida; family Trochidae; genus Phorcus; species Phorcus lineatus. The sequence goes on from OV121085.1 coordinate 93,044, forward strand.
AAAGCATTTATCAGTGACCTGTCACTGTCCGCTCTTTATATTTTTGTAATTATTAATCCGAATATCTACTTAAATATGATTTGTAAATAATACTTGATTTGTCTAAGCGAAATCTCCGAATCGAATACTCCACTAACAATTTACAAATTTCACATTGTGTTTATCAAGCTTGTAAACAATTCTTGCGATGATAAAACGTGTATTGTTTTCTAAAAAAGAAATACCTTATAACTTCCAACAAAAAACGGCTATGAATGACGTTGACAATAAATGCTTTTGAGCCTGGATATTTACTGAAGACTCAACTCCACTCTTGAAGATAATTTCATTCATACATAGTATATTCTCTTACCAAGTGAGTAGAAAGATTCCCCCTTCTTGTATGAAAAATAACATGTAGGAAGTGACATTTAAACGAACAAAACAATTATATAATTGCAATTACCATTGGCAAAAAATCACAAATCAAAATCTTGCCCTACATACATAGGCAATAGAATTCAGCATTTACTCGCAAGTGACACTAAATATCTTATAGATTATTAGAGACCCTCATTCTCTCCCAACAAAGGTAGCTTCGTCATAGATTCCTATACAACCACTGTCCTAGTACAAAGGTTTCTAGGTTTCTCGGGCTTCCGACAGTTTTCTTTACCGACGCAATATTGCAACCTACACTACCTGGCAATATTTGAAATGAAAACACCGAATGCAAGAATAAAATATTTGTTGTCGCACAGGCCTATACAATGATGCAGTCGCAAAACGAGGCTTATGTGTTCTTTATAGTAGACTCACAGCGCAAGGTGCATATTTGAATAAAATAAAGCTTTTGGAAAGCTCACTGAAACAACTTAGGCGATTTGAATGATAACGAATGAAACGGCACAACGATTTTGATTGCATCCAATCATCGTTCTACATTTCAAGACCAAGATACGTTTATATTAAGACAGGAGTTGAATAGAAATCAATGTGATGTAGAGAGTTTGAGAATAAGTTAGAATAGGCGTATATTGGGAAACATTCAGTATATTTAAAATAAGGTTTTAACAGAGAGATATTATTTGAAAGTAGCAAATGTGGAGTGAAACGAATCAATAGCGCAAAGGACATTAAGTGCAGTACAACGCGTGACAATGGGTTATTAAATAGACGAAACACGAATATGAAATCAGTTTTGGGTAAGGGTAGACGTATGGAACGCATTTTATTAAGATTATTCATTGGAACATTTGGCTTAAGCCATTTCAGATGTCCAATACTACGAGACGATTAGAGAGAAAACAAAGCAGCGTCGTGAAACTATGAATAACTGAACAGTTGTCCGAAATTGGATGAACCAATAGAGAGTAATTAGTGACTTCATAAGGGTTATAATACAGAGGTAACCGGGTCAAAGGGCGTAGGTAGAGGTCCTAGTAAGAATGATAACTATTTGTTGATGTAAGATCCTTTGATTGTTTTTGTAAAAAAACATGAAAAAACTTCTCTTGTAGCTCATAAGTGAGTCCCAAACCAAACCACGTATTGTGACATCAATGACGGAGCTACCTCTGTGGGGAGAGAATAAGAGGCCTCATACATTCAGTAATATTACCTTTTGATTTGCAAATGTCACAACTAGACAGACATTTGTCTATTATTGTTTCTGCTCGAGTGAAACAAGCTGTACACTCCTGCTCACACTCGTCCCCGTAGTATCCTCGTCTGCATATGATGCACTGCCCAGTTTCCCTGTCACATTTCCCGTACCTTTCACTGCAGACTCTGCTACAGTCAGCTCCATAACGACGTTCAGGACAGACAGTCACATTGCAGGAGCCACACTGTCTGTCACATGTCACACAATCTCCTGGACAGGGCACGCGACACTTGATACCACAGTAGCCTGGTTCACATCCATCTGTACAGGTGACCGCCCCGTCGATTCTGTCTAAATGACATACCTTGTTCATGCACCTGGACGGACAATCTTCATTACAATACTCGCCTACATACCCCGGTACACACCCGATGATACATTCTCCAGTGTCATAACATCGTTCTTCTCGACATGTTGAACACAGTCCAGACACAGGAGAGAGACTTGCCAGCAAGATAAGATAACCTATAAAAACGAGACTTTCTGCGTATGCGTTCACACTTATTTTAAAATCATTAAATCAATATTTCAGAAGCATCAGTAGCATTTAATCCATGCAACGCACACAAACATTGACGTTGCTATTTTTGCTATTTCACAATTCACGGGTGAAAGTGTTCACTATTATACCAGCTCTTGTCATACCAAAGGGACTGAAGCATCACATAGAGTATGCCACAGTTGACATCAGAACAATGAGAAATTGCATATTCGATAATTGAGAGACGTACGTCAAAATTGCGATAACGTTTGATTTTGGTCACTGCCAACAGCAAAAAGAAAACATTACAGGCAGGACAAGGATTGGACGTACACGTGCAAACAGCGCACTATCTACGACTGAAAAACTGTTGTGTGTTATACTAGTAGAGACGTTTAAAAGCATATATTAAGGAATACGCTTATATGGACCATGGCTTTGAAACCGTGAATCGCAACACAGACTGCGATGTACAATTTGCTACACATTTAATTCATTTCATAAATCAAATATGCCTACTGTTTTGTTTCTGTTTTCCTGATAATCAAAGTGACCCTTACATTTAGGATATCTTCATATAATCAAAGTTAAAAAGTATCACTTATTAGACAACAATATTGAATATTGTTTCTATCTCTAACGATGAATAGGATTTCTGCCTTCCTCTGCCTCACTGTGAACCGACAGAGACACGTGTGGGATGGTGAGGGTTGTTCATGGGGTGCTGAGTTAAATGTACATGATAATGGCATACCATGTTAAATTCATCGTAACAGGTCCATGATAACAAACATCTATTTTTACGACAAACGTAAATATTACAATTCACATTTTCAATTGGAAAAAAGGTAAAATCGAAAGCAAAGCATTTTCATGTTGCGAATTCTAATGAACTACCATTTGCGAGATTTGTTTATTCTGTAGTACCTGACCACATCTGAAATATTTTTCAGAAACTTTACTAATTAAGAGAATCCAAGGTACAGTATATTGTAATTTTGGGTCAGAATGTATTGATTGATATGCTTGCAAATTCATAAGGATAGGGTAAAAACTAATTATTTAATTTGAAAGCCAAATGGTTATGGTTTGAAGGTCACGTAATGTTAGGATAGTAGAAACAATAGAAATGTGAGGGGTTTGGCATGCGTTTGATTGGTTTTTGTTCTGCAGGAAGATTTGCACTATCACATGCACTGGCATGTTTGACTGTATCCGAGAGAATGTGACCTATGGAAGCCTCAGCACACCCATATAAGGAAAATGACAAGTTTCCAACGTCAAACCCTTCATAATTCATAGGATTTGAAAGCATATTAACTAAAAGATGTTACACTAAATTCTACCATAAGTGTGCAAAATATCCAATTCTGATTGGCTGCTGTGAAAAATCAGAGGGTGTATAATCTGGTTATACAGTCTTCTGTTTACTTCGTCTAACGCGCAAGAATTCACTAGTTTCAGGCATTCAATATAACACGGCGCCGGCGTTAGGGCTAGGCTGGTGATGGTTTGAAACAGAGACGGAAATGATATCACACAAATTTCAAAACTCACCTCATAACTTTATTCAAAACATCAATGCCTTAATACCGACTTAAAAAATTAAATATTGCAGAAATTATTCCGAATGCTGACGCTGGTCGAGAAATACTAACGTGGACTGTCATCCTCCAAACAGGGATGTGCGCATGTCAAAGCCAGGCTTAAACACCCCTGCCGTTACGCGTTGACTATAACACTTGTTATACTTTCTGTTATGAAGCATGTATATTTAAGCATGCTTCACGTTCGGGGCGATTTCCTCAGGCTTCTGTCACTTCACGCATTTACGCACCGTTTCTTCATCTGAAAGCGCCATTAATATCGGACCAATGATATCAACAAAAGTACCTCAATTATTTTAATATGTGCTTAATATATATTTTAGAAATGTTTTCGCTCCTGTGGTAAACAACTCCTCATGAAGCCCTGTATTAAAGTTTACAAAGATCGGAGCAAACGAAACACACTGCGTGCTCATTTACACTGGTCAAAGGGACATGCAATTATAGTAATCTTATCATTTTCTTTAGTTTCTCAACTATTTAAAAAACAACTTCTCATAGAATGTTCATTTAATTTTTATGAAAATCTTTACCAGTAATAACTATTTTGTCGAAATCTAGCCGGCGTTAATGTGGTTGAATAATATTTTATTAAAGCATTAAAATCTAATCTTTTTATGCAAGAAGTGTCTCCGGAATACCACATATATGTACCTTGTACAGTTCCATTCATATTTATTGAGAATCACATTTACCTTTGAAAAAAAAATAAAAATAAAAATAAATATCTATGATGATATATGTATATGATTTTTAGATAGAAACCCTTAACATATTGATCCAAGAGTATGGTCTGTAAAACATTTTCTGTTAAGAATTCTTGGCCAATTAGGCTAGATAAGGCTACATCCTGTATCATATGTCGTCATACCAAATTGGCTAGATAAGGCTACATCCTGTATCATTTGTCGTCATACCATATAGGCTAGATAAGGCTACACCCTGTATCATATGTCGCCATACCACATAGGCTAGATAAGGCTACACCCTGTATCATATGTCGTCATACCCTTATAGGCTAGATAAGGCTACACCCTGTATCATATGTCGTCATACCACATAGGCTAGATAAGGCTACATCCTGTATCATTTGTCGTCATACCATATAGGCTATATAACTCTACACCCTGTATCATATGTCGTCATACTACATAGGCTAGATAAGGCTACATCCTGTATCATATGTCGCCATACCCTTGTAGGCTAGATAAGGCTACATCCTGTATCATATGTCGTCATACCATATGGGCTTTATAACTCTACACACTGTATCATTTGTCGTCATACCCTTATAGGCTAGATAAGGCTACACCCTGTATCATCTGTCGTCATACCCTTATAGGCTATATAAGGCTACATCCTGTATCATTTGTCGTCATACCATATGGGCTAGATAAGGCTACATCCTGTATTATATGTCGTCATACCCTTATAAGCTATATAACTCTACACCCTGTATCATATGTCGTCATACCCTTATAGGCTAGATAAGGCTACATCCTGTATCATTTGTCGTCATACCCTTATAAGCTATATAACTCTACACCCTGTATCATACGAGTCATACCATATGGGCTAGATAAGGCTACATCCTGTATCCTTTGTCGTCATACCCTTATAGGGTAGATAAGGCTACATCCTGTATTATTTGTCGTCATACCATATGGGCTAGATAAGGCTACATCCTGTATTATATGTCGTCATACCCTTATAGGCTAGATAAGGCTACATCCTGTATTATATGTCGTCATACCCTTATAGGCTAGATAAGGCTACACCCTGTATCATTTGTCGTCATACCCTTATAGGCTAGATAAGGCTACACCCTGTATCATTTGTCGTCATACCCTTATATGCTAGATGAGGCTACATCCTGTATCATTTGTCGTCATACCATATGGGCTAGATAAGGCTACATCCTGTATCATTTGTTGTCATACCATATGGGCTAGATAAGGCTACATCCTGTATCATTTGTCGTCATACCATATGGGCTATATAACTCTACACCCTGTATCATATGTCGTCATACCCTTATAGGCTAGATAAGGCTACACCCTGTATCATTTGTCGTCATACCCTTATAGGGTAGATAAGGCTACATCCTGTATTATTTGTCGTCATACCATATGGGCTAGATAAGGCTACATCCTGTATTATATGTCGTCATACCCTTATAGGCTAGATAAGGCTACACCCTGTATCATTTGTCGTCATACCCTTATAGGCTAGATAAGGCTACACACTGTATCATTTGTCGTCATACCCTTATATGCTAGATGAGGCTACATCCTGTATCATTTGTCGTCATACCATATGGGCTAGATAAGGCTACATCCTGTATCATTTGTTGTCATACCATATGGGCTAGATAAGGCTACACACTAAATCCTTTACGTGTGAAAAGTTTTATTGCGCTGATAAAATCCCTTCAAAGACTGAGAGCTTGTCACATCATCAAAATAAAAACCAAATCCTCGTTTTGCACGTGCAGCAGTCAAAATATATTTGAATTATGCATGCAGTGCCATGTTGATAATTTCGACGCTAACCTAGTCGGCATCAAATTCATTCACACATTCCATCTTTCGATGTTTAGAATTTGAGTAAATCACATCGTTGTCTCCAATATTAGTTAACACAAAACGATGGCGCAATTACACAAGGTGAGATAGCGAATAATTCTTAGCACAGAAAATGTGTGCCGTGAAGCGGAAAGAGTTCGAAATCTTTTCGTTTCAGCCTTGACGTTGTGAAGATGGCAGTTGTGTAGAGAACACGAAAAGCGTTATATACATCTTTTATGACATTATTTACCAAACAACGCTAAGGTAGAATGAGTCAGACGTCACTTACTCACATTTGGGCCATAGAATACACGTGTTAATATGATTATTCACGTTTTAGAAAATCCTGGAAATTTTTTAAAAATACCTGTGTAGGGCTTATAGAAAAAACAAGAAGAAATACCACAATGAATCAAATGATAACATTATTTCAATACGCGAAAATTCGATGACAAAGTTAAGGATCCTGTCAAAGCACAACCGTTTTAAAACCTTGATCTATTCTATTCTTCGGTTGCACAATGGTCAGCTGAGTTTAGGCGGGGTCGCAGCTCCTTCGACAATGACCAACGGTAATGAAGGCCTGTTGAAGCCATTACAGTTGATATGGTTGGACGGATCTAGGGCGTAGTCATGTCCGATCGTAGAATACAGGTGGGCGAGATATGGCATTTCTCACTGAAGTCTTTGGCCACAATTCATAAATGCATAAGATCAACACCGGAGAGTTGAATCCAGTCTTGAGCTCTTGGACATCTACAGTGCTGATCCCGATAACTTTCATGCTCATCTGCTTACAGGGGATGAAACGTGAATTCATCACAGGGATCCTGACACCAATCAAGAATCCATGAAAAGGAAGCATAAGCATAATCCTGCACCCAAGAAGTGCTATAAGAAGAAGAATATTAACCATCTTAATACAACAGAAGCCTACTATGTTGACTTGTTGAAGCAATTGAGAGTGGCGATCAAAAAGAAGCCCAGCATATTGAATGCTTGAGTTGTGCTTCTTCATGACAACGCTCCGGTGCACAAGAGTCGTATTGCACAACCTGATGTCATGAACAGGGAGATGAAGCAAAGATTGCAGATTTGACACCGGAGTCGCATTCGTTCATCCACGCACCGCGACTTCACACTGCTGGTGGCGGTATTGCTTTCATTTACAGGACGTCATTATCCATCTCCTTTCAAGAACTCAAGAATTCTACTCAAAAAACATTTGAGAAACTGGATATTTGCATCACTACTAATGAAACTGTTTTCAGAATTATTTAAGTCATCTACACACAAATCCGGAAACACCCTGACTTGGTTGTATCTCCTGATACATGAGACATCATAAACAGCATTTCTGTTGAATACAAGCGACTGTCGGACCATTTTCCTGGTTTCTTCAATCTAAACCCATCAAGAAATTAGTTATTCAGTAAAGAGACATGAAACATAATGACGTCAAACAGTTTCAGTCTGACCTTCTTGAATCATCTCTACTGTGAGACCCTCCTACAGATGTAGATGACTTTACTGAACTCTACAATACTGTACTTGCAACTCTGTTTGACAAACATGCCCCAGCTATTACAAAGACAGTCAAAGTGCGGCTGGGAACCCCCTGGTACAATGAAAATGTCTTCAGGCTAAACGCACTCGCAGAAAAGCAGAACGGAAATGGCATCGGCATCGTCTTGAATTTCACCGCCAAAAATACAAAGCAGCTAAAAACGTTACTACATTTGTAATCCGAAAAGCTAAACAAACCTACTGTCTCCAACAACTTAACTCTCTCAGTGGCAACTTAAAAGGATGTTAGTTTCAAGAATAAATTGCAAGGCGAGAAGACGGAGAGTAAACTTCCAAAGCATGACAGCAGAGAGGTACTAGCGGACAGTTTCATTGAGTTCTTTGTAGACAAAATTACAAACATCAGACAAGGGCTATAAAACACAGATGCAAATCACAGAAGCGCTAACCATAATGATTAAGTTTTAAAAGGCATTCCACTGACAGAATTTTCCGCATTTACAGAAAAGGAAGTAATTGACATGATTCGAACGGCAAATGTCACTACATGTACCTTAGACCCAAGCCCAACAAACATCATGCTTTATTACTTGGACATCTGCCAACTATTACGGATATACTAAACAAGACTCTGTAATCGGGTAGATTTCCATCAATGCTCAAAAGGGCTGTGGTCAAACCACATCTCAAAACGACAACCTTGATGTGTTTGGGAATGCAGTAAGTTTTAGGCTATAGTCACACCTATTTTCAAACTCACTCCTGGATTCTCTTCAGTCAGCTTATCGACAATTCCACAGCACCGAAACATCCCTGCTAGGTGTGATGAAAGATCTACAATGGGTGGTTGACAAAGGCAATATTAAAGCGCTTGTTCTTTTGGATTTGTCGGCCGCTTTTGACATGATAGACCATACCATGCTTCTAAACAGACTGAAACATCAATTTGGGATTGACGAAGTACCTCTCCAATGGATAGCTTCCTATCTACAAGGGAGACAACAGTTTGTCATGATTGCTGATGAAACATCAGTTCCAGTTGAGCTCTACTATGGCGTCCCTCAGGGTTCTTGGGCCTCTGCTATTTGTGATATACACCACTAGCGTGTCCAACATTGTCAAACATCACATCTGCTACACCACTCCTATGCGGATGACTGTCAATTGTACGAGTTCTGTAAGTCTGTATCATCCCTGGTCGAGTCTAACAATCTGTCAGACTGCACTGCTTCCCTTGCTTCATGGATGACAGTGAACAAACTTAAACTTAATTCAACCAAAACTGAAGTGATTCTTTTGGGAAACAAGAAACACCACGACATCAAAGCAAATATCCAACCAATCCACAAAGCAGATGCATTTATTCAACACTTGACTATGTGAAGAATTTAGCCATACTCTGCCTGACCTTCAAATATCTCAATGGACAGTCACCCCCTACGTATCAGAACTGCTTCAACCTTATACTCCTTCACGCACACTCCGATCCCAGAACCAACATCTCCTCACTGTTCCAAGTAAAAACTTACAGCCCTTTGGAAAACGGACTTTCGCCGCCTATGCCCCTGTCCCCTGGAACACTCTCCCGATGACGAAAATCGAAGAGTCTCACTTAACAAGCGAGCATCTACTACAATAACCTAAGTTAGAGATAGGTTTTTTGATCAAATATTTTTCAATCAAAACTTTCAGTTGTAATGTTAACAACATGAACCTTTATGTTAATAATTGACCTAACACATTGAACTAAATTGTTAAAAAGTAAACAATAGAATATTTAGAATATTAGAAAAATAATTCGTTGGATTGACTTCAACTAAATAGATTGTTTTAAAAGTTTAGGATTCTATGAACTGAACGATAATGTTTAGAATAATAGATAAAAGTATATAGTAATTTTCTCACTGTTTTATCAATCTGTTTGGCAGCTGTAAGGCCCTTTAATTCTCAATTATTATTCATTTGGATACAAATTTTAGATTTCAAGGAATGTCCATGTTTTGTAGTTTCGTTGTTCCTTACAAGACATAAAGAAAGAATTGTTTTAATCATTGTACACATATTGTCACTATATATCACTGACCATTTTGATTAATTTTCTTCGAAACTATTGACTTTTTCAATTTATCAATTGCTCAATTTGCGATAAATACAATTCATTGAGAGTATTAGTAGTGATAAAACTTACCTAGACACTTCATGCTAACATCTGTAGACCTGCATTAGTATGTGTTGCAACTCTGAGTCAATCCAGTAGAACGAGCTCAGTGCAGAGTGATCGTCCTCAGGAATCTGAATAAACATATGGTGGTCCTCAAAGGCCGTATTGTATCTCTGATTCAAGCGGCGATTTATCTTCTTTAGGAGCCTAAGTATATACCTGAAGATGTCCGTAGCTCTAATTCAAATGATCGTCTTCAGAAATCTTGACAAGCCAGAAAAATGATACGAATAAAACTAACATAAACAGAAAGGTAAAGCAAAGAAGTATACATGGTTTTATTCGAATTATATCCTTGTGAGAAAAACAATAATCATATTGTATGATTATTTCCTTTTTACATTGACAGTCAACGTAATTTTATTTGTTATAAAGACTTTAGAAGTTTCTTTTCATCAAACAAAAATGCTAAAACATGCCAGAGGACGATTCTGGGATATATCTCACAACCTTATGTACATCCCGAAATTCTCTTGTCTGTGAAATTATTTGTTAAGTAAATGTAAAGGCACTAATGCACACTATTTCGTTTCAAACTGGCCTAGTAAAATTTGGCATTTTATTCTTTACAAATGACTTGCAATCAACAAAGATAGTTAAAGCGGTCCATGTCGGCTGTAAGGTAAACAATTGACAATTGCGACTAAATGATGAAATGTTGTTTATCAAAGCAATCTTGTATTTGCATTGGTTTTGCACTAACCATATATAGCAAACAAACAAACAAACTTTGCACTAACCATATATATAACAACTCTGCATAATAGTGGTTAGTGCAGAAGAAACACTTCACTCAAACGATCCGTAAACCAAAAACATGAGTGTATTTATTTTACCTCTGTTTAGTGTTCAATGTTTCCAGTGAAGACGTTTACTACAACGCCGTATACAATTATTCAAAAGGAAATCTGCAACACTAAGTTAAACCTTAAGGATCGAACACTGTACAGTTGTTAGAATATCAGCATTCTTTCTGCCCCGTGGCAGTTGCTAAGTGCAGTCCAACTCCTAATTCTTTCAACGACCAATAACTTAGATATCAAAGCCAATGGCGATTGAAAAGTCATAATGTGGCGTTACATAATAACTCTCTTGAAAACTGTTTTGCAAGTAGTAAAAGGCAATATATCAAGAAAAATTAACGTGTTAGTTAAAATTGTTATGAAATTTTTTTCAGAATTAATATTTCAATAAAATTTATTTCGAAAATATCTTAAAACAACAATAATTGTTTTGTTGTACAAGAAATACATGGTGGCATCAGTTCAGTGATTGTTTATCCTTAATATTGACTGAATTTTATATTCTTATTGATTTGGGTTTTTATGCTTTTTAAAGGTTAATTATTTGAGACCATATCGAAAAGTTCAAGAAAATTTAGCGCATATTAGTACAGGAGACGTTAACTATTTGATTGTGGTGATACAATAATTTGGATTACACTTTTAAGCAGACAGATCATATCATTATGTTATTCTATTCAAAAACAATGTTATTTGTATATATGACAATGCCTTCAGGTTGTGAATATCATAAATTCAGTAACAGTACTAAATAAAGCTTATACTCTTAATGCAAAACTCATCTTCACAGTACTTACCACCAAATGTCTTCTTGGAGTACGCCGTGTTGATTCAAGATAGGAGCCGAGGAGAACCTAACCAGACACGGCGTAGAGAGCTGGTGGACGTCTTTTAGATCCTGCATGGCTGTGTTGGCTGTCATGGTTTCACTATGACACGTTCAAGAATTCACTTTCAACTTTTCTGTCATACTTTTTACAGGAATTTTAAGCCTTAATTTTACAAGCCTTTCCTTTGACTCAATAAAAGATTTGAAGACTGTTGTGAAGACCTTTTGAAATCGTGATATGATTCACACAAAGGCAAACGCTTATTCACACGCTCTTCTCCCCTGCTTAACTTTTGTAACTCTGTTTGATCTCTTCAGAAGAGTTACACCAATATTACAATAGCAAATGTTTATCAAATGCCTTTTTAAGTCTAAATTTTGTCAGTCGTAATAATCAATATCCTTTTATCTAATTGCAGCCCCTCGTCCTGTATGACCATCGCCATACCTTCACAAATGTACATAGTTACAATGTTCAAACGAACAATCTAGAGCTATTTTGTTTCATAGTAGGATTGAATAGATATAGAATATAACAATTTATTGGAGCATATTTTAAAATATCACAAACTTGCTTGTGTCCATCAATGTATTCATGATTAGTAAAAGTTTTCAAACATGTAGTCTAACTTAGTGAAACGTTCCTACTTGCACATAGTAATGATTTACGATTTCTGTTGTTGGTATGTATCCACTCGTTTTTAAAAGATGTTATCATCACACAGCTACAGAAAATAAATATGCCACAAAGATATAGTACAGAAGGTTACTGTACTATACATAGATGTATCTAAAATGCTATGTGATAAGTTTTCTTGGTGATGATATCATATATATCTTATTGACAGTTCTTATATAAAACGACGATAGAAAAGGATCAACTAATGCCCTCAAATGTTTCAGTGATTTTTCACAAGATGTTCAATTAACAGCGAACATACCATTTGCACTGACTTTGCATATACGACTGTTAATATAGAGATAATTCCATGTTCACACTTTCGAATATGAATGTAAAACCTTTCGATTCACATTCATATCTGCGACTGTGGACGTGGAAGTGAATAAACGAAATGGAATCCTGAATTATTTATATTGTTGTGTTATGTGTCATAGGGGTCACGAGAAATCAGCCAATCTCGTCTTTGAATCTGGCAATGAGAATGCATATGTAAGAACGAATATTAGAAAGTACAATTTGAAACTATAGAATACACTCAGTCGGTTCTATTGCGTTTTCAAATTGAACGTTAGTAGTTTTCTATTCTGGGATGTGCATGACAACAATCATAAACACTTATTGACTTAGCTGAGGATCAACTCTGAATCGGATGGTCAAAAGATCTCATATATTGTGTCAATATTAGCAACCCTGAGAAAGCATTCGTGTGCTCAATGTATTTATTCATTACCAATGAGAAATCATTGAGAATTCAATCAACGCACAACTCTTAGTGTCGTTAAATCATTTCCGCGGGTGATCGTTATTTACTTTAACTTTAGTCTTAATTTCGACTGTATATAACCTCAACGTATTTTCAAGGTAAAGAGTGTTTTATCACATTCTTTTGGCTTCAGTAACTGATAACTAACCTTCATCATGCAGCATCACGATTTTACCAGAAAGGTACAAATATCTTGAAAGTCGTGGCCGTAGCCGTCTTTCCACGCATGGCCTATGCTAGCTTGCGCAAGCCACAATAACTTGTTAAGATCGACCTTGCCGCATTTGCCCAACTTTTGCCTCGTAGTGACCCTGTTGGTTCTGAACGGGACAGGAGCAATAAACTATGAATATCGATCTGTTTTGGAATCATATCATAGAATTCCTTTCTAGACCAATTTGGGGTTCCCGCTTGTCTCATACTGTAAGTCAAAGGAACAAATCAGTGGTTTGGTTTCAATGAAGTTGCAATGAAAAGCAAGAAGATTCTACTGAATAATGCGATGGGAATAAAGCATCTAATGTATTTATTTTGCAAAGCGTCAACGATTTTAAACTCAAACAAACTACATACTGAGAAATCACCTTTTTCCTTTCCATGATACATGTATACACAGACTTCATTGATTATAGAGAGAACGTCACCTTGACTAAAACGTAACACACTACAAGATAATGGCAACACAGACACTTCAACGCGCTTGTTCATCTGGTGTCGAACACACACTGTACTCATGTAAATGTCATTCTCTCCCAACAAAGGTAGCTCCCTCCTAAATTCCTACATTAGAATTAATGACGGAGCTTCCTCTGTGGGTAGAGAATGGTAAAATGTACGATTATATCAAAATTGTTTTCAAGTCGGACCAATCATTTACTTATTATCATTTAACCCTCTACAGTTTTTATCCTCTTTTTACATTGGTGCATGAATGCATCTATATTCACCATATTGAAGATATAATAATGAACATGTGTGATTGGACCTATACAACTGCATGCCAAAAGTTTGTTGACATACCTGTATATACTAGTGCAAATATCATGTAATTTGAGATGCCTTTGAGGTATCGTAGCGTTGGAAAAAAGAAACGTATAATATTGAATTTTCAATACAGATACGCAGATCCATTCTTCTTTAAGGCAAATATCTATCGTATCCCTACAATTACCCGTAACAGTTTTGGCAGGCCAATGAAGTGACCAGGGGTCAAAGTTCTGAAAACACTAATTTTAATTTTTCTCCATAAAATCCTTTATTGATTATCAACTTCTTTAAAAATTAGTTACGTTTGTTCCTTAGCACAAGGTCAATGTCATTAGGTAGGTTTTAATCTCGGAGGGCCGATATGGAACATTCCATTTGACATTTAACGAAATTGAAATTTTGAAAATATGACCCCTTCTGTCTGTATCAATATGCCAAAATTCGAATTTTTGCACGACAGACCAGAAGATCCCAAAATGAGTTCAAGAATGGTTATTTCACACATGGATAGTTGGTGATTCATTGTAAGTTTTGCTGAAGTTATTTTATTGACGTTGCAACGAAACCCTAATTACATGATATTTGCACTACGATTCAGTGGTAAGTGAACAAACTTTCGGTATGCATCTGTAATAATACAATTGGGCTAGAAAGAATCTGTTGTTTTCATGATAAGCTATCAGTGAAGAAAACGATCTGTACAGCTTGGTTGCGGCATCGCTCACTTATCACTTACTCCTATCGCATCTCAGTCTATAAATCATAAAATATTTGCAAACAACGACTTTAATACAGGCAATTCAAAAACTTACACAACTCAAATTAATTAGTTTGATAAGTTAATTTGCCTATATCAGTAGATCTATTCACATTTTATTATCAGATCGGAAAATGTAGTAATTACCACTTATTTGAATATGCTATTGCATGCAACACTTCAAAAGGTATATAAGCAAAAGATAACCTAAACATCATGTCACCTGTTGCAAAGGAAAAGCATTCAATGCAATATCGAGTATTTTGGGAATTCATGAGTTACAATAGACTTGATGAATAGAAAATAAACACAATCTTTAGTGAGATGTTCAACCGAACCCGCTAAGTAACCTATATTCCAAAATGGAAATTTAAAACCAGCTCAGTGTATATCAACTGTGCCCACTTGAAACCGCTTTATTTACAAGTCTGCGCCAATGTGTAACTGGAACAATAACCACTGCTGGATAAAATGTCAGTATGCTTTCTCTATGGAGGAAAACAAATATTTTTTTCTCTGACACCACCTTTCAGGAAAGAAGTGTTTCAGTTTGACAGTTTCGGGTGCAGGAGAACACCAGAAAAGAACGTCCACGACCCTCCTGCAAACTCTGTTGCATTGACGAAGTCCTGTCTCATGCTCAGCTCGTCCCCGGCCTCCAACAGGGCCGGGATCTGCACGTAGTCGTTCTCCGCATGGACGTCTTCATCAGCCGTGCCACTGACCAGAACTTGACCATTCCTGTACACGCTGGCGTAGGTGACCGACCGATCTGAGGATAGCCAGTCCGTGCTGCACCTGAGGGAGAGAAGGTAGAGACCAGTCGACGGGCACCTGTATACCCCGGAGGAGGAGTTGTATCCCTGGGCCGTGTCCAGTACGACGTGATCGAACTGCATGTCAGTTCCTTGCCGATAGTGTTCCACCCAGCTGTCCTGGAACTGCAGGAGGAAGGCCACTGGCTCATCGGTGTCTGCAGGTGGAGCAAACCAGATTTCTTTCGAACCAGTTAAGAAACCTTGATAATCACATATGAGGGAGTTTCATCGTAACGTAGTCGTTAAGAAACTAAACTATCGGTTGTAGGGAAAAGTAAGTAAGCTTAGTTTGAAACTAAAATAAGCATAAATAAATTATATCTGAATTGTTTGAGGACGCTTTTCAATATCGAAAGCATGCCAGTTTCTCTAAACCTGGTTAGCAATACAATATTTCCAAGGTTTCCTTGACCTTAACGCCTTAACGATAGTTATAGCTTATAGATTCATGCATGTAACTTTGGAATGCACTGCATAGTTTTTACGCACATATATCTGCCACAACTTAGGCGATTTAAGATGTTTATCCCCATATAGGTGATGATCAATTTTGCTTTAAAGGTGCACAGAGTATGTTTCATAAATTGTGTATATGTCTGAATTAGAACCAAAATACCGCCGTTCCTTATAAAGGTTCAAATATGTTTTTCTAAACTTGTTTCTTTGAATTGTGATAATTTGTTCTTTTCAATGGTAATATACACACGATCATTTGGAACTTAAATTTTTACATACAGTCTACATGAATGAAAGTAAGACGACCAAATTAATGTTACCAACACATAATTGTCCTTGTATCTGCTGTAAATAAGTTTCAAAAATTACGTTTGAATTATTGAGGCGCGCCACTGTCCGGTTTTCGATCATTAATCACGACTTCGTCCTGTTTATTGTCCTTAAACTGAACTGATAAGCATTAAAATGCTGATTTTCATTAACAAGCAATACTTCTTGATAAAATGAAATCATTTACAAAGTTTTACATGTTTGACTCCAACAACATACTTTCTGCCCCTTTAAGGTAGTTATGTGACCTCGTTTTCATAAGCACTGGCTCCAGTAGCAAATTCACGCGATTTTAAATTTCAGGCAACTTTCTAGAAAATGTGAGAATTTTTTGGCTTTAAAACACAGTTCGTGCCTCATTTGTCTAGTTTCCAAAGAAAAAAATCCTCATCAGGAAAGTCGATGCAATAAAATACTTATCATTCAATCCATTTGGCAAGAATGGACTACAAGTTGAGAATGTTACGCAGTTCGTGGAAATGTTAAGCATATAATACATGTAAGATTACCGTGAATTCTTTGGAGTTGCTCGAGAGACGTGTTGAGGGATGTAACTCCTTTGTGGACATCTATAAACTGATCAGCAATGTAGGACAGCTGACTCTCCAGCTCTCTCTCGGTAGACTGCTTCATGTTCTCCAGGTCTTGTCTCACTCTCTCGGTATCGTTCTGAAGTCTCCTCGACAGTGCTTGAACTGCTTGTTCAAGGTTTGAGGACTGACTCACAACCTGAGCTATATCCAGCTCGTGATTGCCCACATCACCCTGTAACTGTCTCACTGTCTCCACCAGTGAAGAGCTATTCTGCAGTCCCGACCCCAGTTCACTGCCTAGGCCCGAGTACTTCGACTCAACACCATCAACACGGGTCCTTAACTGGTCGACGTCTTTCTGCATTAATGAATTGTTCCTGTCTTGTTGGTTGGACGCATTCTCCAGGATGTGTACACGCGTTTGTAATTTCGCTATGGAGGCCTTCAGACTGTTGTTCTCGTCGGTGAGTGTGTTTATCTTGGTGACAGCGCTGTTCAACACGTGTTTCATCTCTTCAACATACTCCCTCAAATGCTGTAAATCCGGGTTACTCTCGGACCAGACTGCATTGCCCGGGGCTGCGACTCCCTGTTTAGTATCTTTTCTGTCCAGTAGGAACGCTTTAGACATGTTCACGTGAATAACAAGCCATACAGCAAATAATCTCATTACGAAGTTGTCTTTTGTCGCCGTACAGCTTCACGTGTTCAGCACTGTTCTGTGTTATCTCCATGACCGGGTGATCGGAAAATGTAGTAATTACCACTTATTTGAATATGCTATTGCATGCAACACTTCAAAAGGTATATAAGCAAAAGATAACCTAAACATCATGTCACCTGTTGCAAAGGAAAAGCATTCAATGCAATATCGAGTATTTTGGGAATTCATGAGTTACAATAGACTTGATGAATAGAAAATAAACACAATCTTTAGTGAGATGTTCAACCGAACCCGCTAAGTAACCTATATTCCAAAATGGAAATTTAAAACCAGCTCAGTGTATATCAACTGTGCCCACTTGAAACCGCTTTATTTACAAGTCTGCGCCAATGTGTAACTGGAACAATAACCACTGCTGGATAAAATGTCAGTATGCTTTCTCTATGGAGGAAAACAAATATTTTTTTCTCTGACACCACCTTTCAGGAAAGAAGTGTTTCAGTTTGACAGTTTCGGGTGCAGGAGAACACCAGAAAAGAACGTCCACGACCCTCCTGCAAACTCTGTTGCATTGACGAAGTCCTGTCTCATGCTCAGCTCGTCCCCGGCCTCCAACAGGGCCGGGATCTGCACGTAGTCGTTCTCCGCATGGACGTCTTCATCAGCCGTGCCACTGACCAGAACTTGACCATTCCTGTACACGCTGGCGTAGGTGACCGACCGATCTGAGGATAGCCAGTCCGTGCTGCACCTGAGGGAGAGAAGGTAGAGACCAGTCGACGGGCACCTGTATACCCCGGAGGAGGAGTTGTATCCCTGGGCCGTGTCCAGTACGACGTGATCGAACTGCATGTCAGTTCCTTGCCGATAGTGTTCCACCCAGCTGTCCTGGAACTGCAGGAGGAAGGCCACTGGCTCATCGGTGTCTGCAGGTGGAGCAAACCAGATTTCTTTCGAACCAGTTAAGAAACCTTGATAATCACATATGAGGGAGTTTCATCGTAACGTAGTCGTTAAGAAACTAAACTATCGGTTGTAGGGAAAAGTAAGTAAGCTTAGTTTGAAACTAAAATAAGCATAAATAAATTATATCTGAATTGTTTGAGGACGCTTTTCAATATCGAAAGCATGCCAGTTTCTCTAAACCTGGTTAGCAATACAATATTTCCAAGGTTTCCTTGACCTTAACGCCTTAACGATAGTTATAGCTTATAGATTCATGCATGTAACTTTGGAATGCACTGCATAGTTTTTACGCACATATATCTGCCACAACTTAGGCGATTTAAGATGTTTATCCCCATATAGGTGATGATCAATTTTGCTTTAAAGGTGCACAGAGTATGTTTCATAAATTGTGTATATGTCTGAATTAGAACCAAAATACCGCCGTTCCTTATAAAGGTTCAAATATGTTTTTCTAAACTTGTTTCTTTGAATTGTGATAATTTGTTCTTTTCAATGGTAATATACACACGATCATTTGGAACTTAAATTTTTACATACAGTCTACATGAATGAAAGTAAGACGACCAAATTAATGTTACCAACACATAATTGTCCTTGTATCTGCTGTAAATAAGTTTCAAAAATTACGTTTGAATTATTGAGGCGCGCCACTGTCCGGTTTTCGATCATTAATCACGACTTCGTCCTGTTTATTGTCCTTAAACTGAACTGATAAGCATTAAAATGCTGATTTTCATTAACAAGCAATACTTCTTGATAAAATGAAATCATTTACAAAGTTTTACATGTTTGACTCCAACAACATACTTTCTGCCCCTTTAAGGTAGTTATGTGACCTCGTTTTCATAAGCACTGGCTCCAGTAGCAAATTCACGCGATTTTAAATTTCAGGCAACTTTCTAGAAAATGTGAGAATTTTTTGGCTTTAAAACACAGTTCGTGCCTCATTTGTCTAGTTTCCAAAGAAAAAAATCCTCATCAGGAAAGTCGATGCAATAAAATACTTATCATTCAATCCATTTGGCAAGAATGGACTACAAGTTGAGAATGTTACGCAGTTCGTGGAAATGTTAAGCATATAATACATGTAAGATTACCGTGAATTCTTTGGAGTTGCTCGAGAGACGTGTTGAGGGATGTAACTCCTTTGTGGACATCTATAAACTGATCAGCAATGTAGGACAGCTGACTCTCCAGCTCTCTCTCGGTAGACTGCTTCATGTTCTCCAGGTCTTGTCTCACTCTCTCGGTATCGTTCTGAAGTCTCCTCGACAGTGCTTGAACTGCTTGTTCAAGGTTTGAGGACTGACTCACAACCTGAGCTATATCCAGCTCGTGATTGCCCACATCACCCTGTAACTGTCTCACTGTCTCCACCAGTGAAGAGCTATTCTGCAGTCCCGACCCCAGTTCACTGCCTAGGCCCGAGTACTTCGACTCAACACCATCAACACGGGTCCTTAACTGGTCGACGTCTTTCTGCATTAATGAATTGTTCCTGTCTTGTTGGTTGGACGCATTCTCCAGGATGTGTACACGCGTTTGTAATTTCGCTATGGAGGCCTTCAGACTGTTGTTCTCGTCGGTGAGTGTGTTTATCTTGGTGACAGCGCTGTTCAACACGTGTTTCATCTCTTCAACATACTCCCTCAAATGCTGTAAATCCGGGTTACTCTCGGACCAGACTGCATTGCCCGGGGCTGCGACTCCCTGTTTAGTATCTTTTCTGTCCAGTAGGAACGCTTTAGACATGTTCACGTGAATAACAAGCCATACAGCAAATAATCTCATTACGAAGTTGTCTTTTGTCGCCGTACAGCTTCACGTGTTCAGCACTGTTCTGTGTTATCTCCATGACCGGGTGACCTAGCAGAGACCTTGATTTATCTCAAACGGATATGAAACCAAATTAATCAGAAATACGTTCTGAAAACAATAACTATTGGCGATTGTGTGAAACATGAATTTACAATTTTTTTTACTCAATTCATGACTAAGACGTCTTCATGAATATCATTATTATCAACTTTTACCCGGCATTTCTATTTCATTGATTTTGTAATCGTTATTTATCACTCCCTGTACGAATGTACATCTAGCATCTTCAATTCCGTGGGGATAATAGCTTGACACTCAATCTATCGTTACAGTACCAAACATGGTGATATTAGTTATTACCACTTTGTACCACCGATTAACCACTGGTTCAGCAGGTTTATATATATTGATTTGAAACGTAGGTGATTATTCTTCTAAAAAATGTAATAGTAGATATGCCTTGCAAAACACAAAAACCACAGACCAATAACACTCATTTATATCACAATCATATGTGTAATTGTCCATAGTTACTATTTAATGTCACAGTTAAAATTTTATATGCTTGTGTTGAAACTTCATTTAACTGTATCGACAATCTTTTTCCAAAGTTTATACAAATGTTTGACAATGCAAAAAAAAAAGAAACGTTTAATTTTAATCCAAAAATATTTTTTTCAGTGTTGTCCGTCGAAGTAAACTCGAAAATACCGAAAATTAAATATAGTGTCGAATTTTCGGTAAAGTTCACAAGTTTAGTTAAAACGCTTAAAAAAATTTATGACTCGCTATTCATGTAAATGTTCAGTTAAGAATTCAACATCTAAGGCAGCTGAGACCGGTCAACCCCTGTATGGTAAAAGACTAGCTTACGTCATAAACGGTCACTGTAATGAATAGCCTTTGAAACATCGACACAATTGAACAATGGCTAAGCCCTCAAAATAATCGCCGTTGCTTCTGCATTACTATTGCTAATACTTTGTCAAAATACAGAGCGGTAGTTGGTAGTTGATAAGCCCGCAAAACTAAAAACAGCTGTCGCTTCCCTTCCTAAAGGCTGATATAACTGTCAAGTTACTCCCCCGCTAACTTTTGCGCGTGCACTATATTTTCTTTTTTAAAATGTCAAATACATACATGTATATATCAAACTGTACATGATATCCTTTGTGAGAGCTTTTCTCAGGGAAGTGTTTTTCAAATTTGTATCTCCATTTTTATAAGCAAGACATAATATTCATTAATTGAATAATTAAACTTACACATGTATACTAGAAGCAAACATCAACCTTGCATTAAATAGATATTGGTTTTCTGAAAATGGTGCTTACAAATGACCATATATAGCATTTGTGTGACATGCAATATGACTCCCACGGACTTGTTACGTGTAACACTTCAAGTAATGTCCCTGCATGTAAAAGTCGCCAAGTGACTTGGACAAAAGACATTACACTGATTTCGGTAGACGTCTTCAGATTCTTGATTGAGTGCTATCAACAAAACCAAATTGCTTATTGCCTATTATTCAATGACACGATGCCACACATATCTCAAGATAATCGGTTACGTTCCTTTGACTTATTCATGTAAGAGACTTGGTTGTCTCGGAATGCCGTAGCTCGACGGTAAAATCTTCACAGAATTACGATGTCTTTTCTGTGGAACCGGTTCCACGGAAAATGGCAGCACAGAGATCACCCACGTGCAGGAAGGCCACGTGTTACGTTTCGCCATCAGGACAACCACTGAAGGCGCACACATCTCAGAAATCGGTTCCAATCTTATGTACTTATCGCCCGCACCACACTATACCTAAGGCATATTAGCGCAAGAACGGCCATGAATCGTCTGCTAGATTGGAACACCAGACCACGACGTCCTGCAATCCGACCAATTCCCTTTCAACGTCACCAAGGTGCATATTTTTGAGGTACAGAAGGAGAGACTGGGATAATGTATGTTCTCAGACGAGTCTTGTTTTCATCTTGACAGTAGTGACGTACCTTCTGCAACGTTTTGGCGGTTGGCGTCGAAGCTCCCAACAGTTACACGAAGCAGCTGTTACACACTCAGCTTGGGTGGTAATTACTGCTACCCCTATAACAATAATGGACTACTCCAAACTATCCACTAGTAAGGATTAATTGTAGTGAACGGGCAAAATATGGAAGAGGTTGAGGCAGTTGTTAGTTTAGAACCATGAATTATCTTTTACTCAAGAAATATTTGTTCATTGAGAAATGACTTTAAAATTTGATATTTCGATCGTTTATCTAAATATTTCTTTATATTTTGTTACTTTATTTGTTTTATTACTTTTTTTTATTATATTGACCACCATCAGACCAGAGGGCCTAGGTTGAACAACAAGCTTGAGGGCTTCCACAAAAGACTCAATAGGACTTTGCCCCATGACCACCCGAACATCTACAGGTTCATCACCGTAATCAGAAGGATTGAGTCCGCAGATTGCACCAAGATGGCTCAGCTCGACTGTAGCCACAACGACCAGGAAGCGTGTGTACAGGGAGTTGGAAAATAGGCTGCAGAGACTGAAGGACCAGCTCCTCCAAGGAGCAAAGACCCCACTTAAGTACCTGGATGCTGTCGGACACTTGGTGAAGATTGCTTAAAGTTCAATGACACTTCATCTGTACATAATGATTTGTTTTGAATTGTTTTCCGTAATCCCATGATGAAATGTGTGAAACACAAGCAGTGCTCAATAAACTTCACAACTCATGTTTGTAATATGAAGACAAACACTGATATATATGAAATATATGATGACATAAATGAAGTACATGATTTCAAACAGTGCTAAATAAAAAAAGTATGGTGCTCATCAACTGTGTTGTTTTCCCTTTCTCTACTTGGACCATTCCATTCATCAGATAGATAACAGGAATGACTCTCGATGTGCATTAACCCATGAAAATAGTGTGTGACAATTGGGACGTGTAACTAATTGCATACTACCCTCAGGACAGATTTGCTCTTCGTTCATGGTGATCTAAAAGGTAGTCGGTACAAAGATGCAATTTAACTGCCTCACGTGTAACCTTATCCTCAAAGACGTGGGTTCAGATGGAATATAAGCTTGTTGCGCGTGCTGTAAATACTTCCTGTGCAGCAGAACATCAGGATCACCAATGGTCGGCCGTTTGTCAAGATCTCAACCTCATTGCGCATGTTTTGGAAGAGATGGAGAGAAGATTGGAAGACGTCAACTTCAGCCTCTAAACTGAACGACCTGAGGAAAAATTTGGTTAACGTTTGGAATGAGATTCCACAAGCCTTTTTCACTAACCTGATATCGTCCAGGAGGCGGAGAGGTCAATCGTGTGTTAATGCTCGCGGTTGTCAAACTGTACTCAATACTGATTTCTGAACCTGAATGTGTGAACCTATCCTGACAACTTATGCGTTACTGTTGACTTTTGCTGATTATTGTTGAGTTATTTTTGCATGAACAATTTGACAATAAACTCGTTCGGTTAACTGTAACTTAATACATGACATAATTTGCTTTTTAAACTCACAAGATAAAAGATGCACAGGTAATTTTCTTCTCACAGCAATTTTGAAATGTTAGCAAAAAAGACCTTCTGGGATTAATATAATATAGATGAATTTATTCTACTTATATAAATATCGGTTTGCTTTTACCTATGGATGGCGTATTTCACCATCGAAAATAAAGCATTCATTCTTGTTTGCTTTTGCTATCGCACACTTGGTGAAAATGAAACATATTTTAAAATATCTTCCTTTTTTTACATAGTTGATCAAAAAGAGTATTTGGTTATCTAAGCAACTGAGGGCCTATCCGATGATGTGACATATCATATTGCTTTTTCATCTTTTTTGATGAATACATACAAAGAAATAACGAATAATTAAGTATGTTATAAATATATATTATATAGATGTAAAATTGATTTCCATGGTGTATGTGTACAATATTCTAAACATTAAGAGACAGAAGATGAATCTTTGCATATCAGTTCTTACCAACCAGTTTCACACAAATGTGATCATCAGGGTTGCTACATATATATAATTAAACAAATTTTTGTGTAAACACCTTTTAATGACTTGAGGAAGGAACAGGATTCCTGTTGCTTGTTACTGAATCTGGTCAGTTCTTTTTTTATAAATCTTACTTTTTGAGACATACCTATATCTATCTATCTATCTATCTATCTATCTATCTATCTATCTATCTATCTAAAAAGTGCTTTAAGTAATATGATAAAGGATTAATGAAAAGTACTCATGCAATATTAGGCTACTTATGGCGAGTTCTTTTCAATTATTGCTCATTTCAGAAAGTGACATTCATTTTTCAATTTGCTATTAATCTTAATAACTTCATTATAAGGTGAGTTTGAAATGCCATATAGCAGTAAGTCAAAAACTCAATTTCCGTGATTCGTCGCGTTAGCCGGAGGTTTTTAGCGCTTAAATTTTGCGGGTTTTGAATAACAATGAATTCCGGAAATTTATAAAACGCAAATACATGTAATCATCGATTTTGTAACATATTCTATAGTTGATATATGTTTATAAGCAAACTTTGTTTTTCAGTCCATACTTCTACTCTACTGACTGTTAAATTTTTTGAACTTAACATTACATTATACAGTGACATTCGAGATAAGGAGCCAGTCCGTGATTTTCATAACATATTATTTGGCTTTGATACGAACCTAAACAGTAACAGTCGATACTTCACGATCAAATGACACCATTGATTAAGTTTGGCATATGTGACTCCATCAACTCACGGAGTGGCTCTTTAACGAAATCGTAAAATATAACTTTTGACCTTAATGAACATTTATAAAGCTCATCCACAAAAATAGTGAAACCCGAACATAGTGACGTTTTCGTGACGTCGTACCATTAAGACAAAAATATATTCCTCCTTTCATGACTATCATTGTGTGTGTGCGTGTGTTCGTGTGCGTGCGTGCGCGTGCGTGTATATATATATGAAAAGTTGAATTGGTTCAAACGCAAGGTCATATATATATATATATAATGTATATCAACATACACAGATTCTCGAGAAACTATCATGACGTCCTTGATCTGAAGTTTGTGCATCTATTGGAAAAGTCAAATGAACTGCCAGACCGACCTCCCGACGGTTTAGATCAACACCTCTTTAGACATTGAGAGAGCAACATGAGATCAAGTAGATCACACAGCAGGACGATGCTCGACATACAAAAGGTGTAGATTAACACTTCTGCAGCAGGTTCAGACAGTCAGACATAAGCATTAGAACGAGTGGTACACACAGCAGGACGATACCCGACATTCCGAAGCTGTAGGAGGACTTCCTGTCGTCCATGACGCTGATCTTCTTTCGACGCGTCTTGGTGAGTACTGAAGTGTCCAGCAACAACTCATTCTTGATCTCAGCGATCAACACGGCAAGCTCCTCAAGAGATATGTTCAGGGCACCAGTGGCGTTGAAACACATACACTCACAGGAAGAGTTCACCGCTCCATGGGAGGTCAGCTCTGCAGAGAGGGACGTAGATCCTGTAGATGTTTGGGTTGTTGTTTCTATGGTGGACCCGGAGGAAGTAGTTGAGGAAGTAATTGAAGTTGAAAACGTTGATGGGGCAGTTGTCGAGGTTGTGAGTGTGCTTGAAGTTGTTGCGGAAGATGTTGTGGATGTCAAAGTACTTAATGTGGATGCCGTTGTTAGTGTTGTTGTGGTTGTTGCAGGAGAAGTAGTAGTAGACAGTGTTGTCGATGATGTCGTTGATGTCAGGGTTATAACCGAAGTTGCTGTCGTTGGAATTGTTGTTGTGGTTGTTGTTGGAGTTGTTGTCGTTGTTGGAGTTGTTGCAGTGGTCGTTGTTGGAGTTGTGGCTGTGGTGGTTGATGGCGAGGTCGTTGGCTCTTTTCAAATGAAAAAAAAATGATCACCAAGATATGTAAATCATAAAATTATCAAACCTCACACTCTTGAGATTTAAACTCTTTCATTCAGTTTATGTCTTTATAATTAATTGAGATTGAATAAAGACTCCATGTCTACTGTCATTCATAGAGAATAAACGTTTATATATCCATGAGCAAATACTTTTTTAGTTGATCACAAATACACGTCGACGTCGGGATTTAAACAAAAATCAAATTAAACATTTATCTATCATCCAATCATTGGAGCTTTTTCTTCACTGAACTAGTGCACATGTCCATTTAGTGGGGAAGTAGCAGGAAGTCGACACTTGTTTTTTCAACACAGGATTAATTTCACGGATAACTAAAAACTCGGTTTTACTATACTCTACGGGAAAAAATGCGAAACAGACTGCCAAAAAGGGAAAATGCTACTGAAATCCACCAATTATTAAAGTAATCATATTGAATTATGTACTCACCAATTAAATTAAATGTGTTCATCAATTTAGTTACTAGTAAAATGTGTTCACCAATTGAGAAAATAGTGAAACTGTGTTAAATAAGTAAGTGTTACTATAAAAGTGACACAGAGGATGGAAACGACAGTCTGATTGCGAGATGGCAAATGCACAGTTAGGTTTCACAATTATTTCAACTTTTCGAGGCGGACGTTACCTGTGTATGGGTGGCTACATGTACAGGGTAAATAAGAGACATCGTGATGAATGGATATCCTGGAAATGTATAAACAAGGACTGCACTTCTACCATGAGTTCGATGAATGACTTGCCGTCAAAACTTCCTACTGATCACAACCATCCATATGACTGATATGACTGTCAATTTATTCTGATATGAATGTGTTATTAATACGTAAATATGAATGTGTTATTAATACGTAAATATGAATGTGTTATTAATACGTAAATATGAATGTGTCGTAAGTGTGAAAGGAAATAACTAACTGAAAATAACTTTGTCGAACCATCCAAAGATATGCCATAAACCAATATGAAATAAACATGCATAGGGAAATCCGTCATCATTTTTTTTACCAATTTCTATTTTAAATCGCTAGCAATTGCTAATACAACACACACGGGCTATTGTAGTCGCTAATTGCTTATGTGCTCCGAGAAGCACGAAGTTGACTCGAATTTTGCTTGTTTGTTCTTACACCCTTCCATGTGTCGACGTCCTACGACATAACCCCCATTTAGTTATATAATTGGAACATTTTATCACTGAAGAGTGAATTGCGAATTGCCAGGCAAAAACTAAGATCATACCTCCAGTATTAAATCATGCAAGTACGGTTGTTTTGTCAATATAAACATAACGCAAACTTCTGAAAACCCTGGTTAACGAATAGAAAAGGACATTGAGAAAAGAAAAAGTTCAACTTCCACTCATTTAAAAAAAAACCAAAAGTTTATCAATGGAGATTAGTTCTGCATGGTCTTGACAAACGCTACATGTAATATCAGGTGTATTGAATCCAAGAAGCAAGTTTAATAAAAGTACAAAGAAAAGAACAAATCAAACTTAAGACGTCATAATCTCAACAACAGTCATACCTTCGAAAGGACACGCATTGTCGGTGTGCGACACAATTTCAGGAGAGGGTCGGTTGTCAATCTTTTCACAGATAAACTGAGTGTTGTAGGTTGCGCATGGGGCGTCGTTCCACCTGCCGTTCAACCAGTTTTCAATCCCACCGCACTTGTTGATGTTACCAGACGGTTCGTCTGGCAGCCAGTACCCGGATGTTTGCTCCAGCGTGCAGTCAGTCCACACCCAGGTCCTGTAGAAGCGGTGAGAGGAGCTAGCGGAGGACGAGTAACTCAGGGCCCCGAACCAGATGTACTCGTAGGATCCCACTGGAAGGACATCATCACTGGTTCATTAGCATATACTTTTATATAATCTCAACAAAATGTTCGGAATTCCAAAATTCAATATCGAGTTTATTATAAGGAAATGGCATATCACATTAGAATACTTCATTATTGCTGAAAAAACAGTAATCAGGCATTCAAAACCAGACCATCTTAATGTCTAAGTCTTCCTTTTCGAACCTCCTTTATCTTTGAACATTTTAATTGTTAACAAATGCCCTGCATCTTGGCAAAATATGTTTGCACATATGGTTGTAACAACCTCCCCCAATTAACACGGTTTGTAATTTCAGTAAAACGTTTGTTACAATGAGACTTGTAATTGTTATCATGACTCCAAATTCAATATATTTGAGTGACTGTCAAAGGACTATCTTTCCGAGAAGTTATTACACTGATGGTCGAGATACAAACTCACTCTGACTGTGCTGATTAATTCACTGGGGTATTCTAAGTATGTATACACACAAGTATAAAGGTAATTTGCTGCATCTTCAAAAAGTTTTATGTACACGTGGGTGTCAAAATCTATTAAAAGTTTGACGGACATGTGGAAGTGCTATACATATGGACGACTTCGCTTGTGAAATTCATGGCGACAAATGCCCTGGAATTTAAGGATTTTAGATAGACTCTTTCAAATTCTCCTTGAAAGAACTAAAGGGATTTTTAGATTTCTCAAAGATATTTAAGAACCAATAAGACATCCTAAGACTATGCAAAGAGGAGTATTAATTGTATTTCTAAAGCTTAAGAGATGGAACTTTATCAAGAATTGAAGACCACTAACTTAATCTAATTCTTTGTATTTTTATATTGTAAAATTAGTGCAACCGATTATAAAAACTTGACACTCTTTGATAATAACTACAACCATAGTAACCAGACTGGCTTTATTCCAGGCCTAACACTAAGTGAAAGTACAAGGTTATTAAACCTAACACCTTAAAGTTGACTATCATAAAATTTTATGTCCTATGTTATGTTGTGTTCTAATATCCCACAAGTGTAACCTTTTGTGCTACAATAACTTAAGAATTTACTGATAATTATGTAATCGCTATTTTTGCATGGGTAGGGTCCATTGGGTATTTTCAATGAATGTAAGGGAAAATTGTAAAAAATGTAAGAGAGTGAGCCAAAATATAATTGTCTATTTGGATAATGAATTCAAATTTTAAAAGACGAAATCATCATATTTTGAAGGTTATTAATTCGTTAATTTCTAATGATTTTTAATGTTTCTCTTCTAAATATTATTCCATAATTCTAAGATAAAGGTAAATACAAGGAGTCGACGACAATATCTCATTCTTAAACACATTTTCTGAACCGTGGCGTCCTTTAGTGTTCAGTTAACCCTATCAACTGACAGAGTGGCATGCAAATCCACCAAGAATAACGTTTAATCGATTAATAAAGATGAGACCCTTTGAGGGAAGTAATATCACAGGTGCGCAACAGTAGGTCAAGTCTAACTATAGAAAACACCATGTGTTGTTCTGAGCCTCTCCTCAGAGAGCTATTGTTTTAACAATTGATATCAAAAGGTTGACTTCAAAATCTTCACTACAACACAGTTTATGTCTCATTCTATTCACATTAAGGTTATCGTAATTGACGTAGATAAAAGTCCTTCGATCAGCTGCTCATCATACCTTTATAGACAGGAAGTAGTGCAAATAAAATCTTTCTGACATTGTAATAGAAGTATTTTATTACCCCCCCGTTGAAGAAAACGCTGTTTAACAAATGCTATTACACATTGTGTCATAACGTCGCGTGATGGTTGACCTTTAGGTATGACGTCACAATGCTAGCGGCGCTGCAGCGATGGTAACCTCGGCGTTTTATATGTTTTTTTAAATATTATTCTGCGAGTAATAAGTAAAATACGAAACTCAGTCCCGCTTGATTACATTTTTATGAAACTCCTGAATGGTATAGGTATCTAACTCGCTTTCGCTCGTTAAATACCTAACCTTAAACTCGTTTCATAAAATGTTATCAAAAGGGACGTCGTTGACTATTATCTATATAACTATTTTATTTATTGAAAACTATTTCTCTTTCTCGTTTTTATTACCCATATGTTCAATCATAAGTGATAACATATTTTCAATATGAGCACATGTATCACTTTTGCCAAGCAACGATTGTTTCAGTACGAGTTACCGTATTTCGCCGTCTGTGATATAATAAAACTAGTGACGTCACCGTAGCGGGTCGTCGAAAAAGAAGCATGCCGTTTTCTAAATATGCACATGCTTTTCAAATAGAATCGATAATAAAATAATGATTACCCTTGGAAGTGTGTATTAAGACTTTCACGAAACCCGTGCGATTTGTGTATAGGCGGTTTCCATCGCTCTTGCTCAGGTAATACAGAACACTCGTTTTGTAACAGTCGTATGAGACAAATCCTTGGGTAATGAACTCTATGTCTAACTCTGCAGAATATTGCATTATTACATTTAAATTAACACAATGCTCTATGCCTTACTGTTATCACTGGCGAACTTCTTTAGAGCGGCTGCTTTATCGGGCGTGTCCAGTATGACGAGCCTGTCTCCTGCCCCCTCACAGTGCTGGCTAGCGGCCGTCCAAGACTTGGAGGAGGTTTGGGGTTTGACACACATGTCCACGCTCGATAGGTAATAGTAGCCTTGGGAAGTCGGACAATTTGCTGAAAAAATCTCGTTCACTGTGCATATGGTAGATAATGGACATTTAAATGCTTGGTGACAAATGCAGATCTACACTGCAAAAATGGCGTTTTGATTTTAAACATGTTGCGTACGTGTTTTACTCAAAACATGTTGCGAAATGTGTTTAAATGCTAAACACATAAATTATCATGTGTTGTATATCAAAACATGTTTCAAATATAAACACATTGCACTTTACTTCAAAAGTGGCGTTGTGATTTTAAACATGTTGCGTACATGTTCCACACATAACATGTTGCGAAATGTGTTTAAATGCTAAACACATCAAAACATGTTTCAAATATAAACACATTGTACTACCCACAAATTATTCTCATATTAGTTAAGTATAAGAAAGCATGTATAGTCGTGATAACATGTTTAATGCGTATACATGTTGCTATAATGTTTGCTTTCATAGATATTATATCCTTTTTCTGAATGTCACAAAAACACAATGTGATTATATCAGTAGGAGTTACATTTATATTAAAGTTGACGACGACGATGATGATCATATTATTACCATTGTTTTTGTTGTCATTATTGTTATCATCATTATTAATTTCATCATTATTATTACCACCCGAAGAATCAACAGAATACATTACCCTCTTGTTACCTGTTAAGGGTATAAAGAACTCCACTTCTATTAGTGTTATTGCCGATTATCACATACATCCTGAACAGTGTAAAGTGATAAAGTACATATCTTTTCACTGTTTCATGATAAATAAACAGTTGTTTTATTCTTTTGTTAAATCTTGTTGACATTTTAAAAACAGATGACAACTTTCACCATTATATTTGGTGTCACCCGTTTTCATTTTATTTCTATAAATTTAATTTATGACAATACAACACATGCCACAACTTCAAATTGTTATCGTTTTTTTTAAAAACACAGATCGATAGATCGATAGTGTACATTTAGCATTTAAATTGATGTTGATATGTGTTTAAAATATTTACATGGTCATTGAATTATTTCATTTTCACAAATATTTTGCAAAGTATGTCATAAACTATTTCTGGTAAAGTAAAGAAATCATTCGGCTGCTTAGAGTTTATTTATAGTATCAGAAGAGCTTTTTGTCACCAAACACCTTGAATTTCGTGTACTTAAAGATAAATTTGAGCAAGAAAAGCAAACTGTTAAAAAAACTTATATTATTTTCCTTGCACCGGAAAGTCATACAAAATAGCAAAAAATGAATAAGACTTAACAATTCTATACTTTCATATCTTTCATATCTATCAATTGAACAGGTATTATATTCAAAAGTCAGGTGATTCGAACAGGATTAGAATAACAGTGGTCAAGTGGAAAACAATTTCGCAAAAATATGTATATATGTTCTAGATTAACAATAAACGTTAAAAAATACAAGCACGAAATGTCAATGATTTTCAGAACTGGTCAATAAAATAAGCGTTAACTGGCTGGGAGCGGTAAGGGATTTGAGACAACAGACATCATTGTAAATACCACGAAAACAGGTTACTCCAGTTACTTTTAAAAAATCTAAGTTTACTACTACTAGTTTAAAATTTAAAATAAATATATGAAAACAAGATAAAGCTTGTGTGTATGACAGGAAACAAAAGTGAAGTTTCAGATCTCTTTGTTTCGAACGTATTACACGTGGTTCAGAACAAAGGAATTCAGCGTTCAATTAGAGTTACTTGCCGCTTGATTATAATTATTGCGCGAAGTTGTTCCTTTGTTTGATACGTTTTGTTATATACACTGAAAACGGACAATACTACCAAACATGAGTGTTCAAAGTTTGAACGAAGATTCAACGGTACTAGGTGTGCTTGAATTCCTTCGACAAATGAACTATTCAGACGAAGCAATCATGTCCAAGAATCTTGGACATAGCCTTGCGCTGGCTAAGAAATCAATGAAGCGTAGCATGATGATAATTACTGAAGGATCATTTTTTGAATGTCTGTACTATCTCAGTGTTAATGGCTACGATGTCATCCAACATCAAATCTCTAAATTCAACTTCTTGGCTACATGGTGATATTTTTTCCATAATTTTGACTTTGATATTGACGTTGCCATCTGTAAAACAAATACGCATGTACTGCCTAGTGCATTTGATCATGTAACAGGTCATTTTTGACGATTTTCCCATTTTCAGTGCAGATTTCTTGAAAAGCTATATGTTCTACACACCCATCCAACATCACTTCCTAAACTAGATATACTTGTCTGTATAATTTGCTAATCAGCTAGAGTTTGTGTTGAAAACTGAAGTTGCGCGAGACAAAACAAAAATGGTATATTTTAAAACAATATGTAAGAAAATCGCTCTTACGGAGTTGCTTCCCTTCAATCACTGGCTCTAAGCATTGGTCATTTAGGTCATTATGAGCAGATGGTGAACTAATGAGTTACAGATCTCAGTATGCTAGCAAGTCTCATGCTGGTTTGGTACGTGCACTGAGATTTACATTATTTGCTGATGTCGGTTGGTTTGAGTGTCGTTTCACTTTAAAGGGTCAACATGGAAATCAAGTGACAAGTTTATTCCGTGAAAAGGCCTCATGGCCAAATGCACATGGAGATACAGCTAAAAATTGACGCATGTCCAGTTTACATTAATTATATTGGCAGTTTTCTTTTCAAATAAATGGACAGATTTTTAATATGCTCAGGATTGCTAGAAGATAGTAACTTGTACAATTTTTCCCTTGAAGGGAATATGAAATAGTATGGAGGAATAAGTTTTTCCCGTTAATGCCTATAATAGGGGCAGACTAATAAAAAATGATATTCATCTTCTATTACCTTCATATTACAATTAATACATAAAAGCTGATCATTATCAATATCCTTGTCGTACCTTAATTTACTAATCTTAAGATTATGTGACTGGAATCTAAATTTACAAAATATTCGTAGGAGATCCTTTTGACAAAATAATTCTAAAACATATTTCTCTGTATGTAACAGCGATTTAAAGCTAGAGTAGAATCTGAAATCATTCCTTTCAACAAGGCTGCTATGCCAATCTTGGAACTGAATATCTTTACAGCGTACCAGGAAAGTCTGCATGAATAAATCATAACTGCCAAAATCCTGCGATATCCACACATATGAAAATCCCACTGAAAACAATAACATACGAATTCCTGTTACCAAGTTAGCTTTACCATTACTATCCTGTAATTTAAGCATTTCGTAGCATGCTTTAGGATTCCGACTTCCGTCCATACACAGAAGCCGACACCAAAATCCAACACAGCGACTGAAATAATTTATACAAACCGTATGCCTTCCAACATCACCTAGTACAACACGATTTGGAGTAAATTTAGAAATATTAAGACACCTCTTAAAGAACAAGTTTTGAACTTTCTCGATTTCACCTCTGAAAGTAAACCCCCAAATTTCGGAACCATATAACATTATTGGCATTATCTTTGTATCAAATATTTTCTGAACTACATCAAATGGGAGGTATGGGTAAGCCTGAATCATTTTGTGAATTGGAAACAAAGCTTTTCGAGCCTGAACTGAAAGAGTTTCACAAGCCTTAGACCAAACTAACCTAGAGGAAAAAACAATACCAAGATATTTATAATATGTAACTATTTTAACCTCTTTTCCTGCATATAACCACTTCTCAACACCTTTAATACAACCACCATTTCGAAATACTATAATATTAGATTTATCTAAATTTACCTCTAAACCCCATTTCAAACAGTAATTATGCAAGAAATCCAATTTATGTTGCAAACCAACAACTGTATCATCAACTAACACTACATCGTCAGCAAACAGCAGCAAAAGAATATCTTCAATTTCTTCTGTGACAAAAATACCTCGCAAACCACTGTTTCTTAATTCTAAAGCCAATTCATTAATAAAGAGGGAGAACAAAACAGGACTTAGCATACAACCTTGACGAACGCCACAGGATGTTGTGAAAGATTCAGATTGTAATCTATCCTTAACTATACAAGCCTTAACTTTACTATACATATCTTGAAGAAGATTATACATTTTACCAACTACTCCCTTATTATGCAATACAAACATTAACTTCTGCCTATCCACAAAGTCAAAAGCCTTTCGAAAATCGATGAAAGCTGCATAGAACCGATGTCTAGACTTTCGAAGATATTTCTGACCTAAAGATTGTAACACAAAAATATTATCAACTGTCGAATATTGCCTCCTGAAGCCCGCTTGAGACTCATGAATGATAAAGTTTACCTCTGTCCAATACCGTAACCTTGAATCCAAAATAGATGTAAAAACCTTACCCAAAATGTTGAGAAGAGAAATACCCCGATAATTATTGGGATCCGAACGATCACCCTTCTTATAAAGTGGTAAAATCATGCCGATATTCCAAGAATCTGGAAATTGTCCTTCATCTAGAATTGAATTGAATAACAGTTCTAAATATGGAATAATAGAAAGTCCCCTTTTAAAAAACTCGGCGGGTATTCCATCTGGACCCGGTGCTTTACCAGACTTCAAAGAATTAATTGCTTTCCTTATCTCACCTTGTGTTATAGGATCTGACAAAATACAGGAGTTATTACAATCCGTACATTCAACAGAGTCGTGATTGGTTATAAAATCATTCACAAAGTCAGTAAATTCAGATGAAACATTTTGGTGTTGGGGATTTAACAAATCCCTAAAATAGGTAAACCAACATTCAACAGGTACACTATTGCAGCTGCGAGAACTTAATAAAGATTTTACTTTACGCCAAAACACTTTACAGTTTTTCTCTTCTGTTGCGCACCGAATTTCATAAATTATATTGTCCTTAAAAATAACTTTTTTCTCTCTGCAGACATTTCGATATAACTTTTTGGCTGCCAAATATCCTTTCAAATTTTCTTCAGTTTTGCATTTTCTCAGCAAATTTAAACAAGAATATTTATAATGCTTTAATTCCAAACAATCTTTATCAAACCAGACAGGTTGCTTTTTCGGTAAAAAGTTCTGATTTAAAGGGTGCATAAAATGTTCTCCTGCAAGATACATTAAATCTATGATTCTATCAACTGCTGCATTTACATCATCATGTACAATATCCAAGAAAGAACCAATGACACCTTGAGCAGAGGCTGAATTCAACCTTTCAATAAACAACTACTCACCGCTATCACACCACTTGTGTTTCACAACAGGTTTAATGTCAACATCAACAAAACAGTCAGATTCACATTCACTTGCAAGTCACACGATATAGGAAGATGATCCGATTCAGTCCGCGAAAAGATATTTACATTATCAATTAAATCAAACATGGAAGAGGAAGCTATTATATAGTCAACTAAACTTGTTCCATTGTTACTAATGTAACAGAAGTGATTGTGAGATCACCTCCAGCGGGAATCGAACCCGGGACCTCCGGGTGAGAGTCCTACACTCTACCGATTCAGCCAAAGAGATATCCCTCTGGCCAAAGCCAGTAGGAATGCTTTTACTTCACCCTGCCACATACACCCCCTCCACAAAGTGACTCGTCCTCGAGTCGAGCAATTTGGAGTTTTCAAGCACCTCAGTTCGACGTACTCAGGGTGTAGTGAGCACTAGGGAGTTGCCCCGGCCCCACGTTGGGCGCCAAATGGAGCCCCCAGTGAGGAATTGCTGATCAACCACGTTGGATTGAGATCTTGGCCTTACCCATCATGGACATGGATGTTCCCGATCGTCAGTGACCTTGTGACCTTGTGACCTTCTTGCCTTGTGCCTTTGACCTTGGATATATTGTGACATTCTCGGATGTGTTTTGTGATTTAGGATGTGACTTTGGATTCTTGGACACTATCACGGTATTTACCCTTTGTGTTTTTGATATGTATTTTGCCGTGTGATTGATGTGACATTGACATTATTATCTGTTCAAAGACTATATAATTTGTAATTTTGTAATTCTTCACTGATAGTTTAATTATTTGACTATCATCTCATATTGCCGGCTTAGTTTATTTCTAAAGTTTGTTATTATTTTGCTGCAGCTATTTAACATGTAATTATTTGGTATTTATTCATTACTTTTTCTGCATTGCTTAAACTTTGCAATTTCTAATTGTTTGCAATTTATCATGTAACTTTAAATTTGTTCATAGTTTGATTTGTTTACATTTTGGTGATCATCGTCGAATCAATTTTTACTTAGCTTAGTGTTTGTTTATATCATGTAGGCCTACAATCTCAGAATCTACATTTAGGTTAATCTTACTTACTGTAGTCAGATTAACTTACGTTTAGATTAATTAGTTAGTTTATTAGTTAGTTTATTGATTGATATATTGGTTAATTAATTTGTTAATTGGTTAATTAATTTGTTAATTGGTTAATTAATTTGTTAATTGGTTAATCAAGTAGTCAATTGTTTAATTGGTGTGTTAATTGGTTAATTACTTATTCACACATTTTGTTTGAATGTAATCATGTGAGTTTGAATATTCTATACTCTGCTTTCCTGCTTATTCATAATAAGTAAATTTTAGATAGGTTTAAATAAAATTTAATATGTGAGTCTTCAATTAATTGACTGCCTTACGACCGACTTCTTTGCAATATATACTGCACTGCACTTACATTCTTCCTCTATTAATTACCATGCCTTAGCTCTTTCTTTTCCCTTTACTTCTTTCCTTTGTTCTTTCTTGGGTTTAGGAACTTAGAATATACTTGGGTTTGTGTGTTTAGATTGATTAACTGTGGGAAATTTATCTTGGTAAATATATTTTTGTAGCTTAACTTAGGTTACTTTGATTGAGGTATTCTTTTGTTTATCGTGGTAAATATTTAGTGTATTCCCAGATATATTTAACCTTTAGTTTAGTTATTTTGCAGTTACAATCCCAATACACATAGTGTAAAATACATATAGTCATATAATCTCATAAATCCTTATGTAGTTTACATATTTCCCCTTTGTGTTTCAGTGTTAATTTGCCCTAAAATATCCCAACAGTTACACATATCCCTTTGTGTTTCAGAACAACCATGCCCTAAATTGCCGCCACAGTTACATATTACCCTTTGAGTTTCAGGTGGAATCTTGTCCTAACTCGCATATATCCCTCATTGCTTTGCTTATTACTACCCATTTTTGTGTTATCTTTGTTCTTTGTTTTTGCTTTTGTGTTGCAAACATGCCATAGCTTCACCACTTTCACATTTAAGGTGTTGTGTTTCATTTGATTATAAATTGCTCCTTATTTGTTATAAACTAATCTTGTAGCGTGCTCCATTCACTTGTGATACTGTTCTTTTGTTGTAAATTCTATACCGTTGATAGTTACAATACAGTTTATCATATTGCACTTGCGAAATATTTTCTTTCCATTATTCTAGTAACCACTGTTAATTAAATTGTTTCCCTCTTTTTATTTGCCATTGCACGTCATTTCACATTGTTTATTTGTTCATCAATCCACACAAAGAAGTGATACCATGTGATTTCACTAGTGATTGTGTCTATCAGTGATTGTTTAACTTTTAAGGATTCAAGTCGCCAGGATTTGTGATTGTGTTGCTCCTATTTTTAGATTAATTTATTGTGTTTTATTTGTGAATCACAACATCCCACAATGAATCTTGATGAAGAGGAGGTAAAGAGATTGCTAACTGAGTTTGCAAAGATGGGATTGAACCCTGAAGCTGAAACTACAGAGGACTTGAAGGGATGGATATCTGGTGTTGCTAAATCTGAGGGACCGCTCGTGAAGACTGAGATTCAGGATGAAGTCTCACAGCTGAATGAGTCTGCAACCCAAGGGATAAAATCCAATATCGAGCCTTCTCGTCCCAGTGCAGCTCAGGAGAAGACAGTTACTACGCCTCCCACACAGATGACTGCTTCAACACTTCATCACTTCCCTAAGCTACCCTTCTTCAGCGGCGAAACTGGAAAGAACACACGCTACGACCTATGGAAGTATGAGGTTGATTGCTTGCTACAGTCAAGGTCTTACAGCGAGGATGTTCTTCTACAGTCTATCAGGAAGTCCTTGAAGGGTGAGGCGACACTCTGTGCAATGAAGCTTGGACACAAGGCTACTATCCAGGACATCATGAGCAAGCTGAGGAGCGCTTTCGGAACTCTTCGTAGGAGGGAGACACTCATGTCACAGTTCTATGGGGCAAGACAGGAGGACCACGAAGATGTCTCTGCATGGGCGTGTCGCCTTGAAAACTACATGTACCAGGTAACCATGCAGCGCTCAATTCCCCCACAGGAACAAGATGAGATGCTCAGGAGCAAGTTGTGGGATGGAATCAAACCTGGATTGAAGAGCCTCGCCGCCCATAAGTATGAGACCATTTCCAACTTCGATGAGCTAAGGTTATGTCTGAGAGAGGTTGAGTTTGACATGCGACGGGAGAAATCACCTTCAAGCACAGCCATGAAGAAGGCTGTAACAGTAAAGATGGTTTCTACGCAGGATCCAGAGCCAGTAACCAAGGAAGAATCGAAGTGTTGGATCTCAAGACAATGATGATGGAGATCAAGAGTGAGCTTGCGGAATTGCGTGATCGACAATCAGCCCAAGTTTTCCTGCACCAGCCTTCATCCTCTCAGCCATCTGGACAGCATGGGAGAAGAGGACGAAAGCATCAGGGCAAGGCCAATGGACCTCCACATCAGGGTCAGTTATCTTTTCAAGCTCCAACTCAACCACCATATCCTCAAGCTCCACCTCAGATGTCACTGCCATGCTATCCACCAGCACCACTACAGTCTCAGTACCAGCCTGCTACTCTGTCACAGGTTCCATTTCCAGCTATTCCTCAGGAGGGACCAGGACCACAGGAGAGAGAGCCTGTGAGGTGTTGGAGGTGTGGATACCCAGGACACATCGCGTATATGCGTCAAAATAATGAGATCCTCACAGCGAGAGCCGCATAAAAGCGTCGGTTAATTAGCAGTTTCTCACAGCGAGAGACGCCTATGTGCGTAAATAGAAAGCATCTCTTATTCAGCGAGAGACGCCTAATCAGCGTCCGTCGTATAGTATAACAATGAACTTATTTTAAAATCAGTGTAGATAACAGTTTCGTAAATAAGATGCTATCCTCAGGAAAGCAATAAGAAATGAAAATCGTTGCTCTTTGTGCAAAAATATGCTACTTTTTGTAAATGAAAAGCATTCTGCATATGTTGGTCTTGGAAGGGAAAAATAAACACTTTGATAAAAAGGTTTATTAAATCAAATGAAACGATTGTAGTCTTTGTGAAGTTACCAATTTTGAAACATTGTCAGATACATTTTATTTGTTAAACGCATTGAATTCATATATCTAAGAAGAAACGAGAGGAAGCGTTATTATAAACACTTATGTACATGTGTTCATAAATCATTTGATAAGAATTTGAGGCTATTGAAAGTTACACTTTGATTTTAACTTTACTTCTTGAATGCATCAATGTCCTGTAACAATAATAGTTTTGGCATGCACGTGGTTTTTTTTAACTTCTACAATATCCTTCATAGATCCACGACCCTGTCTGCCATTGAATGGATACATGCACATGTTAAATTATTAGAGTTGACAACGTCCCAGCAGAATATATCACTTGGTCAATATTAATAATCATTACATTCGTTAATGTTACGTGCTTTCTCTTAAATCGGGATATCATCTCTATAAATCCTTAATTATAATTCAGATAGTTGAAATACCGACACACCGTATCTACTCAACATGATGTCTAGATATGCAGTATTTGTATTTACAAATGAAAATGCATATAAATCAACGTATGTGAAAATACTGTTTGAGCATGTTTATGAATTGAAATCGGAAAAACCGCAAAATATCAACTCAAAGGTGAAATATCACATGTTATATTCCTGTAAAGTATCAATATCCAGCACCTGCATCTATCTTCACAAAACTATAAAACAATCAAGACTTAATGGCACAGGGCTAGACAGTGTCCGGTCAACTATGGCCCTCAAAGGCCCCCGCAAAGAGACGGGTTCTTTGAGCTAATTGGTCTCGCGACAGCGAGGAGTCTCTGTGGTCAGTGGCCCAGGCGTTGAGCCGTGAAGCTGTCTCGGCGTTAATGAGTTAAACTAGGACAGGCCTTCGGTAAGGGGCTACCCTTAGGCTACCAGACACGCCCCAATAACGGATTAGTGCCAGATGGACTGGTAGGTGATTCTACTGAAGTGACTATAGGGATCGAAGGTCTACCAGTACCTGCACTTCTTGACACCGGGGCAACAGTATCAATCATGTCTGAGAGTTTCTACCGGAATAACTTCAGTGCTATAACACTTGAGCCTATAGGAAACATCTTGGACATCGAGTGCGCCGGAGGAGAGCAGCTTCCATACTTAGGATATGTAAGAGTGAACATTAGCATCGTTGGAGGTGGCATGTCAGGATGTTTCTTGTCTAATGCTCATTGTCCCGGACACCCGATACAATGCCAAGGTACCAGCTTTACTTGGAACCAACGTGCTGCGCTTCTTTTTGGATCTTTGTAAGGAGGAACACGGAGCAAGATTCCTACAGAAAGCTAACCTGCCTACTCCATGGTATCTTGCCTATAGGACAATCACCTTGAGGGACAAAGAACTGGAGAAGCGAGGACACTGCCTTGGATTGGTTCGAAGCTTAAGTGACAGGAACTTAATTATTCCACCGAATACAAACATGGTCATCAAGGGACAAGTCACCAAGAGTTTCAAGTTGCCAGTGACCTGCGCTCTACTTCAGTCAACCATTAACTCTCATCTTCCTCAGGATCTTGATATTGCTCCCTCAATTATCACCTATAACTGCATGGACCAAGCAGCAGTTGATGTGCACGTTTCAAATGTCACTACTAGGACTATTGTTGTTCCGCCAAGAGCTCTGGTGTGCGAGATACAGCCAGTATCAATTCCTGAACCACCTATTGAAGAAGATGACAAGTTGGATGATGTAATCAACCAACTGGACATAGATGTTGCTGATGTCAGTCAAGAACAACTCCATCAAGGACTTGATGTCATCAAGAGATTCGTCGACATCTTCTCCAAAGATGATAATGATATTGGCTGCAGCAACATTGTGCGTCACAGGATAGACGTTGTGGATGAAGTTCCTTTCAAACAGCGACACAGACGGATCCCGCCAGCCATGTATGACGAAGTAAGGAACCATTTACAGACTTTGTTATCTGCAGGTGTCATACGGAAATCGCACAGCCCTTGGGCATCAAACGTTGTACTTGTCAAGAAGAAGGATGGACGTCTCCGCATGTGTGCGGATTTTCGCGACCTCAATCAGCGATCCATTAAAGACTTGTACGCACTGCCAAGGATTGAGGAATTACTTGACTGTCTCGGCGGAAAGAAGTTTTTCAGTGTGCTCGACATGAAAAGTGGTTATCATCAGGTAGAGATCGAAGAGACACATAAGCAACGTACCGCATTCACCGTTGGACCACTCGGCTTCTACGAGTACAACAGGATGCCGTTTGGACTCTCTAATGCACCAGCTACTTACCAACGACTCATGGAGCAGTGCTTGGAAGGATTGCATCTCAACACTTGCTTAATATACCTTGATGATGTCATCATCTTTTCCAAAACATATGAGGAGCACCTGGACAGACTGCAACAAGTTTTCCAACGGATCAGAGAATGTGGCCTAAAACTTGCGACAAAGAAGTGCAAGTTCTTCAGAAAGAAGGTTAGATATGTCGGCTACATAGTTTCTGAGAATGGAATTGAAGCGGATCCAGACAAGATAAACAAAGTTCAAGAATGGCCAACTCCAACGAACCCAGAGGAAGTGCGGAAGTTCCTAGGATTTGCTGGGTATTACAGAAAATTCATTAAGGACTTCTCCAAAATCGCCAAGCCACTTTCTGAGTTGATGCCAAAGTCTGCTTCAAAGAGGAACAAACATTCCAAGATAGTTGACTGGACATGGGGAGACAAGCAAGATTGTGCTTTCAAGGAGCCCAAACAACGCCTTTCTGTGCCGCCTATTTTAGGATATGCTGACTGCACCAAACCTTTTGAACTCCATACAGATGCCAGTGGCCACGGACTTGGAGCAGTTCTCTACCAGGAACAGGAAGGGCAGCCACGAGTCGTAGCTTATGCAAGTAAGGGGTTGAGCCGATCTGAGAGAAACTACTCAGCACATAAGCTTGAGTTTTTGTGTCTGAAGTGGGCTATCTCAGAGAAGTTCCAGGACTACTTGTGGGGCAATGACTTCGTGGTTGTAACTGACAACAACCCCTTGACCTACGTCTTGACAACAGCAAAACTGGATGCTACTGGACATCGTTGGCTAGCTGAGCTATCAAGCTATAAATTTACCATAAAGTATCGCCCTGGAAAAGCCAACATGGATGCAGACGCTCTCTCTCGCCTGCCAGTCAAAGAGGATACAGACGACATGGAACAGATCGGGATCGAATCTGTCTCAGCCATATGCCAGTCTGTTCATGCAAGCAACTTTGTGGAAAGTTTGTGCCTCTCCGCAGATGTTGTAGATGAAGACTTTGACCTTACAGACAACAAGTGTGAACAGAACGCAAGAGATTGGAGAAGAGCGCAGGCAAAGGATCCACTGCTGACAGAGGTCATCACTCACTTGCAGAACGGTTTGCGACCAGACAGGACCAAGCACCTGAAGGATTAGGATATGACTACACTCTTGAAGAGTTACAACCATCTTAAGCTCAAGCGAGGAGTTCTATACAGAGTCACAACA
Organism: Phorcus lineatus; assembly: GCA_921293015.1. Lineage (NCBI taxonomy): Eukaryota > Metazoa > Mollusca > Gastropoda > Trochida > Trochidae > Phorcus > Phorcus lineatus. The sequence continues at coordinate 136,765 of OV121085.1, forward strand.
GTCAATGGAGCTACAAGGGAGCAACTAGTTTTACCCTCAACAGTTCGGAGATCAGCGTTAAGGAGTCTCCATGACAACGTTGGACATCCAGGACGGGACAGAACAAATTCACTTCTAAGAGAAAGGTTCTACTGGCCCGGGATGGCCAATGACGTGGATGAACATCTTAAGAATTGTGATCGCTGTTTGAGGAGGAAAACTCCAACTAACATCAGAGCTCCACTCTCCAACATCAGGACTTCAGAACCTCTTGAACTCATCTGTATGGACTTCTTATCCTTGGAACCGTCGAAAGGAGGTATTGAGAATGTGTTGGTGGTGACAGACCATTTCACCCGTTATGCTCAGGCATACCCCACCAAGAACATGTCAGCAAAAACAACTGCAGAAACCTTCTTCAACAACTTTGTTGTGCATTACGGTCTTCCAAGACGAATTCATTCTGACCAAGGAGCAAACTTTACCAGCAAACTGATGCAAGAATTGTGCCAACTTCTCAGGATTGAAAAGTCAAGGACAACACCATACCACCCTATGGGAAATGGGATGACGGGACGGTTTAACCGTACCCTTTGTGACATGTTAGGCACTTTGGATCCATCAGAGAAGAGGAATTGGAAGGCTCATGTAGGTCCACTGGTCCACGCCTACAATTGCACCCAGCATGAATCAACATCTGTGTCACCATTCTTCCTAATGTTTGGACGTCACCCAAGGCTTCCCATAGATCTAGCTTTTGGTCTAGATATTGAGAGGAAAGAGACAACAACAACGACCGAGTACACAAGATCCCTGAAACAACGGCTCTCAGATGCTTACAACTTAGCTTCCTCAGCAGCGGAGAGGTCCAGAGACAAGCAGAAGACAAGCTATGACAAGCGAGCCAGAGCAGCAATGTTGGAGAAAGGTGACCGTGTGCTCGTGAAAGTAGTGGCTTTTGATGGGAGACATAAGCTTGCCGACAAGTGGGAGGAAGAAGTTTACGTAGTGCTCAGCCAGCCAAATCCATCTATTCCTGTGTTTCAAGTAGGAAAGGAGAGTGGTGAAGGGCGGAAGAGAGTGCTACATAGGAACCTCCTGCTTCCTGTTGGATCGCTTCCCATCAAGGAACTACCAGTCATTAAACCACGACAGCGACAAGTACCACCAACACCTATGCCTCGACCGAGACAGAGAAAGATTGTAGAAGACACAAATCAGGATTCATCGGATGAAGAATCAGTTGTGCTGATCGCCCATCCCCCAGTACCATCAGTGTCTACTGAGATGTCAGTAGAACGGCCAACTGATGAGGAGCCCATGGAAGCTGTTGCAAGAGATGGGACTCCTACTGAGGAGAGGGAGGATGAAGAGTCTACTGGTACTGCTGGTCCTGACGATCAGCAGGATGAAGATGAATCTGTGGCTACAGGTGGTGGTGAAGACCAAGATGACAACAGAGAGGAGCAGCAAGATGACCAGCCTCATCATCCACTGCGCTCGACCAGAGCAAGGATTCAGCCCGCCTGGATGAGAAGCGGTGAATATGTGTGTTCTGCTGTTTCGAAAACGGATTCAAGTGTGAATTCAAGTGTTGATTTTAGTGTGGATTCCGGATCTCCTGATTGGTTAGTTCGGGCTAATTTTCTCAGCTCTCTCCTAGCTGACGACAGATTTCGGAACCAGCATAACAAGCTGTCTGATACTCTCCTCGATCTTGTGGCAGGCAAGATGAAATGACGAGACGTCATTTGTTGATGCGGGGAAGTATGTGGCAGGCAGTTGTATATATGTATATTTTATAATAAAGTTGTAATTCTTTTCAAGTCTTTCTGTTTTTATTCATAACTTTTAAGTTGCAAGTTATTAGTTTCCAGTTGTTTGAGAAGTAGTACCTTTAGGTTAGGTTGCTTATGCATTGGGTCAGTCCATCTATTATTAGAAGGGAGTTTGGGTTAAGTCATTTTTACTATAATCTATTTCTGTCAATTAACCCAATCTGTACTCTCATTGGCTGATTTGAATCAGTCAATGTTCTTCCATATTGTTCACACATCTCTCACTGCACTGAGCACAGCCAGAAGACAAGACTGACGAATTCAAGTTACAATATCATTTACTAAGGTTAGTAATTATTGTAATCATAAGCTTAAATGTAGCCTTTAGGATAGTGTAAAGTATTTCTATTAAATTACATGAATCTCATATCTTATTAACTTTGTAAAACTAAACTTGGTATTGGTAATGGTAATGGTATAGCCGCCATTTTGAATTACTTTCTAAAAGTAATTAATCTACTTCATTTGTTATATTTTAAGCTAAAGTAATCTTTTATTTCTTTCTTCTCTGTGTATGAAGGTATTCTGAGCGAGTATGGAATGAGTTGAGTGAAAGTATTTTAGTATTTAAAAGTGTGATTAATTCTTTCATGAAAACATTAGGTATGGCACGTTGCATATTACCTTATCATATCTAAGCAAGTAGATCAATTAGTATATGGTTCTATTATTATATTTAGGACACCATGATGACAATTGGCCGTAACGTGGTTATGGATTAACACCCCGGAACCACATTCAGGGTATGATATTCAAATATTTTATATTTATATGCATTGTATATATTTTCAATTATGCATTTAAGGGCATAATATAATGTTCATATTGTTGATAATGATAATCACAATGTGATGATTAGTTAATATTAATATCATGAGCGTGTATGTTGTAATTCAATATTTCTCAATATGTATTGTGTAGTGAAGCTCATAAATTACCTCCCTTGATTGGTATGTGCCACATGAAGCACTTATTATGGAATTTATCCATTTTCACATAATGTAATTGGTTTTGTATCAATTATCACAAAGTATGTTTATATGTTGTGTTTAATTACATAATACAATATATTGTGTAATGATGCTTTGATGAGTGAGTTATATATGTTTTATGTATGTTTATGCAATGTTGTGATGGATTTTATATTGTATACAATTGTGTTTTGCAGGGTGTCTTATATCCACCTAGTGCTGGTTTAGCACGAGTAATTAAAACCTCACAACCCGTGACCCCTTGTTGGTTGTTCCTTATGGCCCGATAAGACCCGGTTACACTAATACACGTGAAAGATCCATTTTTATCATTGGACGTTCTGCCGTTGACTATATGGATGCCCCAAAGTTTACATAATTCTAATAACAATATTCCAAAATGATTAATTTCTTCATCCTGAGTATCTCTTTTCCTTGCTAATAAATCTACATCGTAAGAATCACAAAGATTAAACCGTTCGACATCATCGTATTCATCTAAAATAAAGTCATCATTCCGACCAACGCGTGCATTGAAATCACCTAACAACACAATGTTTTTGTTGTCAATTTCACATGAAATGCACGTGAGTTTCGAGTCCAGGCTGTTAATGTCATTCTGTTCCGGTGAGCTGTATAACGGTGATCTTTGCGGCAGAATGTAAACACACCCTAAAATTGCGGCCACACAATCATGACTAGATGGTAAAAAACTTAAGAACACACAATTATGCCATTCATAATGTAATCTCTCAAACAATTTTGAGTAACAGTGTCTCACGTACACAGCAACGCCCCCCGAATATCTGCCGACATTGTATTGACGTCTTGCTGGTGAAGCAAAACAATCATAACCCGGAAGTAGGTTCTTGATATTATCATTATTACACTCCATTGTTTCCAATAGTCCTATGACATAATAATTGCAACAGAATGACTTAAAACCATCATCATCTCTTACTGAAAGTAGCCCTTGGATGTTCCAAGCACATAAGCTAATCTTCTGTTTGGTATCGTGCCAAAACTTAGACAGCCATATCTTACACAGCTTAAAACAACAACATTTATGGTCAAGTACACAACTAATCCTCAACCTGTTACCTACATTTGATAATGGAATAGTCCAAGAAAATCTATAAAAAATCCCAAAACTTAGACAGCCAGTTCGAAACAACAACAAATTGTAACATTGGTATGTTTTATTTTATTAACAAGTATAACTGATCATTGGTATGTTAAAGCAGATTATTAACAAGAATAAAACAATACATATAGTACCACTTACTTATATAAATACTAATAATTTAATACTCTCTGTTCACAAATCTTCAGAAGTTCATTCAAATGTTCACAAAGTGTCTATCCGAGATGGATCAAATGGCCGACTGCGTCCAGATACTCAATCTTGGTCTTGCAACCTTGTCAAACTTGCATCAAAGACATGCATTTTCAAATGAAAACATCTCAAAAGTTTTGTTTTGATACTCAAACTTGCATCAAAGACATGCATTTTCAAATGAAAACATCTCAAAAGTTTTGTTTTGATAATCAAACTTGCATCAAAGACATGCATTTTCAAATGAAAACATCTCAAAAGTTTTGTTTTGATAATCAAACTTGCATCAAAGACATGCATTTTCAAATGAAAACATCTCAAAAGTTTTGTTTTGATACTCAAACTTGCATCAAAAGTTTATGTCTATTAAGTTATATTTATGTATGTTGTGTTCGTTCTATGTCATCATTTATGACTTTTGAGAAGATATTTGACTTGACTTGACAAATGAAAACAACTCACTAGTTTACGCATACCTTTCTGTTTTCATTATCTTGGAATATTATATTTTCAAATAAAAACATCTCATTAATTCAAAATTAATGTCCCTTTTGATGCTAGGGGAGCACTAACTAGGACTGTTCCATTTTAGCCACGGGTGTTGTGTTAATCAACCAACAACTCGAGTGTCTAAGATTTGGCTGTCTAAGATATGGCTGTCTAAGTTTTGGGACATAACCTTCTGTTTCACATTGTCACTGTTGACACGTACCTGCCCAAACACAGAGGTATATAACGGATCCGGAGTATCATCATTAGTCCCCCCACGGCCGAGGCCCTATCCAGAAGACTTGTCAGCTGGTCCTGGTCCTGATCCTTGTGAATCGGCTGTGCTCTGTCTGTTCCTGATTCGTCGGGTACCAATCTGTTTGATGCCCTGTGGACTTTCTTCGTCGTACACATAAACTTTGCCATCAAGGACAAGCTTATCGTATGAGAGATATGCATCCAGATTATTCTCTCGTCCCTGTACCATAGCCGGAATAAGTTTGCTCCTCAACTGTCGTACCCTTGGAGTAAAGTCATTTGACAGCCTAATGTCACCCTTGTCAATATTTTCTTTAGCACAGTGTAAAAGTGAATCCTTGTCTTTCAAGGAATTAAATTTCACAAGAATTGGCTTGATGCTATTTTTACTACGTAAGCGTTTGGCACTTTCAATCTGGACACACTGAGCACTTTCATATTTAACAACATTTTCCAAAAAGTTTCTCACCAAGTGTTCCGTTTCAGACCAGTTTTCATTCGGAGTCCCCAGGAGCCCATGTATTATGACGTTGTTTCGCCGGCTGTTCGCTTCGTGACTGTCCACAGCTGTTTCAAGACGCTCGAGTCGTGAGCGGAGAGATTTGTTTTCTGCTTTCAACTCGTCGTAACCTTGTCTCAGGTCGGTGTACATCGAGTCGAACTTCTTGTTGAGATTTGCAAGTTCTTTCCGGATCGACTTCAAAACGGTAACGTTGTCCTCTGTATCGCTGTCATAACAGTCGGAATCGCCGAACCTAAGCGTGGTTTGCTTCCCGGACTGGCCACGTCGCGTTCTACCTGCACCCCGCGTTGTTTTTGGAGGTCCTGGGTTCGACTCTACATCAGCACACATTTCCAGCAGTCGCGGGATAAAAGGCACAGTTAACACTATGGGTCCATATACACCAGTATTAACACTGTTCGTTCCGTTGGCGTGACGACATGCCATTTTGAATCGAAAATCAGTTCCAATGTCAACAGAATTACTGCAACAATGCAATAAAACGCTTATCAAAAGCAACAATTTCAATTTTCTATCCAGGAAATTACCTTCAACAGTCAGCTTTTTTAGCCTGTATGAATGCCTGCTTGTAGGTAGAAAACATCCTATTCTGGCGCGCCAGTTGGCGAGACAATCTCCCATGCTGAACAGGGTGCACGGAAAGCACGTGCAGTCGATACGACACTTCAGTACACAGCAGATTTCTTGAAAAGCTATATGTTCTACACACCCATCCAACATCACTTCCTAAACTAGATATACTTGTCTGTATAATTTGCTAATCAGCTAGAGTTTGTGTTGAAAACTGAAGTTGCGCGAGACAAAACAAAAATGGTATATTTTAAAACAATATGTAAGAAAATCGCCCTTACGGAGTTGCTTCCCTTCAATCACTGGCTCTAAGCATTGGTCAGTTAGGTCATTATGAGCAGATGGTGAACTAATGGTTTAAACAATATTTATTTCAAAAGAAAGGGATTGGTAAACAGGCTATACAGCCTATCTGAATACCTCTCCCATACAAAAAATATATATACAGCATAAAGTTCATTCATCATCATAGACAAAACACAATTAAACAAAAACAGTAAAATATTTAACATAAAAGCGGTTTGTAAGGGTAAAATAGTCATGAACAGATTCTAAAATGTTTAAGTTGATATCATCAGATAAAGAGTAGTTGCCAAATAATATGGTTTGAACATCATAACCATTGACGTAGAAAAAACACTTTGACCGAATTTTCGTGTAATTTGGACAGATAAATAAATAATGAATGACATCTTCATAATGATGACCGCAAGTGCAAGTTGACATATTTTGTAAAAAACGATCAAATTTATGTGCGTTTAGATTGCTGCAGCCAAGTCTTAATTTACAGTGGATAATTTGGTTGGTTCTTGTTCCAATATTTCTGAAGACATGATGTACATTACATGAGATATTTCGGTCAAAGTGTTTTTTAAACGAAGCAACGGAATCTACGTTTCTAGTTTCATTATCTAACATATTCCATTCCAACACAGAAGATGGTAAAAATGATCTTTTATATGATTCTGTACGACAAAGAGGAACTTGAAGCGTGTTAGATGATCTTGATTCATACATTGATGCGGAGGATATGTTAAATGGAATTAAATCAGATAAATATTTTGGAGTTTTGTTATAGAACATTTTATGAAAAACACATATTTGATGAGTTCTGCGACGTTCGCTTAGAGACGTAAAACCAGTTTCAAGATAAATTTTTGAATGGGTGACTCCTCTAACGGATCCACATATGGTTCTAAGAGCATCTAAGTGCAGTTTCTCTAATAACATTTCTTGACTTTGCGTACAATTATTCCAAATATAATCACAATAATCAAATATAGGTAAAATGAATGAGCTGTATAAAGTCTGTAAAGTTTTTCTATGAAGGCGATATTTGAGACTTCTCAGGCAATTAATCATAGGGCTAACCTTAGAAATAGTATCATTTATATGTGTTTTCCAAAGGCCATCACTTTGCAGGGTCAATCCCAAATGTTTATGACTATCAACAGCTTTACCATTCACCATTCATAACCAGATCTGGCATTAATGTAACTGTTTTCTTTCTTGAAAAAATTATAGATTCTGTTTTGTTAGGGTTGAAATCTACCTTCCATTTTTGGGCCCATTTACCAATTAAATTTAAATCATCATTTAGCTTATTGGAAGATAAAACAGGATCATCTATTATTACATATAGAGAGGTATCATCAGCAAATAGTTTAATGTTACACTGGATATCTTCAACAATGTCATTAATATAAACTAAAAAGAGCAAAGGTCCTAAGACTGACCCCTGGGGAACCCCAGCTTCAATTGATTTTACATTTGATTTGTACCCATTAATAACTGTGAATTGTTTTCTATTTTTCAAGTAACTTTCAAACCATGATAGGAGAGAACCCCGAATCCCATTAGCCCATAACTTATGCAGTAGACCCTTATGCCAGACCCTGTCGAAAGCTTTACTTATGTCGCAAAAAACAGCGCGTACTTCCTTGCCGCTATCCATCGCTTTAGCAATATAATCATATAAATGGGTGAGCTGATATGATGTAGAATCACCAGTCGTAAAACCTGACTGAAAAGGAGTTATAGTTTCATTATCTAAGAAGAAATTGGATACATGTTTAAAGACACACTTTTCAAATACTTTTGATAAACAACTGGTAAGTGAGACAGGTCGATAATTTGTACAGCTATGAATATCATTTTTCTTATGTATTGGAACTACAGATGAATATTTCCATAAACGTGGGAACTCAGACGTTGTGAGTGAAATATTGAAAAGGTCGCAGAGAGGAACTGACAACTGTTCTAATGAACTAATGAGTTACAGATCTCAGTATGCTAGCAGGTCTCATGCTGGTTTGGTATGTGCATTGAGGTTTACGTTATTTGCTGATGTCGGTTGGTTTGAGTGTCGTATCACTTTAAAGGGTCAACATGGAAATCAGAATTATCAATGTGCACATCATCTGATTTTAAAAACAGGCCGTTCAGATCATCTTACCAAATTAAACCTTTTTCTTTAATATCTTCTTTGAAAGCGTGTAAAAGTATTTTATCATTGGTTATGACAATGTTCTTTGGTAATGAATATTTACTCTTTAATTCTGTTATTCTGTAAATCGCTTGTCGCATTCGAACAGAAAACTGATTTTTTTTTAATTTATAGAATCCCTCATTTCACATCGAGAAAAGAATCATCATTTCAATTGAAGCTTTCATCTAGAAAATTCAAATCAGTATACTTTTCTGTCGATCTGGTCATAAAATTATTGCCTTTTGAACAATCAATAACTACGTATACAGAATACTTATCGTTGTTTCATTGGACTCTGGATAATTGAATAAAGAGACAGGGAATTGTCCCCGTCTGACCTCCATTGTATTCTCAATACAAAGGCCTCAAGCGACGAGAAACACGTGTTACTCATTAAGATTCAACTAAAGACAAAGGAGGTTCTTAGTTGTTGGATTAGTTATGTGATTGTACGTTCCTGCTTAAATGGCCAGTATTTTCAAAATAAGATTAAAGACAACATCAATCAACCTTTCCACAACCCCTTTTATCTACTAAGTCTTTCATTAAATCCTGTTTTACAACTCGTAATAACAGTTGCATAATACACACGAACCATGTGTTTTTAAGTTTGATGATAATTTGAATTAAATCGCATTTCATTTGGTTTAACTTTAAGTATATTTGCTTATCATCGGATTAAGTAAACGAGATATTTCATTAGGATAATCACATAATCATTATCACTCATGCATTCTCCATATTTCCGAAGGGAATTTATTTGAACGATGTATTTTGACAATCAATATAGGTCACTTGTAAACAATTCCTTCTTGTTTAGTTTTTTACGCCACAAGTAGCAAACACTAAACTGGTATAATTCTACAAATGGTATAATTCGATAAAACAACTGTCAACGTGAGAGAACAAAATTTTACACAATCCACTTCGCCATTAAGCAAGTCTAAACTTTACCGATATTTATCTGAAAGACCAAAGATAAGGCCAAAGATTATTTATTAAACTTTTCTTTAAGTCGAAAGCTTATATTTTATAAATAAGACAAATATTGTACAAGAAACCGGTTTTGCAGACAATTTACTACAGTCTACTTACGACTTACTTCCGTTACTTTTTTGTAACATAAAAGGATTTCGGCTGTTAAATAATACATAAGAAAATGCATTGTTTACAAGATGAATGTGACATGTTGATTAATATTGTTTTACTAGTTATTAAAGAAGATTTAAAAGTGAAATGTTTCGCTCTATCCAAGAGAGCAGCGTAAGTCATGTGTTTTTACAACACTTAAATATCAAGTCTAAAATGACATTTTGCAAGGTAAGATTTGGTTCAATACACGAGACGTCACGAAATTATGAAATTACGAACTCAGATAATAATGAAAATAAAGGTCAAATAATAGAGCGTTTTGTCGACCTCACATACCATGAAGCAAATAACAATACTTGTTCAAAGCTACCATTCGAATAATACAGGCTTCTCTTACAAATATATTCATATTGATAACTGTTGTATGCATTAGATAGATATTGTAAACATTTTAATTTCGTCACTTGACCAAATAATCAATTAGTAAGTTGTTTACTTAAAGCTATGGGGATTTCAATTAAATTGTTTAAATGTTTTATGCTGATCCATTAATAACTTATTTCATGAAAATTATTTATGCTACGCTAAAGGGACAGTAGTACGTTTTTTGAAAGGATTTTTCTTTCAATTTACATAGATGCATACAAGAAACATAAGTCTATGCCGAATGTATTGTCTCCGGACGGTCAAAACTTCTCGTTACACAACCCGAACATATGTAGTCCTAGAAAAATATTCAAGTATCATGAAATAATCAGTTGCGGCCTTTTGTGTGAAATGGATGATAATGGATTATCATAGCTTAACCAAACATTGTATGTTGATTTAAAAATGTTTATTGAGATTAGAAAAAAGCATTGTCTTGCAATTTGAAACATTCAATTTTGTTTTATTGAGATCACATTTTCCATCTTAAACATAGTGGTTAATTCCTTTTAGCATGTATAGTCAGTCTTTGGCAATAATGCTGATTATTTATGAAGAAAGCACGATATGATACGAATTCATGGAACCTTTTGTTAACTTTGTTTTTAGGATGAAGATCTTGATAACAATGCGACACCACCGATGCTGTTTTAGAAATGACCATGCTGACTGAGGAAAAAAATAGCAATGACAGTCCCAAGAAACAGCAAAAAGGCCTCACCAAACATGATCTCAAAAGTTCATGTAAGTTATCGCTTGATATTATTCTAAAACTCATTAATTTTTAAGGTTTCGTTTGCTGATTGCATTTTTATGGGGTCATAACCAAAGCATTGGTAACAACTTTATATGGTTTAAACATATTTTTATTCATATAAGAATCTGGTTCGGTAAACAAGCAAGTCTTTGCTTTTATGAATACCTCACCAGTACAAAACGTAATAAGCAAAGTTCACAAGAACGAGACAAATAAAATAGAACAAAATACAAGAAAAATTCAACATGACTTAATATGTATGGGTACAAAATTAGGTGACAAAACGCTTGCAGTTGCTTTTTATGATAATAAATTCATTTTACATTTCAAATCGCTTGCTCTTGCAAATATATTGGTGTAATGATTCCAAGATTTTTTCATTTTCACTACTGGTAGTTGATGGTAATCCGTATAACACTGTTTGGAGGCTGTGACCGTTTATGTAAAAGTAAGATTTATGTCTTATATCTGTATAAAGTTTGCATATGAAAAGATAATGAATAATATCTTCATCATGATATCCACATGCGCATTCAGCGTTAGTCGATATATATCTTTTGACTTTATCCGCATTTAGATCACTGCAGCCAAGCTTGAGGCGAGTGTGGACAATCTGACAAAATCTACTACCGTAGTTTAAATCATGACTATTTAGTGATTCAGATCTTGTTAAAAGAGATTTAAATTCACTTATTGAATTGGCATTAGTGAGGTTGTCAGGTAAAGAGTTCCACATTTTAATTGTGTTTGGTAAGAATGAATTTTCATAGAGTTTTGTCCTACAGTTTATTGTTTGGAGCTTAAAACTATTTCTCAGGTTATATTGACTGTTTTCAGAGACAGTTTTAGGAACAATGTCGCATAAGTAACCTGGAACAACTTTATATATATACTGATTGAATCGTACGCGGCTTTGGAATTATATTTAAACTTCCATTTTTGTGTGGCAAAGTTATTACCAAACTAGCTACCAGAAACCCCTCAGATAATTAATTTTTTGATCAAGTGCTGCTGTCATAATTATATTTGATAGCAGGAGACACTTGGATGAGATTCCTTATTTGAAGTTCTTCACTTCAATTCAGTAGAACAGTTAGTGTAGCATTTCTCACTTTTCTTTTTAGTTGAAGAATGATGACCTGACCAGCTGCCACAAGGAAGCACCCAGACTACTGATTATCACCAACAAGTCCCTCACCTATTTTGATCATCATGTAATCATGCACAACTTGAAGAGCCACAGTTTGTTGCTGTCGCTATCCATCTGTAATTTTTTAATTTTTGATCAGGTCAAATTTGGCCGTAGAACAAATAAATATTGTGAACCTATCATATGTCTTATCTTTTCATTTATTCTTTATTTTTAGCATATTTTCACATTTGCCAGTTACTTCATATTGTGTTGCATAATGTTTTTAACTAACTTTAGATTCCTTTTGAAACAAAATCAAATTTTATATTATTCATAAAATTATCGGTTATCAGTTATTGATTTCAAGTATTTAAGGTGTTAAAAGAACTTATTTCATCAAAATGTATTAATAATCTTTCTATCATATGGTCAGGTGCTAGAAGTTGTTTATGAACTAAAGAAAAACTTGCAAAACTAATATTCAATTCATTGCCGTCTGTGATTGTTGTCTGTTTGCTAAAGATTACATCTCTTTTTTGTTTAAGGTCTTGAATATCTTAGAAAATATTTAGTTTAATAGTTTACAACATGGTTTATACCAAAACACTTGTCACAACATGTTTTAAATTAAAACACATTTCACAACATGTTTAATACCAGAACACTTTTCACAACATGTTTAATACCAAAACACTTTTCACAACATGTTTAAAATCAAAACACTTTCACAACAAGTTTAAAATCAAAACACTTTCTACAACATGTTCTAACCCAAATGTGTTTTGATATTAAACACTTTACGGAACGTGTTTGGGATTTAAACATGTTTTGAAATTCATGTGTTTAAAAAACAGGACAAGATATGTGTTTGGGTTTGTGTTTAATATCCAAACACCATTTTTGCAGTGTAGACCGGTGAAACCATGACAAGTGTTTTAGCTACGGACGGTGACGCAGAGACGTAGTTGTCAGAGACTCTGGAGTAGCAGGATTATATGACACAACATCGTTGTAAAGACAGGTCTAGTGGCTAGTATGGTCAGTGTTTGTTCATATGGTTGTGACGAGTTGTCGAAGAAGGCTTGGGAGGCAGTTACTATTAAGTCGGGTATGACAAGTATTAAGTTGGGTATGACAAGTATTAAGTCGGGTATGACAAGTATTAAGTTGGGTATGACAGGTATTAAGTTGGGTATGACAAGTATTGAGAGTAATGCAAGTATTTGAAGCTATGGATTTCATCATCAAGACATCGTCATGTAAAACCAACACGCACCGGTTCATGCAATGTTTACCATAACAAGATGATAAGCAACGCTCTTATTTCCGCTATTAGCTCAATATACCTTAAAAACAACTTACCGTCAACGCGATATATGCAGCGAAGAAAAAGTACGATCCATATCTGAAATGAGAACTGATACTAAATATTATGTTTATAGGCATACAATTACTACTACTACTACTACTGCTGTTGCTGCTGATGCTGATGATGATGATGATGATGATGGTCAAAGATTACTTGACTGAATGAATAAATCTATCATCATGACATTAAGTTTCTTCACTATTGCATATACATGTATATCCGTAAAAGGCCTGCATTAAGACATGAGTTGAGAAACTTGTGACGTGAAGCTAAGAGTCTTTATTTTGCTTAAATGCACCGCTGTTGATCAAACAGTACAGTTTGGTACCTGGTGAGAGTTGTGTTGAGAAACAGATTTTAAAATGAGTTAATTCACTGGCTTATACACAGTTTGAAGAGTGCAATTTGAACTGGCATAAATGCCGGAGCGTGTAGACTTTCAAACCGTTTATAAGCTAACTAACAAACACATTATGAAATCGATTTCTTAAAAATTCATACTTTGAAAATTTAGGGAATTTTTAATTTCTAATTTCTTTACACATTCCATTTATACAAAAACAAATGATAGTATAACAACGGATTTAGATTCTATGTAACAGGCCCTAAGTTCCGTGCACATTCATGTCGCACCACTCATATGAGCTCACTAACACAGAGGAGTTGTCAGAAAAAGTTATGAAAAGTTTTTAATTGATTTTTGTATAACCTGTGTCAATCCAATTTTATACTAAATTATGAATGATAAGTCTTAAGTCAAAACATAAAAATAGTTGTGAAAACGTCACTGCGCAATGGTACATCGATAAAAAAAAGTTCTGATTTTCACTTGACCTTTTTCCGACCGATCAGAAAGAAACATTTTGTGTAAGCTCCAAAATACGTCGTATATACCGTGTAAACTGCAGCTCAGGTTTTCATGGAATACAAACCGGTCACACGACCGTGTTAAGACCAATCAAAAGGGAGCAGTTTTCTTAAATTTCAAAGTCTGAATTATTTGTAAAGATTACCTTCTAGAGCAGTATAATTGTAAGCTTAGGTTATTCCAGGTCTCAAACATGCATTCGATGCGCTTTATCAATACCTTATCAATATATATCAATAAATTCTTACACTCGTCTCATTGTGGAAGATCCTTATCCATTTAGAGGAGATTGACAAAATTGTGTTCATAGAGGCGGCGACGCGTTCTGTAATCAATCATCGTTTAGGTCCATGGACATACCGTAAAGCAAGTGCGTATGAGTTTCATATAGAAATTGTTGATACTATTTGAATACGCTCAAAATTAACAGTACTTTTCCATTCTTGGTTCGCACATAAAGTGAATTTATAACTAACTTAGCGCATTAATTGTATATGGAATGCGCATGAGTTGCATGTGATTTGCGTATCACTATCTTGTTGTGGCAGATAACTGCATATGCAGTGCTTACGCTTGGCGTACTCCATGTTTTCTGTTGAAATATCAAACTTATTTGGAGGACTGCGTACGAAAACACAGCTTATTTCGATGACGATCATTCATCCTCAAGATCTGTGACCTTCTCCGTGACTTGCATTCCCTCTTATTAATTTCCCTATTGTTTTTAATGAAGGAGATACTGGATAACATCAGCAATGGCATTACGTTTGTTTCGATCAAGTTTTTCCGATTTCTAGGATCATCTTCAATTAGGCAGGCACTGAATAAAAGACCTTTCTACAAGAATCGAATGAATAGGCGCTTTACAAATACATTATTATTATTATTATTATTATTATTATTATTATTATTATTATTATAATGAATTTTGTAAAATATTAAAATCTTCATGAAATCACTTGTTATTGGGCTACAATAATTTTTTGTTAAACTGTATACCCGCAAACGTTTTTCGGGATTTTATACTTAATTCTAATACTCGAAAAACGTAACTCCTGTCTTACCGTGAGAATGTACATCTTCCCCCAGGAGGACCACAAAACTTTACTGGCCTGTCACCAAGTCACGAGTTAAACATGTGCACATCCACTAAGTATACACATCACATGGATAGGTGGATATGTGATGTCGTATACGGTCTACTGCGTTCATCAATCGATTGCATACAGTCCCAGATCAGGTGGCCGTAGCAATTGTCCCGACTGTGTAGGCCACTCCTTATTCATGGTGCCTCATCAAAGAAAACCCTCATGAAAAATAGATGCTACTTTTGTGAGAAAGTATATAATGTCCTTTTCAACTCCTCCTGTTATGGAGACACGTCTTTACGACAAAACAACTAAACATACCCGGGCTGACTGTCGCAAAGACTCATTTGCTTACATAAGAGTATCCAAAGATATATATTATGTATATGCCACCGTGCTTTCGATGTTTATCAAATCAATGAATTTGCAAAACTAACAGTTCGACTCGGCATCAATACAACACAGCTGTTGCTTGTCTCTTTTAAACTGTGGATGTCTACTCTAATTGATTCCCGGCCTTTTTGCTCTTACTAAAACGTATTCTTAGGTAAAAAAAGTGTCTTTGGAATTAATAATAACTACATACTATTAAGTCACGTCAATCAGGGACTGTTTCTCTCAGTCTAATGTTTTTCTTAACAAATCGGTTGTTGTTTTCTTCAAGGAAAACCAAGCAACATGAGACAGAAGGCTTGAATATATGTCATGCATTCCTATTTCATAACTTATATATCCTATTGAAAAGTCAAGAAATGTTTTAAGGTTCTGTATTTTCTGACTTTAGGAATTTTTCGGGAAAATGTAAATGGTTGACATGTATATCCAATCTACTTTTATCTACAACATATTAAGGTAAACATGAACTGTAAATCTAATTTTAGGAAATATTATATAAATATTTTGTTAGCCTTTTGATACCCAATTTAAAAACTAATTCATATGGTCGAATAATTTGTCCTGATAGTAATGACCAAAAGTTTTACAATTCAGCATAAAGCAAAAATAATTCTTTAGATAAAATATTCCTCATATCTTAAATCGAGTTTTACACTAATTCAAATCTAAAGAAAAGTTTAGAATAAATGCATTAGAGCTACATCCCACAACTGCTTCTTCGACAGGAATGTCATCTTCTATTAGGTAACACAAATTTAAACGTCTCAATCTAGTGCATAACATAATGTGTTCATTCAAAAAGTCTGCAGAATCCAAATCGGTGTCGCAAATTGCTGAGTTATTGATCAACCGGGCTTAAAAATTAGTGACAACCATTATCATAAAAAGTGAAACAGCTAATGTTGTGAAGCGACACGTAGACATCGACAATGACAACAAATGTAATCAAGTGTTGTAGCAACCATCGAAAAATGACATTCAAAAGCATTTATCTGGGATAAAAACCCCACTGTATAAATGTAGCCAGGAGCCTGCAGTCACAGATGAAGGATGTACATGTAGATATGAAGGTTGGGGTTTCAGACCAGAGAGCATTGAATTCACGACTTTCAATTATTAAACTGAATATGCACGTCGTGATAAAAATTATTTACCTTGCACTTGTGGGAGTTAATAACTGTAAGGTGGATCTCATTTATGTATATATATGTGTGCCTCGATCGTTATTTACTATCACTTTACTGGAAATAAGACAATATCACATCTATCGTTGGTGTTTGCTTAAAGGGCCACAGAGTATGTTATTGGAGTCAAATATGTCAAAATTAATTAATGGTGTTATTCAATAGAGAACTACTGGTTGTTTAAAAAAAATAAGAATCTTAGTGCTTGTCAGTTCACATAAGTGACATTAAACAGTCTATTCATGATCAAAAACCAGACAAGGTCGCGCTCCAATGACTGAAATCTTATCTTATTTTGGAATTTTACATCAGGCATCAGATAAAAAAAATAGGGATCGATACGGTTGAATAAGTCATATAACTCATAAACATCTTAATATGAAGTAGAATTTCGACTTGTTAGTATATAAGGCGTTTTAAAATTATCATTGAAAACAAAAACATTTCGTAATTTGGACAGTTTAGAGTTAAAAATGAACATTTAGAAAGGTAATTTGAACTTACCTCAAGACAAATGGCATTTTGACTCTATTCGAGCCCAGTCTGATTAGAATCTACCGTGTTCCGAGGAATAAAAGTTTTCAAATACTGACTATAGCGGGATTCGAACGTAGTCTATCAGCGGCTATCCTCTCCACAACGGTCTGAAAGCATCCTCCTTCGATTCGAGCCACATACGAAACTTTTGAAACATGTACTCCGTGTCACTTTAATGTGTTGACATCAAATAATTGTCTGTTATCTATGTCCGAATTGTCGGTGCTTTACCTCAGTCACAAGCTTAACCTTTATAAGCGAAGACGTTATACATTGAACATGACAAAGATAATATTGAAATATGTCTAGTCAGAGGTCAAAAAAAGGGCAATACAAATTTATCAAAACAATTAACTAGATGTATCCGAACTCCAAAAAATAGGAATAGAAAAATACGTAGTCTTTATTGAAATTCTGAATCAAAAGGCAAAAAGAACTAAAGTTGTGACTTTACAGGTATTTCATGGCTCTTTAAACACTTTGTTTTTTTACTTACGCCAAGTGAAAATAAACAACTCAAAAGTCAGAGATACGAATTACGAGACAGCCAAAGTACCAGGACAAGTATAATAATAATAAAAATAATAATGAGTATTTATAAAGCGCTATATCCATACACAAGGTGCATGCTCAAAGCGCATATACATGTTAGAATAAAGGGTAATGATGTGAAGTATTGGCATGAATAAAATCAAAGAGAAAAGTATGAGTTATAACATATGAATAAATATAATACACAAAGTCAGATAATTCCATCAGTGGGAAAAATCTAGGAATAATAGCTTGAAAAAAGAGTTTTGAGTTTTGATTTAAAAACAGTCAATGAAGGCGATATCTTGAGGACATGAGGAAGTTGATTCCAAAGTCGGGGAGCAGCATAACTGAATGATTTCTGTCCATAACTGGTATGATTAGAGTTTGGTATCTTGAGAAAGTTCAAATTCTGTGAACGAAGAGTTTTTGCAGGGATGTAGTCATTTAACATCTTTGAAAGGTATAGTGGTGCAGAATTATTTCGACATACAAGTATAAAGCCAGATGAACTACCGTATACCCGATACATGAAAGATGCAATGTACCACTGGTTGACTCAAACACCGAGAATTAGCACTTTATGGATATTATCAACCACGAGTGTTGCCGTATCATTAATATCAGATAGTAGGAAATAGATTTGTCCAATGCGCATGTTCGACTTGACGATTATAGGCATCATTAGTCTAAATAACGATTGTTTTCGAAGGTGGAGTTGTTTCAATTATTATGAAGATACTTGATATTATACGTCATCACTCTAAAACAATTCATGATAAGATATCATCTATTAATTCTATGCACGGAAATATGAAACTCACAAGTTATAAAAAAAGAAGATTAACATTAGAGTTGTCATAGAGGAACATATGGCTATATTATATAGATCTTTCTCATTATTCGTATAACCTATTTGTTTACTAGATAATACATCATTGTACTAGAACTTTTCATTTACTTATGGTTCGCTAGTTCCAGCCGATGTTTAAATTTGTAGATACATAGCTGCAGTGGTGTTGTAGGCTTTCTCCCTGCAATAATACTAGCAGCCGCAAATAAATGGAACACTCTTGAAACCACCTCACATCAACTAACAGATTAAACCTGACTTGGCCTGTGCCTAACTCAGTACACAGAGATGGCTTAAGGAAATTATCATTACATCAATGTAATTTTAGTATGAAAATATCTTATATTTTTTACAGTATTCCTCTCGACTTTCGCGGCTCCTTATAATATACTCAGGGTGACTTTAAATATTTGTTTAGACTTTAAAGTCTGGGTCGTGAAAATTGATTTGATAACCAGACAAATCCGTTTTACTCTTATCAAATAAGAAATCGTGTAGTATTCTTTATATACTCAATCCACTTGCCTTTGATCCATTTTTCTGAATTTGATTAAACTCAAACAAAAGAGTAATCATATTTCTCTATCACGGTTATTTGAATACCAGTACCAAGGTTAGTCTAGTTAGCTCTTCGAGTTTGAACAAATCAACATACGGTCTAATATAAGTCTTAACTATTAGGGGAATATATTCTAACAATATTTGATTCACCACTTTAATTTCTCTCTGCAACTGGTTAATGTATAAATCTATTTGACATTCTTGACAGGTTGTGTAACGCTCAACTAGAATCAATATCGACCCTTAATGAAATAAGAAATTTTATAATTAATATTTGTTTAGTTTAGATCAAAAGCTTGAATTAGTTGTATTTTTTTCTATAATGGTTATTTGTTCAGCTTCTTTGATGTTTAGTTGAAGAGTTCAAAAAGGTTCTTTGTCAAAGATATATAACGAATCTCAATTATACAAGCATTTTTAGAGTTACCCTTATGTGTGTTTGATACAGTTCATAAATAGCATCATAATTACAAGTACGAAATATCAACGACAAAATTGAAAAATGTTCTTCGTATCACAAAAAAATTGACGACTACAAAGGAACAAATTTTCAACTACATTGTTAGAAAATGTAAACAAGATTTAACAAAAAGTTAGCTAAACAAGAAAGCTGAAAAAGACATCTGTAAATTGGAAGACGAAAACAAAAAGAATTGGGACCAAGTCTTTGAGGGTATTTAGAAGTGATAAAGGAAAACAATATTTTTTCGATAACAACTTCTTTATTGTGAAATTTACGACATGTCCAAGTATATGCAAACTCCTTCATCATAATTTCACAATAAAGAAGAAATTTTACGTGTTAGGGTTGCAAGCTGAGCCTTCCGTATGTCTCATTTTCCTGAAACAGACAAACCTGCAGCTACCAGTGCATGTGATAATGTAGACTAACATTTAGTCCCTGAAAAAAAGTTTCACCAAAAATGTATTTTTCAATATTTGGTATGAATTATATAAAAAACGGAATCCTGTACAATACTTAGGCAACTAGACTTGCCAACATTTTCTAGACTTAAGAAGGCTCCTTTAATATTTTGCCAGATGGATGACAGACTAGTGATAATGCATAGCTCATTGAACATCTTGCACAAATACCCTATATAATTATATATAAGCAAAGTTCGAAAACTAACCAACCGCATGTTTGAAACCATGCCTCTACGTTCCCGTCGCATATTTCTGAGTCCTGGCGATGGTCAGGAACTTCACGAGTTGTTCGGAGATGAACTGAGACATACAATAACGAGTGTGGAACCCTAAGTATTGTCTCCCCGCGTATGGCAATATACTCCTCTGTCCTCCCAAAAGCTCTCCCCTGACTCCATTGAGTCGAGCCAAATGCCATCTGACCTGAGTTAAATTTAAATTGGCCCCCTAAAAAAATATCCCTAAAATGCCAGATGATTCAGATATTTTCTTGCTTTCACGGTTACTCGGAAAACGGCTCAGTGTGTCAGATTATCGTTTATATTAGAGAAAAGACCTACTTGACTCTTTCAACCTATGTCTGTCTTCCCGTCTGCTGTACATAAGTATCCAAAATTAAGTTGAGTTATGTATATAACAAAATAGCAGTACCGAAACACATTCAAAAAGGGGAAATCATATTAGGATATATTTCAGTCATGCTTCAAATATATGGCATAATATCAACAAAATTTGATTATACATTCCGCGACCGCAATTAATCGTGTGAGAACCTCGCTCAATTGTTATTTGTTGTTTGTTAAGGATTTTTGTCTGCCTTACACTAACCAGGGATCGTCTATACTCGCTGTACTAACCAATCATTTTGTCCTTGATAATAATTTCGTTTAACGTGTAAACGTGTCTTTTTTGACAAAAATAGCTAGTTTATACTTTTAAGTATTATTTTTTATACGTTACTTTGAACTCGCTTTTGTGACGTGATTACGAAAACGTTATCTTGCGAGAGTTACGTCCCTTTATGAACAATGATCTGACGTCACAGACAAAAGGGAAAGACGCAAGTGAAGGAATGGCGCTATCACTGGCCGTGTCGAATTTACCTCAACCCCCGCCAAGCTTCCTCGGAGAGGGGGAACGGTATGAACATATTACGTACATACATTCCTTTCCATCTAATCTATTTCGAGTATTTGAACGTTTCCATAGCAAATTTAACGGTGTAAATGATTCCCACGATTCTGTCACAGATAGACGTTCCCATATGCTTGCTTGTACACATTTGGCTAATTATCTAAAGGAATTTGAAAGAATGACCTGCATTTTAAGAGTGTAAATCAAAAACAAAAATGTACCTAGGCTGTTAATACTGTTTAGTTCAAATAATTACATCTACAACATAAATCATCGGACACATGTATAGTGACATACTCCATATAGGGCCTACATTCTAAGCTAAACGGGACAAAACACTCGAGATATTCCTGGTGGAGACTATATTCCTTGGATTATCATTTCACTAGTGTTGCATGATTGGAATATATGCATTAAATAATTTGAATAACTAACGAAGAGGATTATCTGGATATTACCAAAAGCATAGAGACATTCATTTCAAGAAATCAAAATGACCGTACATGACCGTACATGTATGAAACTGAAAGTCAAAACGTGGTCAACACTAGTATTAAGAGAAATACTATTATCAGGTGCCCTTCGGTTTATTCATTTAAGTTTTATTTCTTTAAATATTTTAAACCTTTCCTCCTTGACTTCATAAATATTTTCCCATGAACAGGTTTGCATTTTCTTTTGGACTAGGCTAGTATAAATAGATTCTAATATTTATGTTTTTGTGTAATATAAGTTTCAAATATGAGCATATTTTATCAAACACTAATAAGCCACAAAATTAGGGGGCCCACATTTTAAAAACTACGACATAGTGATGAAGATCAAGAAAAATGCGGACTCTAACATGTTTAGGTGTACATCCTCAATAAAATATGTGGCCATTCTAATATACGTTTAAAGTTATTTAGCTTCAGAAACTGTCTCGTAAGGATGGTGAGCCGTAGTAAAAGTTTATGAAAAGATCGGCACATCAGTATCATTGGTTAACTTCTAGATGAACCTCACGAGTTATTTCCCTTGCGAAACGGCCAACCACCAAAAATGAAACCTCTATTTTGGTGATAAAAGCTCTCATGAACACGGATACATACCCTCACTTTAACTGGAGAACAGCTTAGACTGAATTTCCCGATGTATTCGTCACAATAACGAGTTGCTGTCGTTGTTGTTGTTGTCATCAATCATCACCATCATCATCATCATCATTATTATGATCATTGTGATCATTATTATTATTCCTGTATTTTCCATTTCAGACGGGCACCCAAAATTCTCTGGGGTGAAGAGACGGAACACGGGGGCAACAGGTACCCGCTTGTATTGTATTTGACATTATTTCAGTTCGAATATGACTCGATAACTTGATAAATAAGAGCGCACACTCGGTATAAAAACCCAGAACGGTGAGAAGTGAAGCCGCTACGAGTGTGAAAAACTTTGCGGCATTACCAGGCATTGTTGATTAGTTTTATCATAATCATTTACAAATTTGTGGATATTCTGTTAAGATACATAAAAGTACAGCTCATTTTATCATGTCATTCCCCGGAAGAAAACATGGCATATCGATTGCCAGCAAGACCGACTTTTTGAGCTGAATCTTTAAACGGTGTCAAATGCAAATTACATGTTATCACCTTTTTATCTATCTAATGGTTATATTTTGAATTGAAAAACGTTGAAACAAGGAACGATAAAAAGGAATCGAATATCGCATATATTTTTCATAATATCAATGATGCTTTTCCAAAAATCACTCAATTATTTTGTTTTTAATACGTATAGCTTAACTATCCGTGCGTATTTTACGCAGATACGCATCTTGTCTGGGGCCATTGGCCAGTACAGGTAAAACAAACAGAGTCATTTGGGCATACACAGCCCCACTCATGCTATCGTTTCATAGCATCATTTCTATTCATCAGTTAAAACGGTTAGCGTATCTCATTATTAATTCTTATTTTGATGAGAATGAACTCTTTACGATCTTGCAAGTAAGATAAAAAGAGGTTAATTAATAAAATTGTCACTAAATTATCGCGGACCTGTAACTGGTCCAGTACGGGATAACTCGAATGTTTACATCACAGTATATCATAAATATACCATGTGCGTAAGCTAGTGCGTATATTCTGAATATCGCGGGTTCTATTTTCAGATTCAACAACATCACAATGACACATGTTCTCCCTATTGCTGTCAGGGCAGATGATGTTGAGTGTTTCATGTAAGTCTGTTTCCTTTGCACTCAATACACGAATTTTGACGGGTTGGCAGCTAGATTTATATTAACCAGTGAGATTGGTGCAACTAAAGCCATGCGTGGGAAGATTACTTAAGAAGACTGCTGGAATTTATCGCGTAGCGTAGTGATGTTATACAAAATTTGTTGCTGTTGTATATCGAAAGAGGCACAAAAAATGTAAAACAATCCTTATAATTACAAAATCAACTCTTCTTCCACATATTTTCTGAATAATTTCAACAAATCTTGAATAATTGTCGTGAACATAACATTATTTTGCAGCGTGTTACACACAACAATACGTGGTGGAATTAAAATTGAGAAATGCATGTACTAAAACGGAAAATGTTTTAATTTCGTTTTCATCAGCATTGGCGCTCATGCAATCAAAGTTCGTCTAAACTCGAGTCCGCGTTTCTGGAACAACCTCTTATTAGCATATCACAATATCAAAATGGCTACCGTTTGTGGAGCGATTCGAGTTATCAAAATCCTGGACTCGTACTTATTAAAATCAAGAGTTTTCGGTGAAGGTAATTGATTATTTTGGGGGAAGAAAGTATTATCTGGTTATCCACTCAGTAATAAAGATGATGACATGCGTACATTTCTTATTTTGCAAAATAAAAACCCACAGTAACGCGATGTTGTCATAACCGGACTAGCCGTCGCGTCAATTTGTTCTGTCAGATGGTGATGTCATAAAGTATGAATGCATGAGGTATAACAGCAAATTTTTCTGCATTCATCGAGAAATGATTGCATGTTTGTCCCCCGCCGCAACGCGGAACGGGGGACTATGAATTCAGCGGCGTCTGTCCGTACGTCCGTACATCCGGATTCTTGTTAACGCAATAACTCATGAAGCTTAGCACCTAGAGTGTTCATATTTGGTGACAGCTTTCAATGGAGGAAGACTCAGACGCCAGTCGACCTTGGTGACCTTGATATTATTTTCAAGGTCACCACGACACCACGTAAGTCCGGAATCTTGTTAACGCGATAACTCATGAAGCTTAGCACCTAGAGTGTTCATATTTGGTGACAGCTTTCAATGGAGGAAGACTCAGACGCCAGTCGACTTTGGTGACCTTGACGTCATTTTCAAGGTCACAACGACAAACTCGTGAAGCTTAGCACCTAGAGTGTTCATATTTGGTGACAGCTTTCAATGGAGGAAGACTAAGATGCCAGTCGACTTTGGTGACCTTGACGTCATTTTCAAGGTCACCACGACACTACGTCCGTCTGGATTCTTGTTAACGCAATAACTCATGAAGCTTAGCACCTAGAATGTTCATATTTGGTGACAGCTTTCAATGGAGAAAGACTCAGACGCCAGTCGACTTTGGTGACCTTGATATTATTTTCAAGGTCACCACGACACTACGTCCGTCTGGATTCTTGTTAACGCAATAACTCATGAAGCTTAGCACCTAGAGTGTTCATATTTGGTGACAGCTTTCAATAAAGGAAGACTCAGACGCCAGTCGACTTTGGTGACCTTGACGTTATTTTCAAGGTCACCACGACACCACGTACGTGTAACAACACCATTTTGTAATTATTCTCATATGGCGAGCAGATAACTATTTATGCCAATAAACCTCCTATTATCAAAATCAAATATTAAAAACATCTGTTCAATCGTACATGTAGGGTCTTGAAGTAAAGGGTTTAAGGAATAAAGTCAAACTCTCTGTCAGCCATCGATCATTTTGTAACAGCAATTGAAATAAACAAAGCTTTTTGTACAAAGATTTTGTAGGACTGATTATTAACTATACAAACACCGTTACGTACAGCTGGGATTGGTTTAATATTAGAAATATTATGTTTATCAAATACAAAGAATGCGTTTTGTTAATTATTCGGCTATTTATGTTCTTATTGATATGTCTTGATATAACAACTGAAGGTAAAAAAGGGTTTCATGTCTAAAATGTGTTTCATTTAGGGCATCCAAATACATGTTCCAAAAAGAAATAATCATTAAAACTTGACTTAATTTATCATAGGGACGTATCTAGAAATTGTAACAGTTTTTCATAAAGACTTTGCGGCTGTAAATCTGAAATCAAAGACTTTATTCCAGGACATCCAAGCCTCTCCAAAGCGATGTTGGGTGAGTTAATGTTTTTCTCTATTTCATTGTGCTTCATTATGGTCAACACCGCCTCATCACAACATGAGTCGATAAGGATGAGTCTCTTTCTATTGTGGACGCAGTCGCGTTTTAATGCACTGTTAAAGAATGGGAGCTAAGGGTAACCTTAGCAAAGGTTTATGTGTGAAAGGAGAGCCAGCAACATACAACATCAGCACAACAAATCATTGAAGCATCCAATTATCATATTATCATAACATCACCATACCTAAGTTTTCCAAAACACCATTACAGCTTCATAGTACAGCAAACAGGTTAACGCATGTTAGATATTTCTAAATCCATAGATTCTTTTTAAGTAACAGAAATTACATTCGACTAGTTATTGAAGAAAGCTTGTCGAAGCTAGTGTATTCCGTCAAATCAAATCAACATTTAACTCATAGCTCGCTGTGTTTCTGATATGAGTATTCCTGCAAAGGGTTCTTTGCTCTCCAGCCAGTCAGTGACAATTATGGACGTCATCGGCACTGTTTGATCTTTAAGTGGCCTTCTGATTGAATCTATGAAAGGTAACAGACAAGGCACCCTGACACGATCCCTATGACGCAATAGTCAGATCAGAAACACGGCCAGGAACTAGAGAAGGGTTTATTTTAAATAAGATTGACTATTCTCTATAACCCTCTCCGTGCAGATCGCTGATTTCGATGACCCCCGACACCAAGATACGCGTCGCCCGTCATCCCAATCCAACCGTCTTCCAAAGGAACAACCCGGAAAGAGTCGATCACTATGGTAACCGTTTGAAGTTCTGACAAATATTTTTATTTATCTTTGCGCAGACAATCAGGTCAGTTAAAACAACAATGTTCATGTCACGTGGGTTTTGAAAATCGAAATAGTGTGTCAGCCTCATACAAATGGTAACTCAATATTACCATTTTGAAATACATTCAATATTATGTGAAATTCTTATACTTTTGGTCTTCTTAGAATAATTATATTCAACAAGTAGAACAGCAAATAAGAAGAAGTATTCATAGGGTCCGATCCTAATCGTCTGACTCTTTATTAGCACTTAAGGTGTCATTGGACATTCTTTCTTTTGTTACCTATAGAGTCATTGTATCTTGATATTCCCATGCAAGAAGATTTACTCACTACAAATACTCTAACGCACCCAGGTCGACCGGTCCTGACCTATGGAACCCGTAAGTCACTAGAGCGGTGTACAGACAACCTGTACGGGCGTTCCTGGTCGTCTCGATCTCTCCCGGATCACTCACAGAGGACTCACCGCTTGCAGATGAGTCCCAAACTCCCCCAGCAGTTTCACCAAACTGACCGCGAAGTCTTGAACGATCACGAAGCTTTCCCTCACACAACCGTGTACAGGGCGTCCTACTCTAAACACAGTCCGATCGAGGATCAGGGTAGGGTTTGTCAGTCACCAATACAGCTCTATACGTCCGACGTTAACGATGAAGAGGAGGAGCAACTGGACGAAATGACAGAAGAGGACGACATCTCCAAGCATCAAGCGAACCAAATGACAAATCAAGAAGATATTGTCAGTCCCCTGCCCTACTGTGAGTCTCTGGTTGACATCAGATCTAGACTGAGGAGCGAGGGTTGGGTTCTCCCCAACACCTACCCAATGTGTCAACGGCTTTCAGGGTACTTCCCTTCTGAGAATAGACAGGTCAGATCACAAAAGAAACTTTCGTCCACTGAATCAGAAATCAGTGATTCGGTTACTTTGATCCCCTGCTGCTCTGAAAGACCACCCACGTTTAGACGCTGCCCTGAAGACATAAGGACAAGACGTATCAATTTCGCCCAGACACAAATCAAAGAGGCTCGTCTTGCATCAGCTAAAGCAGCCAGGGGGACGGGGAGAGTTATCTTTAACTCAAGTCCACCGAAAGTAGAAACCGCCAGACCAGCGTCCCCCATTAAACCACACTACTCGCTTTCCTCGGAAGTTGAGTATTACGAGGACCCGGAAGTCGAATGGGGTACGGACGAGATGAACTCTTCAGGGTGCAGGGGACAAAAGCTGTTACCAAGATTACAGGACAGGGACTTCAAGACTCTTTGTCAAGCCAGGTAGGGTCACTAATTTGTTTATTTTGTTCTCATGGTTTAGCCGTAAATGAATAGAAGCTTTAACTTACCTAGAATAGTTGCTTGTAAAAAAAAGGCCGTAATTAAATCTAATGTTTTCTTTAGTACGGCAAGGGTCTATAACTTGTTATAGTTCGAACGTCTACAGCATGAGAACAAGTGTCTCAATCGGGATTCGAACCAAAACCTTTTGCATGAGAGGCAAGCATACTAACCACTACACCACGTTCCTCGATTATAGCTGCCAATCTTGGGCGCCAAGATATGGCACGTCATTGGTTTGTTTTGTGTTTTTGTACCACTCGCATGAATAGGTTTTGATGACACCCTAAAGACACTATAGCACGTTTGTTTGGTTCAAATTGGCTATTTTAAGGCATATGAAGACGTAGGCACTCACTTTAGCTTTCTGCCGATGCAATGAAAAGTTTATTATCCTTTACAATTGACCTGTAATCAATAATGAATAATCGGCTTCAGATATAAAAAACATAAAGTCCCTTGTGTACAAAATGGGAAAAAATATGCCGCTTTTGAATTTACTTTAACTTTGAACTGAGAATAAAGTATAATATGCTGTTTATCATAACAATTTTGTTAGTTAGATCAATGGAAAAATATTATCATAGGCATTGTAAGATAATTGCATTAAGATAGTGGCTGCAACGTTGCATTGAATACTTCCGGTCTTTTAAAATAATCTTTTTGACCTAAATACGTACAATTTTTTAAAATAACTTAAAAGGTTGAATACCCGAGTGAGGATCGTAAGTAATATCGAGAGATATGCATGAACTGTGCATTTGTTCTATATACGAAATAATGATGTGGACCATAAACTGTCTAGCAATAGTCCTGCGGGACATTCCGCTCTTTGGCTTTTCAAAGTATCATCATCTTTCACGAGTGGATAATCTACGCCATAATGTTACGATCTGCATGCAATAACATATGTTGTTGTTGCCACTTACATCTGTACGCATATTTGTTTCTTACATGAAAGATCATGATGTCATTCTTGGAAAGTCTCAAACTTACGTGGTTCATTGTTCTAAGTATGTCGTCAACCAAAGGATTTTCTTTGGATAAACAATCGGTAAGGGTTCGAATCCCGAAAAAACAGCTTTAGAACTGTACTGCTGTGGATAGTGCGACTCCAAAAAACTCAACGTGTCTGACTCCATGTTTCTTACAGATATCACCAGAACCACGTGGACACGGTGCCGGATCTGCGAGACAACATCACCTACGGCAAGAGAGTGAACTTCATTGGGTTCAACTCAGCTGTGTTCCGGGGTTAAGTCTTTCGCACGTGCACTACCCAGCCTCATAATGTCTTCAGGTAGATCGAGCTTCTTACGCGAAGATTAGTCGCAGGTGGAATCACAGGGGCATTTCTACTTGAGCACGCTGGAAATCATTCTTGAAACCATACACGTCAACGATAACCTACCCCAATGGAAACATACGATGACAAGAGCTTGGCCGTCGACTTCTTGTGTTTTCTAGTTACATTCTCTAGACAACATATCCCTGTGAGCTCCTGCAATGCGTTCAGTCACTCAGCCAGCGCTATGTGTTACCATTAGTTTTAACAATGACACTTAGAGAGGAGCATTTATTCCATTGAGTTAAGGTGTGAGATTTTTTTGGGTTTTTATCAGTTAACGGTTATTTTTAATTTTTGCCGACCTCGCATTGACAACACTGGCCTCGTCGTTGTTCTAGTTTTCTTTGATTATTTGTTGTCCGTCGTTTGGATACTTCAGTTAGATACATTTCGTTGATAATTGGTGGAACTATTATTTTAATATCTGTTGTTTTCAATCGGGAGTTTTAACATGCAATGTCTGTTTCTATATACCTTTGCAAATTTGTTACTTGATGATATTACTAGCTTAACTGTTCTGTTTTCTATCTTATCTATTTCTGTTTTTGTTTCTGGTTTATGTTTGAATAATTGAGAATAGGATATAAACTCCTAATTTTACAAATAAAATAAACGAGGAAGGATACTGTCAGAAACGTTTTGGCTGTGCATATAATCATGATTTATCTATTTGTTCATGTTGATATATAATAAGGATTTATATATTGGTTCATGTAGATATATATTCATGATTTATAGATTTGTTCATGTAGATATGCAATAATGATTTATCGATTTGTTCATGTATATAACAATATATTAGATACAGAGGTGCCCATTATAAGCTACTTGTGTACATACATATTTATGCCAATATATCATTGTATTTCAAACACTTGCTCTTAGATAATAAACATTGAATCTATTCATTATTTGTACAAGTTTTATTTTTTTTATTGCTGCTTACAAGAACTAGCATGGCTAAACCGATGGAGGTAATTGTATGTGATATAAACCCAAAAAAAGCTAATTATCCTTTAGTGTTGGGGTTATCGGAATATTGGATCGTCGCATGAACGTGCGTACACAAGCCGATGAAGGTGATCAGCGCCTGCACGGTGTGGTCTCATACCGTGGTGATGTTCCTTGATGCAATTCTGCAATACAGAAAAAAACAGTATCAATAATATCACACATTTGACATGCCTTTCTTTCTTACAGTTCTTCTGAAAAAAGGAAAATCATTTTAGTAATAATAGTCCATTTAAAATGCGCTGTTGCATAAGCATGCTCATAGCGCAAAAATAGAGAGTGTCAGTGGTCAGGAAAGGCTTGACGGAAGAAAAGGTTTTTAAACTGGCTTGATGCCAAACAAGGAGAATGTTCCATTCTGTCGCTGCAGCATATGGTAAATAGCGACCATATCGGACAGTCTAAGTTGTTTGAATCACGAGTAGAGACTTGTTCTGAGATCTGTGAGGTCGAGCATTCTGGTAGATGTGAAGAAGATCAAGGAGATAGCCTGGTGATGATGCGAGCAAACATTGAAAAGTAAGGGACGGGAGCTGGAACTTGATGTGGAAATGAACCGGAAGCCAATGTAAAGTTTGTAGTACAGGGTTAATGTGTGCCCTTCTAGGTGTTAGAGTCACAATTCAGCGGCTGTGTTTTAGACATGTTGGAGTAATTTAGTCAGCAATTTTGGAGGCGGTTACAGTAATTTCGGCTTGATAGAATGAGAGAGATGACAAGAGTCTTTTCAGCACTGGTGGTAAGATGATTCCTGATATAACTGATGACACATTGTTGACTTCTGCTTCCATATCAAGCTGATGATCAAACATGACTCCAAGAGTTTCCCCAAAAGTAATGCTGTTAATCTTAGTTTTCCGAGTTCGATTGCTAAGCCAAGTGAACAATGTCTCCGTCTTCTCATTCAATTTAAGTATATTATCAGTCATCAAATATTTGATTTTGGCAGGTTTTGGTAATGGCTGCTGATGTTATTATTGGATCTGATCTGAAGATGTCGATGAGCTGGGAATCGTCTGCATAGAACTGCTTCAGAAGGTCAAAGTTGTTGCTGTCTGGTATAAAGGGTGAATAAGACGGGACAAAGCACAGAACCTTGTGCCACCCCCATCTTAGTTAAGTGTTTAAGGATGAAACTCCGTTGATGTGAACTGACTGATATCTGTTCGTCATACATTTGATACCAAGTGAAAGCAGTTCCACTTATGCTAATCTCTTCTTGAAGACGAGAGAGCAGTTTACTGTGATCTGTAGTGTTAAAAACCGCGCTTTAATCACACAATACAAGCAGAGACACATAACACATAATAGCCAATAACTAATACATATCGCCCTGAACGTTTGATGATGACGTTAGTACAAACTATATACCATACTGTGTCATGTTTTGTAGGATATTTCTGTATTTTATTGCTTATGTTTCCAAGGCATCTTTAAACAAAAGAAAACTGATTAAATTAAACGTACAATGATCTGTTTATCCGGCTATGCGAATCCATTTCCCTACCACAAATGATTAAAATGTGTTCAGAGAAAAATCGTTTTTGGTTAATACTCGATTTCTTCCTTAACTTTTGAGAGTATAACGAACATTTTACATTAGGCACAAATTAATGTTTCTTGAGAAAAAAAATGAAGAAATAAATCTTTAATATAAATGCTCCTGTCCTTTTAACGTCTCCTTTACCATGTGCCCGCTGTAAGGTTACCGTTGGGAAAACCCATCCTTTTTGTCATCAGTACGCGATGTGAGCTTTAGTCAACATGGATCAAAATACACATGAATAATTCCTTTCAACTTAGTACTTGTCTAAAGTACTTTTTCATTTTTACCAGTCTGCTCAAATTTCAATTGTTAACTATTAATGACTCCATGAGGGCAGCTGATTTATGCAATTGGCATAGTTGTTTTTCGCTATTTAGCACTTGGCTGGTATAACACCAGCGAAGAAGCAAATGGCAGCCACAATTGGAAACAAATGCAACCACTGGAAACACATAAATAGGTTGACACATATGTGAAACATTTACTACAAGATTATTTATGTTCAAAGAAACGTTTGCGTAGTGTATGATTTGCACAGTCATAAATTTATCGTGTCCACGTTGTTCTTGGTACTAGCTCACAACAAGTTTTTAAAAGTCTGGGTACAAAAAGCTTTTTTAGTCTAACGTCCTTGCGTCTATGGTTTCTATGATGACATACTAATCCCAAACTATAAAACAATCGTCACCCTGTCTCATCCAAAAGAAACTGGACATATTAAGTAAAACGTAAGTACAACGCAATACGGTAAAATGAAGGAGTAAGCGCAGCCAAAATGCCGATCTCTACTCGTTTCGAGTTGAGGTCGAAATTTAAAAAAAGAAATGATTTATTGACAATCAGAAGGGAACACCCATACCTCTCAAATATACATTTCTCGATAAAAACCCTTGTTTCCAACTTATATAACCCCTTAATAGCGCTACGAACTCGAAAATTTACTAAAAACATTCGTAGTATGAGTTTTATTATTTGTAGGCTGTTGTATAAAAGTTCTTAAGCTTTTAGCAATTGTGTTGAAGTAATTTGCATTTTCGTTTCAACTATTCCTTTCCAGAATTTACCGTTGCATGCATAAGTTTAACTAACATGTTATAATATCATTTAATCATAAAATATTTCCATACCATGTGCTAGGTTCTTTAGAATGTTTAAATAAAATTAAATAAAGAATAGTTACCGCAGCATGCACTAAACCCATTAATACGTATGTAATAGACGTGATTGTGAGATCACCTCCCGCGGGATACGAGCCCGGGACTTCCAGGTGAGAGTCCTACGCTCTATCGATTGAGCCAAAGAGCTCCCTCACTGGCCAAAGTTAGTGGGAATGCTTATATTTCACCCTGCCGCATGTATCTATAAACTTAAATCAGTAAATGTTACCACAGCTTGATCTAGGTCCATTAACATGTATCAATGAAATTAGGGGTTTAATCAACACATTCAACAACTAAACAACAGCGGTCTAGCTATAACGTGCTGACTACCACTGACTTCATCACCTAATGCTGACCTATTCAGTAGTGTACTGCCAATATGTAGGCATAGCCTTGATTAATCGGAACCCTTAAAATGTTACAAAATAACTCCAGTGTCCATCACTGGTTAAATCAAGCATCCTTTCTGAGTCAACCTGGGACAAACTGCGGCAGAATTTTTACAGTCCTATTAGAAAACATATTGAGGTAACCGCTAATAAACACAAACCTCGAATGTTCGCACTCTGTAGCGAGACCTATAAAAGTCAATAATGAGAATTAGCGCGCAACATTCTGTAGCGAGACTTAGAGCGAAACATTCTGTAGCGAGACTTTGAGCGAAACATTCTGTAGCGAGACTTAGAGCGAAACATTCTGTAGCGAGACTTAGAGCGAAACACTCTGTAGCGAGAATAAGAGCGAAACATTCTGTAGCGAGACCTAGAGCGAAACATTCTGTAGCGAGACTTTTAGCGAAACATTCTGTAGCGAGACTTTTAGCGAAACATTCTGTAGCGAGACTTAGAGCGAAACATTCTGTAGTGAGACTAAGAGCAAAACATTCTGTAGCGAGACTTAGAGCGAAACATTCTGTAGCGAGACAAACGCTCTGGAGGGAGACTTAGAGCGAAGCATTCTGTAGCGAGAGTCAAAATAATAAGATATCGTTGATGTATTGATAATATATTCTAAAGCCCACATTGACACCTGAGTTAGGCGAAGGTCGAGTTATGTTTCATTTGTATTCGCCGACCTAATTGAACGATTTTAAAAACAAGTGTAACATGTAACTTGTAAGTGTAACTTACTCTTTTGCGAATTTGTTAAGAATTGGCCTACTAGAATTTTTTCTCAGAACCTGCAAATTTTAATACTTTTCACAGTGATCACTCATAGTTTTGTGAATTTTAAAAAATCGCAAACTTCAAGGGCAGTCAACTCAAAAACTTTATCGTAGAACTTCATGAGTTTTGCATGAGAGATGACTAAGATCTAGGATCGAAAATAAAATCACATGCGAATAGTTATTTCGATTTTTAGTCAAATGCAATTTCAAGGGGACAGAATTCTAAGTCTTAAATCGACAGCTTCAGGTTTCCTTCAGGTCTGTAGGACGAGCTTACAGAGCACAGGGGTCAAGCAAGAAGAGGAGGCAGACCAAACATCGTGAAGACAAAAACAAAATATAACAAAAAAAAAGAAAAAAAGACGTCCAGTCTTCGAAAAAGAGTGCATGTCCATGTGCACATGCATATAGAAATAGGAGACCCTCTTAATGCCACAGTTAATTCAAGTATGACCCCAAAATGTCTCCTGAAAATACTCACATTTGAGAGCTGAGATTCATACATTATGTTGAGGCATTGGCAAATATGCCTACTTTTCTCAGATAAGCGAAGTCGTAATACCTTTGTCACAGTGATCTTTCAAATTTTATGAATATTATAAAAAAGGCCAATTTAAAGGGCACATAAGTCAATAAACCTCCCCGTCGATTTTCATGATTTTTGCATGAGAGTTAGACGTGATATAAAGGTCTTATCAGTGAATATTAAAATCGCTCATGCAGTCATTATTACCTTTATGATTTCACTTTATTCGCCTCGACCATCGCGAATTCTTGAGAATACTCTGTGAGACGTTTAAAACTTGCTTTGAAAATCAATCGGTGTGAGTTTATTAAGTATTTTTTGTCGTGACATATTGGTTTTTACTTGCCCACTTTATAAGGAATAGGCTGATTCGGGAAAGGGGATCTTGAAGACGTAAAATGTTTCTCGACAAACCATTGTTTATTGGAGTTTATTACTCAACCGTGGTGAGATCACTCATTAGATAACAATGAGTTGGTAACACACATGTGTGATACCATATCTCATGCGAACAACCAGAACTACTTTCGAACGTCACATGACATCGTCCAATCACGTGACTTGTAAGTTAGAAAATGGCGACTTTCAAATATTGCATTCTCGACGAGACGTGAATATCCAAAAATATAAAATATACAAGTGTCAATAATCACTCTCATATTTCTGAAAACCAGCACTATTCACATAGTCTTATGATCACTCGCCCAACTTCTGTACCGTCGCAAGTTGTGTTACGTCCCCTCTCTGCCGGCCGTTCCACGCCATACAGCCTGGCCCTTCCATCATCTGTTCCATCCAACCTGTCGCTTCCCCCTCAACAAGCAGACAATCTGAACATCTTGCAACTCCCGTTCCAATAGTTCAATATTTGCGGGTCCTATCAACAATTCTGTTGTTCATGTCAATGTATCAATCCTCCTCAACTGCTGACACTGTAAGTTACGCCAACTTTTAAAACTGACTGACCTAGAAGGAGGTCACATTCCGATGACGTCACGACTCACGTATCGAGTGCACAATGGCATGGCATTTTTCGTTTATGTTATATGTTCGCATTTGTTATATCAATGAATTTCTTAAAAATGAAATACTTGTTCACCAAAATGATTTATGTTTCATGTTTTTAGGCGAGTCACTTATGTAGACACCCAACAATTAGCGAACTATTCTGTTCTGTGTTTCGATTGACTGATTGATATTCTTACGCCGGTCCCGCGATCAGCTGACTGTTGTTTTGACGATTAATTTATCAAAAATATTGGTAAGTGGGGATGAGTAATAAATAAAATACTAAACTCATGGTAATGAGATAACATTTTCATGCAACTCGTGAATGGAATTTGGTATCAGACTCACTTTCGTTCGTCTGATACCAAATTCCATTCACTCGTTGCATAAAAATGTTATCACATTACCATTCGTTTAGTATTCTCTATTTTATCAATCTCTAGGTGTTACAAAGTGGTACAAATGTTTCATACAAGTGGTTAACGTACCAATAATGAAATATCAATAGACATACAGACAGATTTTGTATTTAACTTTAACATTTTGTTGAAAACTTACCTGTTATGGCAACGAATATTTGGCAGTCAAAAAGAACATTGATTACATCCTCTCAGGTAATTGTACGTCAATCGTGTGATCGCGCCGATCTGTGTCGTAAAAATTAATTGGATTACCAAACAAACACGCATAAATCCTATCAGTTGAGAAATCGTGTGGTATTCTCTATACACGTTTTTGTTTTTGACAACTCAATCCACTTGCGTTTCTTTGATTCTTCTTTAATTAAATTCAAGCAAATTATCATATTTTCTATCACTATAATTTGAAAACCTTTTCCCAAAGATGATTTCTGTTAAAGGAATGAATCACTACGATCTTAAAGAGCCATTCCGTGAGTTGTTTGAGTCATATATGCCAAACTTAATCAATGGTGTCATTTTATCCCGAAATATCCACTGTTAATAAAAATACACATTTTAAACCTTATTGGTTTTTTTACAGTGACAATATGAAGGTAGAACGTCGCAATTATGATCGAAAACCGGACAGTGGCGCGCGTCAAATACTCAAACGTAATTTTGAAGACTTATCTAAAAAAGCCAGGAGGGTAGTTAGGAGTTGATAGTGTATGTTAGGTCATATAACTAGTAATCATGTATATTTGACGTGATATCTACAACTCTGTACATTTATAAGGTTGTTTTTAGATTTTCATGGAAAACCAGTCTTTGTTATATATATATTTTTTTGGACACGAAAAGTTAAGATGTTTTGATTTTATATCACCACATATGACATTTAGGTTCGTATCAACGGTAAATAATATGTTATGAAAATCACGGAGTGGCTCTTTAACCGTTAAGAACATATTTGTTTATTTCATAAACAAAGGTGACGCCGTTATTGGTTCGTATTTCTTTGAATTAATGTTGAATCGATTGAAATCTATTAAGCTCCTAAAGTCCAAACAAATCGCCATATTGAGAGGATATCACAAATAGCATCATATATTTTAAGCGATATTTTAAACCACTTCCATTAAAATATGTGCAACTGGTTAATGTATAAATCTATTTGACATTCTTGACACGTTGTGATATTCATTGTAGAGAACTGTTCTCCACGCAGTACGGTTTGGATGGAATGCTACTACTGCTACACTGAATATCACCGTAGTATCACCACGGGTCGCAAGTTCCAGCCAATGCTCCCA
Source organism: Phorcus lineatus (assembly GCA_921293015.1). Classification (NCBI taxonomy): domain Eukaryota; kingdom Metazoa; phylum Mollusca; class Gastropoda; order Trochida; family Trochidae; genus Phorcus; species Phorcus lineatus. The sequence continues at coordinate 174,077 of OV121085.1, forward strand.
GGTTTCACCGCAAGGCATAGCCACAATGGTTTTACGGGCTTTCTACCTGCAATAATTCTAACAGTCGCGATATAAGTGAAATACTCTTGATAGCGACGTTAAACTTCACTTCACTTGAGCAGTTGATAAAAGCAGTTATACGACCTCTGTGCCACATGATAACTCCTAAATCCGTAGATATTGATTTCACTTCAAATTATTATTCAATATCTATAAGTTTATTATTAAACAAAATATATAAGTTTATATATTTTCTCGTCATTTAGTCAATGAATATATGCATGTATAAATCATAATAGCAGTACCGAAACAGATTCAAAAAGGGGATATTATAAGGTTTACAATCTCATTGAAATGAAATTTAAATGCTCCACTACATATAATCTGCGTAACGTAGAGCACCAAAAAGGTTAGATTTTATTTAAATGAGATTGAAGGTTGTAAGTCAGTGATGCTTCAAATATATGGCATAACAGCAACAACTCTCAACAGAAACCCTCTCAATTGTCGGCCTTATACTAACTCTTGATTGTGTCAATAACATTTCATTCAACGTGTAAATGTGTCTTTTTTTCGGAAAAAATCTTTGTTTGTAGTATGGTTTTTCACAGGCTACATTTAACACGCTGCCGTGTCTGCCGTGTCTTCGAACAGGTTATCTTGCATCCTTCAAGCAATGTCAATGCGCATGTCAAGCCTGGCTTACACATCCCTGTAAGCACTACGAAAGCGGAAGTCCGAGGTGCGCAGACCGCCTGCGTGGAGGATGGGTTATCTTGCGAGAGTTACGTCCCTTTATAAACAATGTCGTGACGTCACAGACAGACGGCAAAGACAAAGAGCGAAGGGATGGCGTTATCACTGGTCCTTCCGAGTTTACCTCCAGTCCCGCCAACCTTCCTTGGAGAGGGGGAACGGTATGAAAATATCATGTATATCATAAAGTCGTTTCTAGTTAATTCATTTCGAGTATTTAAACGTTTCCGTAGCAAAATAGTATATACATAGGCCTGTATGATTTCACCAATATCAGTTACAGATCGACGTTTTTATGTACATAAATATGTTTCCATATGCTTGCTTGGACATATTTCGATAATTATCAAAAGGAATTGGGCAAGCGATGTTTCCAGTTTATTAGAAAGAATCCGCTAACGACCTGTACATTAAGACAAGAAATGTTTTAAAGAATACACAGTACATTGATTGTTTGATACCTAGACCTACAACGAATTATTGATATAACTAAATATTTAAATTTGTGACATCAAAGGTAGACCGAACTTCCTGTCGCCGAAGGTTCTATATTCTCGTAAGCGAGCCACATACTAACGGCTATCCATTTGGGTTGTATACCAGGTAGAAATCTCGAACTAAATCAAAGGATGCAGTAAAAATCGCCATTCTCACAGTAGACATGGATGATTTCGAAGTATTGTAACGAATCGAACCGTCAGTCGACTTAATTTAGATATCTCTTATAAAACTATGTTTATAGCAATATAATTCAGTTTCCTTTCAAAGATCAGAATGGTTTTGGAGTAAAATTGATTACCCGGTATTTTATAATAAACAAATGACGTTATTTATAAATTTTCGGTAGACCGGCCATAATGCCTTTTAATTCAAGCAATAACAACTTGTTCACAAATTATATAGTGACAGGGTCCAGATACATTCTAAGCTAAAAGGGACAATAGAAACTAGATGTTCGATTAAAATTTACTATCAATGCATGATTAGAATAAAATGCATAAAACGGATAACTAATGCAGAGGATTCTTTTGATATTATCAACAGCATAGAAACAAGTGTTTTTTAAGTCTCTCAAGTCTTCTCTGCCCTACGGTTTGCGTCTTTTTCAATTTTCCGTTGGCAATATTGCAATATTCTGAATATAACGACTTGTGCCCCATCAGAGAACAATAGAATAAGCATTCTATGTCATTTGTTCTGCAATATATCGCAACTAACCTATTTCCTACAATACTTTAATCTTTCTTGTTAATATTTTGTTCTAAGAAACCTCTTTTTGGTGATAAAAACTCTCGTTGGCCTATCTACATAATTCCATTCACAAATTGAATCATGCGTCCTAATGTTGATGAATAATGTCCAGTGTGTGTTTACCAATCGCGTCTTATTACAAGGCGTGGAGAGATGGGAGTTGTTGTTTCCTTGCTTGACACTCTGCACTATGGGTACATAACCCTTTAACTGGTCAAATGCAGAGCTGAATTCACCTTCATCACAAGAAGGAGTTATCATTAAACAAATATTCTCCATTTCAGCCGGGCACCTCACGCGCTCTGGGGGGATGAGACGAAGACAGGGGGCCACAGGTACCCGCTCGCCATATTGCATAGGAAATTAGTTCAGTTCAAATATTGTTTCGAGGCTTTGCATAAAAACGTTATATAAATGTATGAAGCTTACATAAACTTAATGTTTTAATTGGAGAGGAAACTCGATACAAGACACTGAAGTTATAGCGTCTTATCTTTTCTCGCCTATTTGGTTATAATGGTACTTTGACCCGTATAGTTTTCAACTATGTATATTTTCAAATAAGCTTTAATTATTTTTCAATACATTTTTAACAATCTCAAGCGCCGACATAATATTCGTATTAATCGTTGTTAAAATTACCATTCCATTGCTATAGTCATTCCTGCGTATCGAAACTAGTGACTTGCGCACGCCGATGAGTCAAACGTAGCTTTTAGAATTATCTAAAGCGAAAAACATAAAACATTGGTTGCTCACGTTGGATAAGATTTATAGGATATTGTTGATTTGAACATGAATCAATGCAAATGACGCATAAAAAGGGTTTAATGAACATTTCATTCCATCCCTTATTTATATATCTAATGATTAACTTCAATACGTAAAACAAATGATGACAAAATTGAATCAAATTAAATTTGTTTTCTTTCATAATAGTAAATGATGCTTTTGGAGCCAACTCATCTCTAACATGAATGCTAAGAGACTTGCTTAGATTAATATCAGTGTTACGGTTGGATTGCTTGACGCAATCAGTTATTTGACATTCACAATTCATAAATTTTGTAAATGCTAAAATACATTTGTTGAAAATTTATCATTTCGTTTATGCCTAAACGTTCGAGGACCAAGTAATGATTTGGAAAATCACATTCTCTCGCAAGGCACAACTCCAGCCAGGATCCATTACTTGATTATTTAAGCCGTGCTGTATTTGCCTGAATTCTTGAGCGCAATGCCTTCACCGGCGATAACTGGAAATGAACATAAGATATTTCATTTGACGAGGTTCCGTGCAATGTGCTGAAGACTGGCACAGTAAAGTTAACGAACTGTAACAAGCCAGTAACAGAGAGGGCGAGAGTTGTGTCATATGGTTGAGGAGGACGTGTTAATGCTCATGTCTTCTCAATGTCACATGCAAACCATACATGTACCTAACCAGTGCGTGTGTTCTAAATGTCGCGGGTTGTGTTTTCAGAGGCACCAACATCACACTGACGCACGTGCTACCTATCGCTGTCAGGCCAGACGTTGTGGAGAGCTACATGTGAGTGCGCTTCCTTCCCAAGCTTCCGAGTCCTGTGCATTTCCTCAAACATAACCCGGATGTTTCAAGTGACACTCTCACATATTTAGCCTTGTCGTAGATACCATCCTTTTTATGGATCTGTTAATTCCATCGAGAATATAAAACGAAGTAAAGGTTATAGTGTAAATTGTGACTGTAAATTGTTTTCGTATTTATAAGACGATTGAATATTATCTGTAACAATTAAATAGTCACATATGACAAACAAATATTCACATATGATAAGCAAAGTTTCACTTATGAAAATTATATATTGACTTTATGATGAATATATGTTCACTTCTGACGATAAGATTATTAATTAATAAAACATTCAGATAGTTCAATTATGGCAATGAATAGCTAGTTATCACAATGAAACATCAAGTAACAAACATTAATTAAAACGTAGAGCCTTTGAAGTAAAATATTACCCTCAAGGCCAAATCTTTTCAAAATATCGATTGACAGCAGAAATTAACAAGGATTTTATGTTTGAATAGCTTTTCCTTGCAGTACAATTTATTATTATCAACACATATTAATAAAATTATAATTGATCCAATTTTAGAAAGCAGATTTTTTTTCAAAAAGAAAGAGTGCATTTTGTTTTTCGACTTATTATATTCTTACTAATATGTTTTTATAAAATAGCTGAATATAAAGAGAGTTTGATATGTAAAATGTGTTTCATATAGGCATCTAATTACATATCAATATCATTATATTTTGAACTGTTTTATCAAAGAGACATATCAGAATATGCAGCAGTTTTTCTTATATATACTTTGCGGCTGTAATCCTAAGACCAAATGCTGTATTCCAGGACACCAAAGCCACTCCAAAGCAATGTTTCGTGAGTAGATCTTTTCCTTTATTTCAAATATTTACATGTGTTAGCACATTGAATTTATTCGTTGAAGTGTCGAGGAATTTGCAGGAGTAATAAAGTATAAAATGTTATTTACAAAAAGTTTAGAGAGAAACATTTTTCAATTCTACTATCAAAAGTTACAAATTAACAAGTCACATTTAAAGTCACAAAGATTAACGATCAATCCTTTGGTTTACAAATTTGGAAATTTTGCAATGATGGGAGCTTGTTTAGAGCATTTTAATCGATTTTGTTGAAAAAAATTGACAAAAATATGCGCGTCGGTAGCGGCTCATCAAAGACGTCTCGAAGGTAGGGAGATTGCGATATCTGAAGTCTTTTTAAATGGTCAAGGCCGTCTCATGGCAACATGACCTCATGAAATCAAGCATATCTCTAGCGCATAATCCAAACGTTAATATTGCAACAAAGCAGCATCAGTTAGAGGGACCATAGCAGGCATTTTCACACTCAAACTAGCAATTTTAGGCCATACATGAAGACATTAACTATTTTCTATTGATGTAATATCATACTTATCATTCTTAACACATGAACTGCAATCAATGATGTTATTGTTCAGACGGACCGAGTCATCGAAGGATACAAATTCTACGGTCATATGTGCACAAATTATTTTATCTACTCATTATTGGTGTGCGCCAGTGCCATTAACATCATATCATTACATCACATTACATTTCATTACGTCACACTACATGTTACAACAATCACATTACAAATAATTACAACATAACATTACGTACTATTACAACATCAAATTTCATATTATTGCAACATCATATTTCATAGCACTACATCATATTATCTAAATTCATCACTTCCGTCTCACTTTAAAAGGATTTTATCGCGCTTCAGATGAAATAACTTTTATTTAGAATAGCTGTTAACACAGGAAGACACCAAGCCACACCATATGAAGAAAGACTCTGTCCTCTCTGTTTATAAAAAAATAAGCATTTCATTGAAAATGAATATCATGTACTATTAATCTGCGAAGCTTAAAGTTCTGTTCGGAATATGCTTATTGGCAAATACATAAATTCTAACCTTTATCATAACTTTATTTCAATTATTTCTTCTCAAAACTATGATGTTATACACAATATTTAAATCTTTTTACTTAAAGCTCAAAAGATAAGGCAAATACATACATAATAATTTTGTGAAGCTTGTGATACAATCATATATATTTATATATACCTTATTAACAATTATGTGCAGGGACTTGTTGTTACCCCCGAATTTTCTGTATTTTGGGCCAAAGGCCTTTTACTGAATAAATCTGTCTGTCTGTCTGTCTGACAACATCAAATTACATACCAACTTATTACTATTACAATAATCAACAAGATTGGAGGAAATACGGTTTATCTGTCCCGAGTGTGCTATTGTTATAAATTCCGAGCTTGAGCGAGGAACGTATCAAAATAATTCACGAGGGACAGATAAACGTAATTCCGAGCTTCGAGTTGGTTATTTTTTTTTTTTACAAAAGTCAAATATAAGACTATTTTCTGTACTTTTGGAAGATACCTTCGTGAAGACGAGTTGCAAGCTTAAGAAAACTCAGTCATTGTATTCATGCGCGACGAACAACATTTATATCGTGGCGCAGTTAAATGTAATCTCAGCAATTCATTACATATTTTTGTGAATCATATATGTATGTATGTATGTATGCATGCATGCATGCATGCATGTATGTATGTATGTATGTATGTATTAAGCAAGACATTCCAGAATTAACAAAATAGTAAAACAAACCACATATTAAACATTTAACGTTTCATATCATTCCATACGAAATTAAAAACAACATTTGTTTTGAAGTCTCTGAGACGTGTACGCGAGACTCACTGAACGAATGAATAAAAATAGTTCTGTCAGCCAATCAGTTTTCGAGGTATTTTTAGGAAATCTGTAATTCCCATGACCATTATGAAAACTTAAATACCCGGCATAAACTCATAAACTCTAATCAAAATAAATCAATGCATGCAATAGCTGTTATCAATCGATTTCTATACTGTATTTTGGGCCCGAGGCCTTATACTGTAATATAATATATAATATACTGTCTGTCTGTCTACATTACAAGATCAAATTATATATCGTTACAACATCACATGAAATTACATAACATTATAATTATTGAAGAAAGCTTAGAAAAGCTAGACTATTCCGTCAATCTCGGTGAAATCAAATAAAAATTTCACTCGTAGCTCGCTGCGTTACTGATATGAATACTTCCGAAGGGTTCTTGTCACGTGACCTTTGTACTTCAGCCAATCAGCGATAAGTCTTTAACTCACCACCAAGGCAACAGACAAGGTAACCTGACATGATCCCTGTAATCAGATCAGAAACACGGCGAGGGACGAGAGATAAATTATTTTAAATGAGATTGACTATTCCCTCTCCGAGCAGGTTGCTGATGTCGATGACCCACAACACCAAGAGACGCGTCCCCCGCCATTACAATCCAGCCGTCTTCCCAAGGAATGACCCGGAGAGAGTTGATCACTATGGTAACCATTATAAGTTAGAAAAAATCATTTTTTATTCATACTTGCAGACAATGAGTTCAGTTATAAGAACAATGTTCACGTCACGTGGATTTTAAAGTCCAAATGGTGTGTTTTGTGTCAGCCTCATGCAAATGGTTTCCTTAATTAATCCCACTATTTTGACTTACATTCAGTTATATGTTGTTTTGGTCTTCTTAGCATAACTTTATTGATCAAGTAGACCATCGAATATGAAGATATATTCATGGGGTGCGATCTTAATTCATTTCTTGTCTTGATCCGCCCTCTAGTGTCATCGATCATTCTTTCTATCATGCCTTAAGATTCATTGTATCATGATCTTCTTGTGCAAGACAATTTACTCATTTCAACTACTTTAAAGCCCCCTCTCTCCCAGGTCGACCAGTCCTGACCGGTGAAACACGTAAGTCACTGGAGCGATGTACAGACAGCCTGTACGGGAGTTCCTGGGCGTCCCGAGCTTTCCCTGATTACTCACAGAGTACTCAGCGCTTGCAGAAGAGTCCCAAACTCCTCCAGAAGCTACATCAAGCTAACCGCGAAGTCTTGAACGATCACGAAGCTTTCCCTCACATAACCGTGTACAGGGCGTCCTACTCTAAACACAGTCCAGTCGAGGATCAGGGTAGGGTCTGTCTGCCACCGATACAGTGGAAGACGTCATACGTCAACGATGAAGAGGAGGAGCAAGAGGACGACAAGACAGAAGAGGACGACGTCACCAAGCATCATGAGAAGCAGATGACAGGTCAGGTGGACACAGTGCATGTCCGCCCCCTGCCCTACTGTGAGTCTCTGCTAACAATCAGAAAAAGACTGAGGAGCGAGGGTTGGGCTCTCCCCAACACCTACCCAATGTGTCACCAGCTTTCAGGGTACTTCACTTCTGAGAATAGACAGGTCAGATCACAGAGAAAACCTTCGTCCACTGAAACAGAAATCAGCGATCCCGTTACTTTGATCCCCGGTTGCTCTGCAAGACCACCCTCGCCTAAATGCCGCCCTGAAGACATAAGCACAAGACATATCGATTTCGCCCAGACGCAATCAATTGAAGCAGACAGAGGGACGAGGAGAGTTATCTTCAACTCAAATCGTCCGGAAGTAGAAAGACTCAGGCTAGCGCCCCCCTTTAAACCGCACTACTCGCTTTCCCCGCAGGTTTTCCCGGAAGTTGAGTATAACGAGGACCCGGAAGTAGAATGGGGTACGGACGAGATGAAATCTTCCGGGTTTAGGGGACGAAATCTGTTACCAAGACTACAGGACAGGGACTTCAAGACTCTTTGTCAAGCCAGGTAGGGTCACTAGAATGTTTATTTTGTTCTCATGGTTAAGATGGCAAATGAACAAGAGCTTTCACTTTTACTTAAAATGCTTGCTTGGTAAAACCGAGGCAATAACTAAATCTAGATTTGTTATTATTCTAAAACTTGGTTTAGTTCGAAAGTTTCTAAATGTCTCCACCGGGATTCGAACCAAAACCTTTTGCATGAGAGGCAAGCATACTAACCACAACACCACGTTCCTTACATATTTATGCCGATCTATGGCGTCCAGACGTTGCAGGTCATTGGTTCGATTGTGTGTATTTGTACCGATCGTATGAATAAAATGTGGTGCATCTTAACCGTCTAGCAATAGGTCGGCAGGACATTCCGCTCTCTCGCTTGTCTACGAATACTATTGTAGACAGTGAGACCCAAAAAAGTACAACCTGTCTGACCCCATGTTTCTTGCAGATATCACCAGACCCACGTGGACAAGGTGCCGGATCTGCGCGACTACGCTACCTACAGAAAGAGAGTGAACTTCAGCGGGTTCAACTCAGCTGTGTTCCGGGGTTGAGTCTTTCAGCCGAATATCCATGTGCCACGATATCGTCAGACAGACCACACTTCTTGCGCTAAGATTAGTCTCAGGTAAATGTCTTCTTCAGCAAACTGGCTTGAAAACATATGAAGTCGCAGATAAAGTACACTCATAGAAACCTACGGTGACATATGCTTGGCCGTCAACTACAAATACACATTTTCAAGACAAAATAGCTATGTGACCTCAGCAACACATAGTCGTTCGCTTACACCTATGGTGAAATGCGTTCAGCAATACAATGACAGAGCGTTTGATTCAGCGTTCAGAGTTTGATTCGTTGTTCCCTTACTTTAAGGTTTTTCGCCCTTAACCCAACTGAGCAGCAGTTGTTCACTGAGTTAACATTGTTTACATGATGTCAGGTTTTCCTTCAGTTTGTGTTGAAAGTTCTTACGTTCCGTTATTATTCATTTTGGCCGACCTCACACTGACCTCAATAGCCTCGTCGTTGTTCTAGTTTCCTTCGTTCATTTATTGTCGTTTCGATAGTTCAGTTCAAAACATTTCGATGATATTTACATATTTGTATTCATTATTTTGATATTTGTTGTTTTCAATCCGGAGTTAAAAATGTAATGTCTGTTACTAGAATACTTTTGCCAATTTTTCTTGATGATATGTTTAGCTTGCCACGTTGATGTTATTTTCCTTACTATTCTGTTACTTGTTTCTTTGATGAAATCTTCAAATCATTTTATCTCGAAAAAAATAAGAAATAAGATATCAACTCCTAAGTTGTATAAATAAAATAAATATTCAAAGAAGACATATTGCATTAGTAGGGTTTGAATATTTAGCAGTGCATATACTCATGATTTATCTCTTTGTTCATGTATATATGTAATCAGGATTTATCAATTTCTTACTGTATGTATGTAATCACGATTTATCGATTTGTTCATTTATATATGTAATCAAGATTTATCGATTAGTTCATTCATATTTGTTACCACGATTTCATGATTTAACCATTTGTTCATGTGTTCATATGTAATCATAATTTATCGATTTGTTCATGTACATATGTACATATGGAATCGTGATTTATCAATTTGTTCATGCTCTTATGGAATCGTGATTTATCAATTTGTCCATTTTGTGCTACATGCATACTTACATATTTATGTAAGTATTTCAATTATTTTGTTCCAAATATTGTTCTCAAATAATATACATTGAATTTAAACAATATTTGTAGTAGTTCCATGCATTTTATTGCTTCTTACAAGAAGATACAGGGACTCAAATAACGCCTTTGGGGATATCGGAATATTGGATCGTCACATAACCGTGCGTACACAAGCGAATGAAGGTCGTTGACCAGCGTCTGCACGGCGTGGTCTCCTCATTCCGGTATGATGTTCCGTGATGCAATTCTATTATACAGAAACAAACAGTAACGACATCAATACTTTCAAACAGTTTACCTGTCATTCCTTGTTACTGTTCTTTTGTAAAAGGAAAACACTGGAGAGAAACATAACTTTCACTTATCAAATTCAAATTCAAATTCTTTATTCACCACAAGGTCCACAATAAATCTCTGAGCTATGTTCACGTAACAATACGTAAATGAGGTGAACCCCTAGCCTTTGCTCCTTCATTATTCCGTAAAATTTGCACACATATCATCTCTGAAAATACCCGTTAAAGGGACAGTAACACTTAGAGAAATAAAGTGATGTCACAAAAACGAAAATGTTTAAATCATACGTACCATGATCGGTTTGATCTAAGCGAATCCATTTCCCTACTACAAATGATGAAAATCATTCTCTGCCAACAGAGGTAGCTCCGTCATAAATTCCTATACAACCCCTGTCCTCATACGAACGTTTCTCGGTTTAGAAATATAGATGCCTGATTGGATGCAATCAAAGTTAGTTGTGCAATCAGCGACGCCGTTTAAAAAGTTATCATTTAAAACATCTCAGTTATTTCCGTATGCTTTTGGAAAGCTAAATCTCATTCGAATATGCACTTTGCACTTTTAGTCTTCTTTACAGAACACTATTGCCTTATAAAGCGACTGCATCATTGCATTTTCCTGTTTGGAAACAAATATGGTATCCATGCAAGCGTTTTTTCGTTGGCTGAAATATTGCAAGGTAGTTAATGTTGCAATATTCTGACGCCGGGTGAATGTGCCTGAAGTCCGAGTGGAGACTGTTTTAGAACAGAGGTTGTATAGGAATTAATAACGGAGCATGGGGAGAGAATGGATTGTGTTCAGAGAAATATGGTTTTTACTTTTAACTCGATGTGTTCCTGTAGGGTCGAGTGCTGAAAGAAACTTTACATTTGGCATGAATTAATGTTTCTTAATTAACATATCCATGTGCGAATGCTTTCTGTAAGAGTACCGTAGGGAGATCACCCGTCAACAATTTATTTGATATCTCATACGCTGTTTCAAGAAGACCAGGGTACTCCTCACACAGCTGTAATCAAAAGAGACTTATTTAACACCCAGAACATTGGTGTCCCTCCTTTACCAACTCTTTCTCCTGAAATGCCTTATAATGAGCACCGTCGGCACCACATCGAACGTTGAGACAAAAAGCGTCAACTTTTTCTGTTGACCTGGAATAATCTGAAGTAGTCTATGCACAAAAAATGGCATCGGATACCAAATGACGTGATCGGGTTACTTTTCCACTCGATACAACATCGTAGCGAAGCATGCATCAACGTCAGTCAAGATACTGGGGACTTCGCTGTAATTTTGAAACATTTATGCTTTGTGTCTGTAGCTGTATGATCGAAAACCGGACAATACACAGTATGAAAACGTAGTCTAGAGACATGTTGAATCAAACCTTATCGCTTTGCTAACAAATCAAAGTGTACAATATACCCTGAATATCAATATCTTATATCAAACATTCTTATTTCCTTGTACTTAATTTTAAGAGTAAAATTTCGTACGGGATAGTCTTCTTTCAAAGTTTCAAACATAACCCGTATTAAACGAAAGGAAGCACACTTATCGTAGTCCTTACTCTATAAATACATGAAGTACCACATGAAACCCACGGCAACCAAACTAACAACTAATCTTTTACTCTCAATTACTCTCTTCAATAATTGATGAAACAAATACAACATTTTACTGAATTTTACAGACTGCATTTTTATTAATTTGTTATTCAGTTGTAAACATTATTGAACTATTTTAGACGTGTATTCAATGTATATAAATGTTTGTCCTTATATAAGTTTAGTTTGTACTTGGATGGCTACATTTAAGGAATGTATGAGTTGGGCAAACTCTATCTCAGTATCTCCATGTGTGCCCTGAAAATTTGCTGCTCTGTTTTGGCAACGTTGCGATCCATTAATAAGTCATCATGAATATTATGGTTATACTTATCGAAAGTATACACATCATTTCAGAGGGTTTATTTTATTTCGGACATATGTGAAAGAAAATTACCAGCATCCGTTTATTAAACCTTTTATAACCCAATCATAATTGCCTAAATTGAAATTTAACAACGTCGATGCTTGATATTAAATGACAAAGATTTAGCCCAAGTTTATTTTTCAAAAATTAAGCAAACAGCAAACAGTAAAGTTTACGGTAGAGCAATAGGTATCTTATCTTGTTCACACTTCGATTACTAAAGCGAAAGGTTTAATCTAATTTTTTACTGTGAGTTGCTATGACAACATACGCACAATACTGCCTAAGCTTGCTAACAAATTGCATTTAGTGACGAAAATTTGGTTTTCAGGATGTTGTTTGCTTGTAATTATCAAAATATGTCATTAATGTACAACATTTATTCTTTTGATAGCCATATAATTTGTTAAAATGGCCTGGGTGGGAAACCATGCAAATTATTTCAATGCCAGTTGTTACGACATCAAAATTAATCTAAATCAAATAACAAATAACACAATACTTAACTATTTTATATTCACTTTAATCAACGAAACTCATCTGTTTTTTTCTGTTCTTTATATAATTATTTTTGTGACAAGTTTTATAATTATGCTTCATTTTTTAAGGTTACATTCAAATATTTTAGAATCATATGGGCTTTGATAGAAATAAAATCAACAAGTTATTATATATAAGGTTGTTATGAATGATACTATATTTCTTACTTAACATAAATTGTATAAAAAGTGCGGATAATTTTTTTAAATACTATTGACAAATATTACGATTTTCTCTTCATCTTGTTCAAGGGTTTGGTGAGGTGAGACCTTGACCTTTGATTATGTGAGACGAGTACAATGAGATTGGATCCTTTGTCTACGAGCTTGCTATTTGATTAACGGAGGGTCGCTTTTGAAACTGTATGATTGTCTTTCAAATTTCCAGTATTCATCATGGAAAGATGACTTTAAGCGTCGTTCCTCCTTCTATCAGAGGCAGTCGTTTTCAGTTAAGGTTAGTTTTTTGGCGGCACAATGAGGTGTTGATGGGAACTTACTCTTTTGAACACTTGGTATATTCATGAATTGCGTAGTTACAGCATATACAATGATTTTAAAGGAGCCAATTTAGAAAATGATAATGAATTAATTTCATTTGAAGGATCTCCCACGGGAGAGCCAATGTAATTTAACTATCTTTGGTGAAAGGTCGAGTTGCAACACGCTGTTCTCAATTCTTGCTCACAAGTCATTCGTTTTTAAAAAAAATACCACTACATTCTCGGGCATATCATCTACCACAAATTCTACTTGTCCTTTGGAATAAATTCTATCTGATCTTTCGTTCTGCTTTATGTTGAAATGAACCATCTGCTATATAGTGCGTCCCTTTGCGGGTAGGTTTTGTTATAAAAAATCATATATCATTTTACGAAATAATTTCCGAAAAAATACCCAAATCAAGCTATGGGTAGTTCTTCATCATGTGTCACTTCGCTTATTATCGACGTTCGAGCCAAAATACATCATGGACGAAAAGTACTCAGACATTGTTTCAAAGTTACTGGATACATTATGCACCTGAAACCGTGCCGGAAAGGAATCAGCGCTGAGATGCTACTACCAACGGAAGTTGAAATTGACCCTGCTGCCACAAGCTACAAGACTCCTCGTCCGGAGACGCAAACACAGGTAAGGTTTGAATCTACTTAGTAAGCATTTTCTTTTGAGTAGTTGCCAATGTGCCATATTACGTAAACATACCTAAACTAACCAGCGTAATCATCAAAAGAAGGAACGTTTTCAACTAACATTCTCGTATTGGCTATTAGGAGTGAATACATAATCATAGTATAATATTGGAACATCAACTATCAAATTTCAGATCCGATCGTAGGTTGTTGATTTCAAACTGCATAAGACGCCACTAATGGCCGAAATATTGCCCAAGCGGCGTTAAACAATACCTCACTCACTCACTCACTCAAACTGCATAAGATACGACGACTCACTCTTATAGTATAGTTCCAGATGTTATCCCAATCTCCATTCCACTCCCTATGACTTCCTTCATATTCGTTTTTAAGTACACGACGATCAACTCGCTCTTTAAACATTAACCAAAATCATGTTCCGATGTTAACATAAACGCGTAATGTCCAATAACCAATTAAAGTGAACTCTAATAAATCGGACTATACGTGTTAATTTATTAAGGTTCAGCAGCGTTGTCAACTTTGTAATGCCCCGAGCAGGTCAATTAATTCGATTTTATCATTATTGATGTTTATGTATTGCAATAGAGTTTACACCCGGAATAACCAAAGCTAGAATTAATTCTTGATTTATTTCATGTTATAGACGAAGTATCAACAAACAAATGCCATACCTTTAAACAAACACGCGTCAACTCCATAGTCTAGAAATATCTACTTAACTACGTTATCATAACTATCATAGCATGCCTAAGGTCAACCAAAACTTTTAACTTATAGAATCTTATCATAGCATGCATGCACTAGATATTGTATCTATCTTATCATAGCATGCATGCACTAGATATTTTATCTATCTTATCATAGCATTTTTGCTTCATATATTTCATCATTCGATTTATAGCATGTTCCATTGTTAACATAACCATTTGCACTGGTAAGATCGAATTACATTTATAAAACTTGTCTAGCTTGGCTTGTTTGATATCGTGTTGATTTGCTTCATCTTCAAACGACAGTTGATCAGACTCATTCCAACTAACCAGTTACAGCTTTGCGTCGCACTCTTCATAGTCTTGTCAAATTGAAGAGCGTCCTCTAAAGTCTTACACTGTTTTCACTATTGCAGAATGAACAGAAAAAAAACCTTAACAATATTCAGCCTTCCGAAATGCAACAGAACTATTCAGTAGCTAATTCTTAACTACAGATAAATCTAAATACATTTAATCAGCAGACATAGTGTTCAGACCAGTGCCTCATCAACATAACAATACATGATTTGAAGACACCATGTGTCACAATATGATGCAGTCGTATAATTTTACCATAGCATGCACTAGGTACAGCACACATCTAATCCTAGCAATAAATATAATTGAATATAACGATAGCATGCGCCAGTTAGGTGAACTAACCAACTGTTACAATACCATGCACTCCGCCCACTATGTTAATCTATTATTGCTGTGAAGTCACTCATCTTAACAATACCATGCACTCCGTCCACTTTTTTAATCTATTATTACTGTGAAGTATTTCATCTTAACAATACCATGCACTCCGTCCACTATGTTAATCTATTATTACTGTGAAGTATTTCATCTTAACAATACCATGCACTCCGCCCACTTTTTTAATCTATTATTACTGTGAAGTATTTCATCTTAACAATACCATGCACTCCGCCCACTTTTTTAATCTATTATTACTGTGAAGTATTTCATCTTAACGATAGCATGCACTAGGGGAGATCAACTAACAAATTAATATATTGCAGCTTTATGTTATTTATCTCATACAGTTTATGTGTTTTTTGTATTTCAGCTTGTTGACTTTTTGTCTGATTTATGTAGCTTTGTGACCCTCTTAATGAAGAATATTTAGCATTGTGTATTTTGTTGGCATCACGATATACAACAAGTAAAGAAAGAAACTTATCCACTTCCTTCAATGTGATTGCAATGTTTATTTGAAGCAATGTTTGATTTTATGTTTATTTGTAGTGTGGCATTTTTCTATGTGCAGTAGCATTTACTTCAAGTATTGACTTCTAAAAACATAAATTAGGCTAAACTAATCCCTTCAAGTTTTCCAATGAATACAGTTTGCTTTTCCTGTTGCATTTGCGGCTATTGCAGTAGCAGTAGTGTTTTCAACTGGTTTACAATATCTAACAATGATTTTAATGTTTCAAAATATTACTAACTCTGTGCGAAATAGTTTCAGTAACCCATAATTCAAAATTTTGATTTTTCTTTTGCGTTTAATCTGTTCCCTTTTTTTTATTGCACTGAGGATATTCGTGTATATCAACCCCTTCAACGGTATTATTGCGGTTTAGCTCAGCTAACCCTATTCATAACAATAAGCAAATCATAACCTTTAGAGATAAGATACGTCAACACACAAATTTAATCAACAACTTCAAATGTTTTTTAACATTACGATAGCATGCACTAGGTAGGTTATTTAACCAATTGTTACCATAGCATACACCTGGTTAATCCAATATATTATTTAAGCAAATAATAATATTTCTTTTAACATTATGATAGCATGCACTAGGTTTATCTAATATCCTTCTGAGTAATAAATGTAGATGTTTCAACATTACTATAGCGTGCACTAGGTAGGTCATCTAACCAATTGTTACCATAGCATGCACTAGGTTAATCTAATATCCTTCTGAGCAATGAATATAAAATTTTTAACGTTATGAGTTTACTCAAACTTCTAGCAATCACTAAAAATGTTTTTGATGATGAAGTAATTTTTCAATTTTGGTTCAATTATTCCATTCAAGGATTCCCTCGAACATCTTCTGATTTTGCCTGATTACGCATCTGTTGCAGTTGTATTTTAACTGTTTTCTTAACCAACCCTTTACGGTGTTTACTCATTATTAACACACTATGCAGGAAATAGGTCGAACTTATTACGAGTTAAAACTTTTAAATTTGGTTACATATAATGTTAGTTTCTTTTGATTTCTGGCCTGTTAATATCTTTTCTGGATTGATTTAAGTTTTGTAGATCAACTAACCAATCATTCATTCTACCATTAGGTCCATCAACATGCAATGATAGCATAAAATAAGGGACAAATGTTACCATAGCATGCACTAGGTCCATGAACATGTAATAGTGATGTTAAATTACGACGTTACCATAGCATGCACTAGGTCCATGAACATGTTATAGTAATGTTAAATTACCAAATGTTACCATAGCATGCACTAGGTCCATGAACATGTAATAGTGATGTTAAATTACCAAATGTTACCATAGCATGCAATAGGTCCATGAACATGTAATAGTGATGTTAAATTACCAAATGTTACCATAGCATGCACTAGGTCCATGAACATGTAATAGTGATGTTAAATTACGACGTTACCATAGCATACACTAGGTCCATGAACATGTAATAGTAATGTTAAATTACCAAATGTTACCATAGCATGGACTAGGTCCATGAACATGTAATAGTGATGTTAAATTACCAAATGTTACCATACCATGCACTAGGTCCATGAACATGTAATAGTAATGTTAAATTACCCAATCTTACCATAGCATATGCACTAGGTCCATGAACATGTAATAGTGATGTTAAATTACCAAATGTTACCATAGCATGCACTAGGTCCATGAACATGTAATAGTGATGTTAAATTACCAAATGTTACCATACCATGCACTAGGTCCATGAACATGTAATAGTGATGTTAAATTACCAAATGTTACCATAGCATGCACTAGGTCCATGAACATGTAATAGTAATGTTAAATTACCCAATGTTACCATAGCATGCACTAAGTCCATGAACATGTTATAGTAATGTTATATAAGCCAATGTTACCATAGCATGCACTAGGTCCATGAACATGTAATAGTGATGTTAAATTACCAAATGTTACCATACCATGCACTAGGTCCATGAACATGTAATAGTAATGTTAAATTACCCAATATTACCATAGCATATGCACTAGGTCCATGAACATGTAATAGTGATGTTAAATTACCAAATGTTACCATAGCATGCACTAGGTCCATGAACATGTAATAGTGATGTTAAATTACCAAATGTTACCATACCATGCACTAGGTCCATGAACATGTAATAGTAATGTTAAATTACCAAATGTTACCATAGCATGCACTAGGTCCATGAATAAGTTATAGTGATGTTAAATTACCAAATGTTACCATAGCATGCACTAGGTCCATGAACATGTAATAGTAATGTTAAATTACCAAATGTTACTATAGCATGCACTAGGTCCATGAGCTTGTAATAGTAATGTTATATAACCCAATGTTACCATAGCATGCACTAGGTCCATGAACATGTAATAGTGATGTTAAATTACCAAATGTTACAATAGCATACACTAGGTCCATGAACATGTAATAGTAATGTTAAATTACCAAATGTTACCATAGCATGCACTAGGTCCATGAATAAGTTATAGTGATGTTAAATTACCAAATGTTACCATAGCATGCACTAGGTCCATGAACATGTAATAGTAATGTTAAATTACCAAATGTTACTATAGCATGCACTAGGTCCATGAGCTTGTAATAGTAATGTTTAATTTCCAAATGTTACCATAGCATGCACTAGGTCCATGAACATGTAATAGTAATGTTAAATTACCCAATGTTACCATAGCATGCACTAGGTCCACGACCATGTAATAGTAATGTTATATTACCCAATGTTACCATAGCATGCACTAGGTCCATGAACATGTAATAGTGATGTTAAATTACCAAATGTTACCATAGCATGCACTAGGTCCATGAATAAGTTATAGTGATGTTAAATTACCAAATGTTACCATAGCATGCACTAGGTCCATGACCATGCAATAGTAATGTTATATTACCCAATGTTACCACAGCATGCACTAGGCCCAGGAACATGTAATAATAATGTTAAATTACCCAAATGTTACCATAGCATGCACTAGGCCCAGGAACATGTAATAGTAATGTTAAATTACCCAAAAGTTACCTTAACATGCACTAGGTCCAGGAACATGTAATAGCAATGTTAAGTCAGTGACAGTTACCATAGCATGCACTAGGTCCACCAAAATGTAATAATGTTGAATTACTCAATGTAACCATAACATGTACTATGTCCATCGACGTGTAGTATGAACTTTAACGTAACATGTAATAGTAATGTTAAATCAGTGAATGTTACCATAGCATGCACTAGATTAACTAACATGTCATGTTGTAACGTTTAATGTTACCTTAGCATGCACTAGATTAACTAACATGTCATGTCGTGTCGTTGAATGTTACCATAGCATGCACTAGATCAACTAACATGTCATGTATCGTTGAATATTACCATAGCATGCACTAGATTAACTAACATGTCATGTTGTATCGTTGAATGTTACCTTAGCATGCACTAGATTAACTAACATGTCATGTTGTATCGTTGAATGTTACCATAGCATGCACTTGATTAACAAACATGTCATGTTGTATAATTGAATATTACCATAGCATGCACTAGATTAACTAACATGTCATGTTGTATCGTTGAATGTTACATTAACATGCTCTAGATTAACTAACATGTCATATTTTATCCTTGAATATTACCATAGCATGCATTAGATTAACTAACATGTCATGTTGCATCTTTGAATGTTACATTAGCATGCACTAGATTAACTAACATGTCATGTTGTATCGTTTAATATTACCATAGCATGCACAAGCCTGCTTTGGAAAAACGTATTGTTTAAAACGTACAATTATTAACACTTATTCATCCTTAAAATTGGTTTCCGGAAATATCTTCTTTTTTTTTTTTAAACTTCAGACATGAACTATTGAAACACTTCAGTTACCGGGCATCGGTAATGCATTGTTCTTATCCGTGGTCATGTGGGCTCCATTCTGAGAAAATTACAATCCGTTGGTCTGTCCTGTGAAGGGCTGGTCAGTAGATCAAGGGGGAGGGTTTTGCTGGTCAGTGCGCTCCGAGTAGCAGGACAGAGTATCCTTCCGCGGGCTGTGATGAAGTGTAGGAATGAGTTGTGGGTGATGCCCCACCCACAGATACCCCAGCTTACCGTAGAAAGATGGGGGCAATGCGAACTGGAGTTTTCTCTTTTGCTGTATTTGATTGTATGTTTCTCAGGTTGATCTTAAGTGGCTTCACCATTTTTATTTCGATCACCAAATTATCATGTTGGTATGCATGTTAGGTTGGATGTTTCGTCTGCAGATTCACTCGACTCATCGGTCAGCTAGTCTCGGGATTAGCCACGACATTAATAATATCAATATGCAACAGTGATTATTAGAACTCCAATCATCATACGTTATTTGTTCTTGTTATATCGCAATTTTTGTTGAACAGTTTTAGATGAAGCGTTGGAAGCAACTGCTTGACAGTGTAATATATAATCTTTGATATGGAATGGTGGTGCAATGCTTTTGAGCCCTACAGAGAGGAGCCATATAAACCTAGGAACGACCCAAAGTTCGGAGTTCTAACATTGGTACATTTAGAAAATGCTATTAGAGACTTAATTAATTAGTACAGATATATCTTTTGAAGATGCGCAACAACCCAAAAGGGTTAATTGAAGCATGACTACGTAAGCCGTAAAGATTTATTAATATCATATATCAGGGACTAATTTAATATAGCCACAGGACTGCATAATACGAACGTCAGTCCATATAAAGTTTATGACGTTTACAATAATAATTGGTCATTAATTAGTCTTGATTCATGGATAAATATTATACTTGGTAAAGTTGAATGCATTAGATAGCAAACAATTATACATGAATTAATATATATGTGTGTGTGCGATGCCTTTATCTGTATTATACCATGAGCCTGTACTTCTGTCCTTTAAAACTATAGCTGAATCTCTACCGAGGAGGCGTTCTCTATGGACCCACTTGATTTGTTCACCGACTGATACTTGATAGTTGGTTTAGGACACTCACCAGCTCGATCGGGCGCGCCATTTTCACTCAAGCAGATGAAGCCATTTCAATAGAGACATGTTATTCCTAATTTTCCTCTGCTTTCAAGGTCATTGTATCTTTTATTTAACGTCCGTTTCATCTCCTAAATTTAGTCAGCCTGGTTAATATTCGATCACGTGATATTGTAGGCCGTTAAACAGAAGCCGGTTGAGAACAAATCAAGTGTTTCTCTATTTCCGGGTTTGGCAACTAGAAGAGTCAACAAGAAGTGAATTTAATCAACATTCCTAACTTAGTAGGTTAGTGCTAATCCGTTAACAAGAAGCCTCTTCGGTATATATCTAGATTTGGAATCCCAGACGTGCTACGGTAAGAAAAATGTCGGAGGAAAAGGGCGTGAAAGTTGTTGATGAAAAGAACGTGTTTCTCTCCCCCGAGTGTCCCGTCCGGAAAGTGACGGTGTACTCGGACAGGGCTGAGGTTTGTCGTCAGATCGACACAACAGTCGTGCAGGGCGTCAACGAGGTCGTCCTCAAACAACTCCCCGCCAGCATCGACTCCGACTCCATCAGGTGTGTTCTGCAATCTGTAGTCGATGGGGATTTTATAGCGCTTCAGAGCGATTTATTTCTCTCACTAAAAGTTCCAACATTGTTTTAACATAAAAGTTTATCGATTAATTGTCAATGATCTAGGTATATATGTTTAACCAATATTAATGCTATATGCCTTTTTCAAATTAACAAACATTAAAAATTGCAGTTAAAGTTATATGACAAAATTAAATTAATAAATAATCCATTGAAACATTTGATTTTCTTCACTCTTCAGGACTTGATGAACTTAATAATTGGAATTTAGAAAAAAAAGCCATTAATCATAAAAAAAAATTTCTGGAAATCAGTCCAAGCGATTCTTTCCAAGATTAGGTATTAATCATCTCAAACTTTATGTTCTTCAAACATTAGAGTTGAAGGGACTGGTCAAGCAAGCATTGCCGAGGTGAGTTTCCAGCAGAAGTTTGAGACATCTGAGCAAGCTGATCTATCCAGCAAAGAGAAGGAACTTGATGGCCAACTGAAGGACTTGACCAGAGAAAAGGACCAACTGACCGCACAGCAAAATGTCCTCAACAAACAGTGGACGCTGCTGGACAACTTTGGGGACACAGTCTCTAAGTCTTCCAAGGTAATAAAAGTGATATCATAATGTATGAAAACTTTTCTTAGTAGACTAGTAGGAGTGAGTAAGACACGCAGAGAAAACATCGCTTTGTAGACAGTGTGCTAATGGTGATTTCTGGCTCGCCACTCTCTGGTGATCACTTTAGACGAACCACAATAACTTGATTCGCCTCAATTTGAGTTCTGTAAACTTCTCAGATCTCGTAGAGTTGCAGTGTTTCAGCACACGTGTTGTTACCTTCTAAACCTTTATAGCAATGATAGTACCCTTACATTTATGTGTCATTGAATTAGTCAGTATAAAAAAAAATACATATAAAATTTTTTAGTGGAATCTAAGATACATTTATCCTCTGCATCAGGAGTCGGCCCCAACTCTGGACTCTACATACTTCAAGGGAGTGAGCGACTTCCTTCAACTCTTTAAAGATGAGGGCAGCAAACTGGAGAAGTCTCGTCTGGATCTGACAGAACAACTGACCACACTCCAGGAGAAGATTAAAACAACCAATGATAACCTCCGAAAGTTGCGGGGAGATCGGACGGGTCGCAAAGAGTCTCGGTATTATTATTCTCAGTATTGAATTGACTTTATAGTTTGTGCTTTCTTTTCTGTGTCAAATTCAAACACTTGAAAGGGACACAGAGTATATTGTTTAAGTCAAATATGTCAAACTGTATAATATAAGTTACCATGTGTCCGCGAGTTTGATATGGAGATATATCATGTGTTCGAGTTAAATATCAAACGAGAACGAAGTTCGAGTTTGATATTTGACTCGGACACATGATATATCTCCATATCAAACTCGCGGACACATGGTAACGTATTTATCTCGACGAGGACCCTTATTGTATGCTTTAAATACGGCTTGAAAGATTAGATGGGTCAAAATGGCGGCTGATCTTGTCAGTATAACTTTTTTATTTATCAAGTTACAAAAATGATTTTTACATCACCGTTTAAACCTCAAAAAGTATAGTCTAGTACCGTGCAGCGGTACTAGACGGTAAATGTGGATTAACAAAATTAAATAAACATAACGAGTATTGCACGGCTTATTTAATTTTGATTGTTTGGTCACGTGACCTCGTATACACATTCCACCTTGGAAACGTTCGATTTGAAGCGGCGCTAAAATCTCCGTAATTTTCTGACTGTCATGGCCGACCGTCGTGAAATGAGCGAGTTAGTGTGAAAGTGTCGGGCGCACAGAACATGCAGGCATCACTGCATATCGCACTGGTTGGTTTGAATATGAATGAATATGAATGAAGAGTCGGTGTTGACCTCGACTGATATGTGTATAGATTGGTTTTCTGGTTCAACATTCCAATCTCCAGCTCGCTGATGGACAAACCCTCTGCGAGCTAGTGAACCGACAGGCCGTTAGCAAGCCTTTGACTTGTCACGATTTTTTCTCGGCACCAACGTTTCATTTGTAGGAGAATTTATTCTTGTTCCAGCAGTGTTATTATAAGATATGACTTTAATAAATGGGAAGATACACTGAGCATTTAAAGGTAGTGTTCAACAAACCAGCGTAGCGTAGCCTTTGTTTACAATGGGACAAGGGAGAGAACTCTTGACAGTACGTCGTCTCTCGTTACTAGGGTTGCGCGTGACCCAGTTTAACATAGAAAAATATACCTACGGCACGTGACCGCTTTTGTCCAATGAGTATCCGACATTGCTGTCCAAGTCGAGATAAATGGTGTTATCACCATCTTATTGCTGATCAGTTTAGTATGGAGACAATAATCAGGTTTAAGTTGTAATGTATGATTTAAAACCGGACAATGGCCCGAGCTAGTGACTCAAAAGTAATTTTTGCTCTTAATATTATTTCAGCGAAATAAAAACTTATTAAACATACTCTGTGTCACTTTATCAGCAATTGGGTTTATTGACAAAATATTGCTTATATGAGATTGACATCTTAATGAGCATTCAAGATCACTACAGTCTTAATTGCTAATTTGGGCTAATTAACAAGATAGTGGATCAGATGTTATCTGTTCTTACTTTAGTTTGATTGACTATAAGACATAAGGGCACAAGGTTTTTATATCACGTATATTTTGTCTGCCTGTCTGTTTCAAAATGTTGTCTGGAGCATATCTCCTATATCACAAATGATAACTCCACCAAACTTGATACATGTGTCAACCGTAATCCTTTATATTCCTTTTTGTGATGTAAGCCTGGGCCTAGATTTTCAAAGCTAGCTTAGCACTAAGATCAAATAACATTGGCTTACGACTATCTTAGCACTAAGAGAGCTTCGAAAATTTAGGCCCAGATATCTAAACTATATATTATGGCATGTATCAAAACCAATAACATTTATCCCCATTGTCTTTTAAAGGATAAATTCATTATCCATTATTTGATGAGGATAATTTTCAACTTAAGATATGAGTTGTTGGGGTTTATTAAAGAACAAATTTTGGTAACTATTGTTCAGTATATTTCACACTACAGCTTCTCGGTGGGGGTTTAGCTGACTCAGTCTGCTTGTTTTGTGGAAGATACTTTGTCACTTTAATGTTGTGTGTTTATTTATTTTTTGGTTTGTATTTCAAGTGAGTGCACCATTGTGTTGGAGGGTCAAGCAGAAGGCAAAGTGACCCTGCTCGTCTCGTATGTTGTGTCTGAAGCTTTTTGGACTCCGAGTTACGACATCAGGATGTTCACTGCAGAAGGTGTTCTCAAGGTAGAAGGAATTAAAAGATTTCGCTGATCTCTCCCTTCATTATGTTATCTATCACTGTAAACATTTGAACTCTTCATAGTGATTTGAAAAAAAAGTGTTTTCTTTATTGTGATCTCTTCTAATGGGAACTTTTTCATTCCATAACTTATTTAAAATAATAGTATATAGGATTCAAGAAGTATTTTGAAAACATTAAAAACCTTACGTACATTTGGTCATGCCAGCTAAATACCTTGCTGAATTCTTGCAAGAAGGAAGGAGCATAACTAAGATTCCAGCCCCACACTCTCTCCTTTCTATATCTCCCGGATCCCCTGACCAGTTTCTGGTTATGACATGTGCCTGAAACTTTCTCTCAGTAATGACACCTGTCTCTGTGGCTCAAGTGGTAATCTGCAGTATTACCCGATTAAATCTGTGACTTTGACAAGTATTACATTGAAGAAAGGGATGATCATGGAACTAGTTGAGGACCGAGCATTGATAAGCCCAGTTAGAACCTCGTTGTTCTCATGTTTTGATTGTCCAAAGGTCACTTAAACTGTAGCTCAAAATACGTAGTAAGACTGAAATCTTTTACTCCTATTTTATCATATTGGTAAGAACTTTTTTATAAGTAAGTAAGTAAGTAAGTAAGTAAGGTTTTATAAGTATCTACCTCCTGCATTCCATAAACTTTTGTCAGTCAGAATAGCTGCCTAAGTTAGGCCTAACAGTATTTCCCTTATTTTTCTGTGCTTTCTCTCCAGGCTCATGACACGAAATATCAATAGATTAATGAGAAATTTTATGAGAATTGCCAATTTTGTCAAGAGGACGCTGCTCTCAAAGCACTAATTTAGGCGCTCTGAAGCAAGTTATAGATTAGCCAGTGATGGAGACTGGCCTCGGTTATTGCCATGTAGGGGAAGTTTATAGATAAAATGCTCATTGATCTAGATCTCCAGTACTAAGGGCAGATAACTCATATCTTCTTTCTTCAGATCCAGTACTATGGGCAGATAACTCATATCTTCTTTCTTCAGATCCAGTACTATGGGCAGATAACTCAGAGTACAGGAGAGGACTGGACAGACGCTAAACTCTTCCTATCAACGGCCACACCCAGTATCGGCGGCACTGTGCCGGAACTTTCTGTAGCGGTGCTCTCCATTAAACCTATCTATAAGAGGTTTGTTATGTTTTGCAGTTTTTTGTTATCTTTCTGTCTGCACAAGTCCGCAAGGCATATAGAAATATTTTCACTGGTCTTTGTTGCCCAACTGGTATATAAGTAATACAGTGGAATATATAGTCATAGCCCGGTTTCTCCATCATTCTGTTTCCAGAGCAAAATTCGAAAATTCTTTCATTGTATCTCACTGAAATTTTGCACATGAATTATCAACTTCTGAATTGGTCATGTTAGATATTTTAAAATTTAGTAGTTTTTGGTTGGACATATAGTTAAAAGTTTGTAAATGGGACGTGAACTATTGTTCACTAAAAAGGAATGGGACATTTGCCCAATTATCATAAAATAACAATAAAGTGAAATATTTGGCAATGAAGGATGAATATGCATGTTGTGAGAGATAAGTAACAGATAACGTAAACATTAATCAACAATTATTAGGCTGTAAACAGACTCTTATGAAACCAACTGTCACTTTACCTACATGATGTTGACAGGAAGTCGGCCCCAAGGACCTTGAGCTTCAGAGCCCGAGCATCACCCATGATGGCCAAGTCTATGGAGTCTGACGTGTGTTACGATGCAATGCCAGAGATGTGTGCATTGTCGGCGCCAATGATGGAGTACACAGCTACCACGGTAAATTCAAGTCTCAAACTCAAACTCAGCTGCCTCGAACACCGTTGGAGCCTTCAAATCTTTACATCTTTGACTTTGACGTATTTTGACTACCGTAAATTTGTGTATGATGAATAACAAGAATCCTAGAAGCAAAAAAAAACTCCCAAACAGTCTATTCTTACTCTTTAGTTGGATATGCAAGAAGTTGTTTATTGCTGCCTTTTGCACAGCTTTGCCTGTCCTCCGTAAATTTTTCACTGAAGTGTATTCAGGGATAGAAATAAGATTTTTTCTAAGGGTGCCGGTGGGCTAAGGGAAACCAATCTGCAGACACACCTTACAAAATTGGAGATTGTTTCCCCCGTCACAAACAAACCATTTCCTGTATTTTGGTAGAGGCCAGCTCTGGAGAATTCCCTGATTTTGTTTATTGTTACCATCCATAAGAATCAAGAAAGTTATTTCTAACATATTTCATAACTTAAGTCCATTGAACAGGATATCAATAATTAACATGAGAAGTTTATTAATTGTGTCTGTCATGGTAAAAAAATTTTTTTATTATTATCTTAATCAACTTAGATTGAATTATCACATATATCTGGTTTTAAGACTTATTTATTCATTTACAAATGCACATCATGCAAGAATAGTTCGAAGTGTTTATGAACGGTGGTTTGTTGACAGTGCCTGAATGAATGAGCGCGTTTCCTTCAGGTGAATCTAACCGAAATTTCAAATAGTTTATTCGTACATACCTTAATAAAACATCGATAATATGTTTTGTTTACAAATATTTTTCCTAAAAACATAAATTAGATTGAGTTTTTAACACTTTGTACGAAAATACGACTCTGAACTGCCGAAGTAAATTTTACTAGTTGATTGACACACATGGTCGTGATAATTTCATGGCAACATATTACCGATACGATATAAAATGTTTGAATAAACTGTTTAGCAGTTACTCGTATTTTATTTAAAAAATGAAACATAAATAAATGCTTATATTTATTCATATATTACTTGAATAAAGACAATCGAAAAATTTATCATGGCCCCGAGAGCAAAGTTTCAATGCTATTTGTCGTTAAGAAAATGCATCGATATTCCAAACTGTGTTTCCATTTTATAGCTTCTGTAAGATAATGTTAACGACTTCAGCATTCATTTTTCGGTAATTTGTGCCATTATTAAATCTTTTGAAGTTTGAGAGGTATATCATCGGTCTTTATTATTCCATCATATTCATATTGTTATATCCCATCATTCACTTAAACGTAATTCATCGAGCTTCATCTATCCTATAGGCGCAAAAACTACTCGGTAACTAATTCTCGAATCACCGGTGTACTATAACAACATGCTCTTTCGTATTTCTGACAAATATTTGTTTTGATTTCGACTAAAAGAGATTGATAAGTTTGAAATTTTGTCAATCAAACAATATAAATAGGTAACAGCGGCCTCAGAAAAATCATTCTTAGAACTTGCAGAAAGGTTTAAAATCAAAGATTTTGACAGTCTAATTAAACTTCATGATTCTAAGCGATTTGTTTTGACATGCCCACAGAGCACAGCAGTTCGATTTGATCCGTGCCCTATGAAATTTACCCGTGTGTTCAGTACTGATATGAAGGGAATTTCGATCCCTGGTATTGATTCCCTGGTTTTTCTGCTAAACTGTAAAAAATGAAATTTTGGGAGAGTTGCATCAAGGGGATCAATGTGTTCATCTGACTTTAAAACCTCTATACCAGTGGGTTTTTTAAACATGGCTGGAAGTTAATGGTTAGATGTACCAGTCTGATTAAAATCGACCGTGTTCTGAGGAATAAAAGTTTCTAAGTGTTAACCTTATCGAGATTTGAATTCTTCTGTTCAATCTTCTGTTTAATTTTTCTTCTGTGTAGGGCTTTCCTCTCTACACGGTGTGACCGCAGCTACATGTAGCACATATTCTGACACTCGTTTAGTGCAGACAAAAGAGTCATTAACAGACCAATCACATCATTCTATTTGAAAGAAGGATGGCGTGGATCAAGTTAATGAATGAATCATGGGAGTTACTTGCCCCTAGCTACTGAACCTGAATGCTTTTGTCAGAGGCATTGTGATTGGATAGCTGAGTTAATGTCGGAATGTGCACTACCCTCTCTGCAGTCACAATGTGTAGAGAGAAAAGACAGAACAAGTTTGTATCTTGATTAGGTCATTAATTTCAAACTTTTATGTTGGAGCACGGTCGATTTTAAGCAGACTGACGGGTTATGAGTTTGTATCCCGCCAGGGGCTTGGCAACTTTGTCTGCAGTATAGAACTCTTCTATATGCAGTAAGGTGTGGGTGCAATGCTACACTGAATTACAGCATAGTACCGCCCATGGTTTGCTAGTTCCAGCCAATGCTCGCAGTTTTCACCACAATCCAAAGCCACAATGACAGGTTTTGTCCATGCAATGATACTAGCAGCTGTGATATAAATGAAATACACTTAAGGGGCATTTAACCCCAACTCACCTCACCTCTTCTTCTAAAGAAAAAAATAATTATAACGCTTAAATATTGAAAATAAAGTATAAGTGGACTGATTTACAGCTGCAGTGACTAAAGTCAAGTGGACGATGTGTGTTGAATGTGAATTGAAGCAGACAGTTTAATGGATGAAATAGTGGAAGAAGGAGATTTTTAGGTCAGCTGGGTCTGATTGTATAGGATTGAAGGTTTTATGTTACTTAGGGGTATGAGAAATGATATATATCCATTTAAAGCAGCTTGTTGGCTGTTATAGAATCTTTGGGTTTAATCACATAAAGAACATTTAAGGATCACCATAAGAGTTTTTGGCCTCAAAAATCCTTATTTCTAGTACATAGATGTAAATCCCTAAAGCTTTTTAAAAATTTTATTTCTAGTGAGGGTTAGTTTAGACAAGCGCTAGTGTGGAGACACCTAGATAATGATTATGTTGTATGACAATTCTTGTTTCTTTTCATGCTTAAGTTTAATCTATGAAATGAATAATGTAAAAACTGACCAAAATATCTTATTCAGGTTCAGGATTCAACCACCAGTGCCTCTTATGAAATCGCTCGACAGTCGTCTATCCCAAGCGACAACTTGCCTCACAAGGTTTCAGTTGGAATATTTGACGTGAAACCAACACTTGAGTATGTCACCGTCCCAAAGGTTGCGCCTCGGGCATTTTTGAGGGCAAAAGTCATCAACTCCTCTGCATTCACTCTGTTGGCAGGGGAAACCAGCATCTTCCTTGACAACAGCTTTGTTGCTAAGGTAATCAATTGATGATACTTTCTATTAAGTTATATATTTATTGAAGATTATCCCAAATCCCTCCACCTTAAAAACTAAGAACAGGGGAAAATCTTGGAAATGGTTCATAATTGGTTCATGTTTTTGACTGGACTGTCCAATGTTGCAGGCTGAGATCAAGAGTGTTTCCCCGGGGGAGGAGTTTGTGTGTTCGCTGGGGGTGGACCCTGCCGTCAGGGTCAACTACAAACCTCTCAAGAAGTTCCGGGAGTCGTCTGGCTTCATCAGCAAATCAACTTGCACCACACACGAACAACCAATTGAAATCAAGAATACACACGACTATCCAATTAAAATCGAGGTCAAGGAGCAGTTTCCCAGGAGCAGTGACGAAAAAATTAAGGTGAGTAGAAAAAGTATGAATGTAATTTTTAAACTTGAAATCTTTTATCATGATGTTAAAACATGATATTTGTCAGGGATTGATTATTGTAATGCTTGTTTCTTGTATCCCTATGTACAGAAGCGATATTGCAAAGACTATTGACTAAATATTCTATAAACAGCCATCAATACACTTTGTGCTTCATATTCTTTTTCTGCACAACAATATGGCGATTTTTATTTCTTGAGCTGCTTATTTCAGTATCCGTTGAAAGTCAGTTAACTAAATATTGTAAAGGATTCCTTGCTGATGATTCTTCTACTGGAACATCAATCAATTCAAACAATGACCTACTCTAAGACCAGATCATTTCCTTACTACCATAATTTCTCCTTTACTTTGACATCTCTAATAAATTGACCATCAAATTTTTCTGAGGTCACAGCTTCAAATCACCTCAAAAAATGTGACCATGTTTCAGATTTTAGTGTTGAAGTTCCAATAATTAAACCACGGTGTAACATGACTGATTAGTTTTGCCAAAGAAAGAGAAAAGAAAGTTCGGCTATTCCTACTGAAGGATTATTGACAACAATTAACAGTCTAGTGTAGTGTTGGTTTCATCAGTAACACCAAGATTGGTAATTTTCAGGTTTTAATCATGAAATAAAAACTAAATATAACGAAAATATGTGGACCATACATGTATGTTTGATCAGCCGCACGACTTTCCTCCAGATAATATTTTTCAATTAGAAAGACTTTGTTTACCATCCAAACATGCATTTCATAACACACATAAACGTTACATATCTTTTGGATGGTCTATTTAATACAATATGATAACAAAGTTTTGAATTTCGTTGATTTAGAGGTATTGGTAATGATGTGTGTAGGGCGGGTTCATCAACACATGCCATTTCAGGCTGTCCAGTAAATCTCTGTTCTCATTTCACATAAAGCAAAAGACTGAGGGATTGATGGTGTTTATATTTGAAAACTTGATCTTTATTAGGTTTCCACTGAATTTATGATCGATAGGATATTTAGATGTAAAACCCACAAATAATATGATGCAATCATGAAATAAACAGTGCGTGCTTGTCTGATAGAGCTTGACATGAAACTAATTTTACAAATGCTTCAACAGATCCCAAGTTACTTAAGGTTACAAAGTTTATAAATTCAAACATATTGAACACAAATTCATCAGCTTTTTGCTTGTATTCTGTCAAATTTTCAATTTTAAAAATATTTATCATTCATCTCAATAGATGACAATACTCACTCAATCACATGATATTAGTCTTAACGAAAACATCATCTGACATTGTTATGCGACATCTTAAAGTTTTCTGTCACAAGTTTTGTCTTAAATAGGCCTATCAACTTCACCTTTCTTGACAAATTATAAGTAAAATAAAATCGTTTTCCTAAATTTTTAATACTTACCCCACTTCTTATATTGCATATTACCTATACTTTCGATCAAAGATTGGAAAACATGTTGGTAGTAGTCATCCTGTCTTCGTTCCGTAAGATAGGGAATATGACGATGACAACACGGCCTCGTAACCGGAAGGTGACGATCCAATCCGTCACGTGACCACGTCGACAAAATCACATTCCATATTAATCGCTTCGCGATTGGACGTGTTTTGTTACTAATTGTGTTGTAAAATTTTCTAGTTTTGTGATTTCAAACTTATCTTTGCTGCACGGTATGTTCTTTTTGTTATCCATTTTTGTGCGTGATGTGAATAATGCAGTGGTTACCTACCTCGCTTTGCTTCGCTTGGAATTCTATTTGGGCCGTGCTTGACACGTTTCGCATGGGTTTTCCTGCCTGAATTGGTTGCGGGGCACTGAATGGTATCCAATATCCATGTTTTTACCTTTCATGCATGCTATATCCATTAGAATTTCACCTTTTTCACCACAAAATGTCTCCGTTCTGTCTACGTGTCACCAAGCAAAATGGCGGTCTGTTTGGTGTCAGTTTCGCACGTGTTGCACGTGCTGTGAAATTTATTGTTTCAAAATGTTTTGATAAATTTAATAACATTTTTTAGCACTGGGAAATGGTTTCTCACTGTTGCTACCGTTGTTATATTTTTTATTTTTTTGTTCGTGATACCGCTTTCTCGGCAACGAGTTTTGTGCGAGATGTGGTGCGGTACTACTCTTGTTTATTCACATTACGGAGGCCCGTACGGGTCTGTTTGTATATGCATTGAATTTTAACGATTCTCGCATATTTTTTCATACTTTGTATGCGTAATGTGTTTCAATTTTCTCTTTTGAGTATCTTTATTACGATAAAGTAATTTTTATATTTATTTTAATTACTTTTTCTCGTTTTGCTTGCGTTGTTTTCATGTTTTGATAACATGATCTGATTTCTTTGCAGGTTTAATATGTGTAATACATATTATTTAACATTTTAATAATAAGCATAATTTTTTTTTTACCATTAATGTGTATTTTATTGTATGCTCATTATTACACTGGGAGTTCTTCTAACCTACAGGTTCATGACTAGGGTGTTTTGCACGTCGTGCAGATCGCTGAAGTCATTGAAGGATCCCCATCCGCTGTGCCCTGACTGCGTGGCGGTTGCGTGTCAGACGGACAACAAGTGCATCTATTGCCGGCCCTTGTCCGTGTCAGACTTCAAAGGGTTTCTTGCGGCCCGTCGGAAGAGGTTCTCTCAACGAATTCGGAGGTCCCTCAACGCTTCGATGGAATCCAAGGAGGCCTCTCCCCCTACGCCGGTGGTGGCGGAGCAGTCTCCTCCCCCTAAGGAGCAACAGGAGGCGCCTTCTCCTAAGGACCCGACACCTCAACGCTCACCTCCTCCCAGACAGCTTGGTCCTTCCCGGGAACAGTTTGAGTCGGGCTTCAATCCGGGCGCCCCGGACATCAAGCTGATAGAGGACATGGTGACCAGACTTGTCCGCTCCCACGAGTTAGCCCGGGACCGGGCGCTAGCGGAGGACACTTCGCAGCAGGAGGCTCGACCTCGGAGGGACAAGCCAGTCACGACAACCAAGGAGAGGACTCCCCCGCCCGATGATGCTCATCGCCGACACCTCGGACGTCGACGGGAAGGTCCAGGACACCCCCAACGTCCACTCCAGCGGGTCAGGAAGCTTTGGACAGGGACAAGCGGGAGCCCCGTCGTCGACAGTTGTCTCCGGATTCAGGCAGGCGCCCGCGCTCCCCTCGACGCTCGCCTACCCGACGTCTGTCCCCGAGACGCTCACCGATTAGACGTACGCCACCTCGGCGCCTCTCGCCCCGTCGCTCCCCGCCTCGGTCTCCATGGCGCTCTCCTCCGCGTCGGACCCCACCGCGGTCACCTCGGCGCCCCTCGCCTCGACGGACGCCTCTCTCTCCTCGGCGCTCACCTCGACGCTCTCCTA
This sequence comes from Phorcus lineatus, assembly GCA_921293015.1. Lineage (NCBI taxonomy): Eukaryota > Metazoa > Mollusca > Gastropoda > Trochida > Trochidae > Phorcus > Phorcus lineatus. The sequence continues at coordinate 207,847 of OV121085.1, forward strand.
GGCGCTCTCCTCGGCGCCCCTCGCCTCGGCGCTCGCCTAGACGCTCACCTCGGCGCCTCTCACCGCGACGCTCACCTCGGCGCCCCTCGCCGCGACGCTCGCGGTCTCCCGTCAGACGTCCGCTGTCTTCTACTGCCTCTTCACAGGTCAGGTCCGACTCGCCGACCTTCAGGGAGGAGCAGCATTTCTTTCCGGACTATGACGAAGGGCTTGAGTGTGTTTCAGATGAGGAAGAAACTCACTTGGAACTCTCGGGAGTCTACGCCTGGATAGCGGATAGGCTGATCTCGTGCCCCTCCCCAGGCCCCAGCGTAGATAAGAAGTTCGCCATTTGGGATGAGCCGGAGCTGTTGATACCACCTCATCCGATAGTAAAGGACGCCTTGGATAACTTGGACGAGGACTTCTCCAGGTTGTCCCTTAACTCGTCTTTTCGTTTGGCCAAGAACACCACGTCAGGATTCAAGGTGCATTCTTTGGACGCCTTCGATACCGGAGCCACGCAGGACGATTCAGTGCAGCGCTTGTCAGACGCCTCAAGGGCACTATACAAAGTACAGGACGGCAAGCTGCAGAATATAGATACGGAACTGCGTAGGACTATCAAGCCTCTTTCGGCCCTGGCATCCTCAACAGAAGCTCTGTCTCAGGACTTGTCAGAGACCAACCCGTCCCGTCTGGACCACCTAGCTACTATGTTCCGGTGGCAGGCTGCTACCTTGGCAGTAGTGGTGGATCATGTGCGGGCTGCGCTAGCGCACACAGCCCTTATTCGTAGGAATGGCCTCTTGGCTCCATGTACATGGCATGACGAATTCAAGAGGACCTTGGTGCGTGCCCCGTTGACTTCTCCAGCTCTCTTCGCGGACAGGATCCCAGAGGTCCACAGGGAACAGTCAGCTGTGACCCAAGCCGATTTCACCTTCCAGGCAACAAAGATGGTGGTGGCCACTCTTCCGGCCGTGTCTTCCTCGGGACGTGTCTATTCAGGACGCCGGAAGTCGGTTCGAGGAGCCTTTCGTGGCAGGGGAGGAAAAAATCGGAGTTTCCGTGGTACGACGTCCACTAGTGACAACGCCGGAAACCAGAACAGGCAGTACAAGGCTCCTAGGACACCCGGGAAGCCCAAGCAGAAGCCTGCCTACAAGAGACGTTGAACGTCTAGACAGTCATGACTGGAACCTCCCGCCTCCAGCCGTCCCAATCTCGAATATCCCCGTAGGCGGGAGACTGGGGGTCTTCTGGCCCAACTGGATAATCCTGGAAGACCCATTCGTTACAGAAATTTTAAAGACGGGCTACAAATTGCCAATAGCCAAGTCGCCGCCTCTGACCCACCTGCCCCGGCCACGCGTGTATCCGATAACCCAGCAACAGCAGCTAGCCTCCAACATCAGGACACTGCTAGACAAGAGGGCGTTAGAGGAAGTGCTAGTTCCCGAAGACTCCCCAGGGTTCTACTCTCCCATCTTCCTAGTCCCCAAGAAAAATTCGGACAAGATGCGGATGATACACAACATGGCGGTATTCAACGATCTCTACCTCGCAGAGCCGCCTCACTTCCGCATGATTACCCTGGATCTACTGCGCTCCAAACTGTCGTGCAACGACTGGTTGGTCAGTCTGGATCTTCAGGATGCGTACCTCCACGTGCCCATCTACGAACCGCACCGGAAGTTCCTCAGATTCATCTTCCAGGGGACCCACTACCAGTGGAGGGTGCTCCCGTTTGGCATTTCCACGGCTCCGTGGTTATTCACTCGCATCACGGCGCCCATTGTACGGTTTCTTCATCTTCGGGGGATCGAGTTCGACCCGTACATCGACGACTGTCTGATGAGCCACAGCGAACGTCAGTTGCTTCTCAGACAGTCTCAGTTGGCCCTCGACCTTCTCCACCAATTAGGGTGCGAGAAGTCCCATCTAGTCCCGTCTCAACAGCTGACCTTCATCGGCGGGTTGTTTCTCACAGACCAGGATCTCGTCAGGGTGCCTCCGGACAGGTGGTCCAAGATCCTAGCGTTTGCACACCGGGGACTGGCCAGCGCTTTGTCTCTCAGGGAGTGGCAGTCCCTGTTAGGCCTCCTTTCATCGGCACAGTACCTCACCGTCAGAGGACGTCTGATGCTACGACCTCTTCAAAGATTCCTGACCCCGTTTATTCAGAGGGACGAGGTAAAGGAAGTGTTTCTGTTACCAAGGAACCTCCACAGGTACCTTCAGTGGTGGACGATCCGGTCGAACGTTTGCGAAGGGGTCTCTTTGACAGACTGGACCCCAGATCATCAGATGTTTGTGGACGCGTCTCTTCAGGGATGGGGCGCCCACATGGACGAACAGTCAGCAGCCGGACTGTGGTCAGGGGCTTAGTCGACGTGGCACAGCAACAATCTAGAGTTGCAAGCAGTCATCCTGGCGGTATCGCATTGGCTTCCGGTCCTTCGCGGGGCTCGGTTGTTAGTGGCATCGGACAACTCCACGGTCGTATGGCTGATCGCGAACCAGGGGACGACGTCATCGCAGAAACTGTTAGACCAGACGTTCCAATTGTTCCACCTATTGGACAGCAACAACATCAGGGTCATTCCAGACACATTCCAGACACATCCTGGAATGTCAGACACATTCCAGGTTGCAGGAACGTGTTGGCAGACGCTCTGTCAAGACCGGACAAGCCGTCACCAACGGAGTGGATGCTGCATGCCGAAGCGTTCAACCTTCTGTGCCGGACTTATCATCGACCGATGATAGACCTATTTGCAACAGGGTTCAACGCACAACTTCCAGTGTACGTCTCCCCGTTGCCGGATCCTGCGGCGTGGGCGGTGGACGCCCTGTCGATGTCGTGGGAGGGTCTAGACGCTTACGCTTTCCCTCCTCCCATCCTTCTTCCCAAGGTAGTGGCAAAGATCAAGGCAACGAGGGAGATCAGACTGATTTTGGTCGCGCCTTATTGGCCAACGAGGACCTGGTATCCAGAGCTACGCGGCCTCGTCGCAGATGCACCAAGTCCACTTCCTCCGTGGCCTCATCTCTTGGTTCATCCACACAGTCGGTCCCCTCACCCAGGACGATTTCATCTGTCCGTTTGGACCATCTTCAAAAGACCTTAAAGGCTAAAGGATACTCGTCCAGGGTGGCCAGCGCTATCTCTCGGGCGCACAGAGTATCGACGAGATCTCTCTACGACGACAAGTGGTTGTCTTTTGTGAGGTTCTGTGAGGTCCGTTCTCAGGATCCGGTCAAGGCTTCCCCGCAGTTCGTGGCGGAATTCCTGCTTTTTCTTCGGCGGAAGAAACATCTCAAGGGAGGGACCATATCGACGTATTTGTCGGCTCTCAACTCCGTCTTGGCAGTTAAACAGGATGTTAAGTTCTCAAAGACACCGGAACTCATCGCTATGCTGAAGTCCTTCAAGCTGGAGGATCAGAAGCTGAAGTTTCGGCCCCCAGCTTGGGATTTGAACTTAGTTCTGCGTCACCTGCGAGGCCCGCCGTACGAGCCCTTGAGGGAGGCTTCGTTTGAGAACGTAACCCGGAAGACGGCGTTTCTCCTGTCGCTGGCTACAGCAGCAAGGGTCAGTGAGGTTCATGCTTTGGATGTCACGAGGATCCGCTTTGAGCAGGGGCGTCATGGTGCCGTTCATCTGGGACTATTATGGAACTTCGTCGCCAAGAATCAACTCCCAGGACAGCCGGACAGGACCTTTGTGATTCCACCCTTGTCATCGGTGGTAGACAGGTCGGAGGTTCAGGAATTGTCTATGTGCCCAGTGAGGGCGCTACGGGAGTACATTGACCGGTCGTCATCCAGGAGGAAGTCAAGGAAGAGACTGTTTGTGCCGTTCTCTACGACAGCCAGGGGTGAAGTCAATCGAAACACCATCGGTCTGTGGCTGCGACAGACCATCCTGGCAGCGTATGATGATGCAGGATTACCTCATCCGACGGCAAACAACCCCCATGAGATCCGGGCTTTAGCGTCCACGATGGCTCTGCACCGCAACATCTCGGTTCCAGCCATCATGGAGGGGTGTTTTTGGAAGTCTACTTCGGTCTTCGCCAGCCACTACCTGCGAGACCTGGCAGTAGAGGATGTTGAAGGACTCCAGTCCTTCGGGCCTTTAGTTGTTGCTCAACAACTGACGCGGCCAACTTCGCACTAGGCAATACGCCTTACCTCAGTCGCTTTCCGATCTTAGGGCTTTCCCACGTTCCGTCGTGGCGTTCCTCTAAGTTTCGATGTTTATGTTATGTTCTCCCTTTGCAGGGGTTCTGACAGGCGTTGTGTGTTTTTCCTGACGGTTTGGTCCTCTCATCGGACTTCCCACCATCCTTTCTGTCGGATTAACATGCAATATAAGAAGTGGGGTAAGTATTAAAAATTTATTAAAATCTAAATATTTTAGATATTTAAAAATACTTACCCCACTTCTGGGATTAAGCCCACCCAGCGATGTCTCTTCCTCCCCTCAGGCGGCCTCCGTTGGACCCTTCATATGGAATGTGATTTTGTCGACGTGGTCACGTGACGGATTGGATCGTCACCTTCCGGTTACGAGGCCGTGTTGTCATCGTCATATTCCCTATCTTACGGAACGAAAACAGGATGACTACTACCAACACGTTTTCCAATCTTTGATCGAAAGTATAGGTAATATGCAATATAAGAAGTGGGGTAAGTATTTTTAAATATCTAAAATATTTAGATTTTAATAAAATTTTACAAAAATAAAAAGTATTTAAATGTTCAGGAGAAAAGGTTAATGATGGCAGTTAGGGTTTCCCACGAGGGAATATTGTGAAAGCAGTTTACAAGAGTGCCTAACTTTTGTGATAGCTATTATCTAGTGCCAATCACTATTGCGATATTTATTGTGATAGTTCTTTAAACTTAAATTACACAAATCAAGTATAAACAATGTTTAAGTATCATTTGGTTTGAAGGTCTGCCAAAACTTCCCCAAATATATAGCAGAAATAATAATAATTCTTGCATTTAGGGTTGAATCATTGGGCTATAAAGCATTTGTCCCAGCATCTTTCTCAAATCAAAAAGCTCTAATTGTTTCTTATTAGCAAAATTCACTTATATATATTCGTATGAACATTTCAACTATCGATACATAGCTGTCATATCTATACTATCAATAAAGTACTATCATGATAAGTTGATAGTTTCTTTATTTCATTTCCTAGTTTATTCTGTAATTTCTGCTCTTAGACCTGATAATTCTCAAGTTTTTGTAATTCCTGCATCCCAGTAACTCAGTAATGGTCGGCATTAGTTTATTGATAAGTACGTACTAGCTAAGTCTATTACCTATATGAAATATCGCCAGGTATCTCTACTGGAGCCAGTCCTGGACATGAAGCACCCAGAGAAGAACAAGAACCCACACATGAACAAACAGAACCACGTCATCTGGGACATAGATGTCGACAAGCAGGGTGCAAGGGAGGTAACTCTCAAGTACATCATCGAACATCCCGCTAACGATAGCATCATTACCTCAGAGGCCTTTGAATCAAGCGACTAAGACATTTATGGCTTCATCGACACATCCACTTTCTCCACAAAGTAGACTTGTTGCAGCTTGTTGATAAGGATAAATTTCGTGGCTTGAGTGCATCTCACTCGGTGGCGATTAGCTGCATTCTCTTAACATTATGTTTTGGACTGCTGATCTCAGTCTCAGTAGCTTAGAGAGCAGGCACAGACGACTTGAGTAAATGCAGCAAGAGTTAAATCACAGCTACCCAGAGGTTGGCTATGGTTATGCCTTGTGGGGGAAGTTGAAACTTTATAGAATGGCTGGTTGTACCTTATTAGTACCCATGTACCCAGTAGTTCTCATAGTCTTAGTCTAATACTCATTATATACTTCTACAATATGTATGATATCAAGAATATACACATGATTAAAGATACATGTTCAATAAATTTGGTTGCTCAACTATTGCAAGTTTTGCAATAATGTACAATTTTGCCCTGACCCTGAACTACAACTTTGCTTCCCCTTTGAGGTGAACTGACAATGGAAAACTAAAAACCAAAAGTTTTTATTAAATTATAGTAAAAGGACATTGAAATCATTTTAACTCCACTCACAATATGTGTAAAAGATGCTTCCAAAAAGAATTCTTTAGTATTAGTAGGTAGTCCCACTTTGTGTAAGTAAATATATTATTAATGTTATGTTTTGCAGTGCTTTGGAGGGGCTGATCCAATCTGGATTGTGGTTGGAGGGGATAGGGGGTAGGAAATATATATTGTTTGTGACAGATTTGTGACTTTATATATGAACCTAATTAGTTCAATTGAAGATTTGATGCTGCTATGAACACATAATTGCATTGCAACTCCCCTGTGAGTGATGAACCAAAAATTACTGCATTTTTCATGTAATAAAATATTTAAAAAAAAAAAAAATTGCTCAGGTATGATATGGCATATTTTGATGAAGATATTTATGATTGAAAGATGGTCATGAACCTTCTTACCATATGAAATCAACCAGTGTTGCCAACTGGATGGCTATATTGTGTTCCATACCATACAGCTACAGTGAAAACTGCATTGTGAAGACTGCGGAAAGGTTTTCTCAGGGACATTTGATGTAAAATATATGTTGATTGCTCTTTATTCAGTGTTGTGAATTACATGACTTTCAGACTTGTGGTCATATTTACATGTTGTTATATACCTTAACCCTCCACTCTACAAGCCAAAAACCAGGCTCGTAGATGTATTTGTGTCTGTTTTTTCAGGGGAAAAAAGGTTAAAGTATCTGTTCCAGTATTAAAAAAGATGCATCAATCAAATTTTGTCAAATATGATTTACAAAGAAAATATGATAATGGCATGCTTGTAATATGATATTTTTCATGTAATAAGGCAGCAGTAGCTGAATAGTGTGCTTGAAGAACTATGGAACACTGAATAGTGTGCTTGAAGAACTATGGAACACTGAATAGTGTGCTTGAAGAACTATGGAACACTGAATAGTGGCTCCATTGTTGAAACAATAGGAATTATGTATAAATAAATGTTATTTAAATGATATGTAATTATGATCAAAATACCTTTCTTTTTCTCATTAATAAGAAACATTCACTCATTTTATGGATTGGATTTTCACAGGACTACATGTTCTCTTACAAATTACGGTTCCTCTTTTCCTATTCTAATTCTTTTCCAATTGCATAATATCAATTTAATACTTCCAAAAAGTATAAGTCTCTCTGAATTTTACAACAATTTTGATTTATATTTCACCGTCTTGAATGTTTTAAATGGTGCCTTAGTTGAACTGTTGATGTATAACTTGAGATTTAGCATCTATACTTGTATGTTTTATATATTTTCATGTGCATTTTTGAAATCTGTATTTGTCATCTTTGTCCTACTTGCTCACGGTACTTGTTTGATTATTTTAAACTCTATTTTTAGACAGTGGGAAATTGTGTCCAATGCATGAAATGTTTTTAGAAATCTATATATTTTCTTACAGTGGTTCTTTCCATGTATTTGTATTTCTATTTTAGAAGTTTTGAAATTGTGTGCAATACATATTTCATATTTGTCAGTACAGAAAATTATACATATTCAATCAAAATATTTCCTGACGGTACCACTTGAAATTTTTTGGGTTTTTTTATTTTTTGAAAGTTGGTTATTATGTCTACCGTACCATACATATTTTGAAGTATCACAATACAAGAATACAATATATATACACTGCATTAACTTATATCGTTTGAAATACAAATTACTTGTCCAGATGAATAGTGCCATTTACTCCATTATGTGCATAAAACAGTTTGTTTTCAACAACATTTATGATCCAGGTCTTATTACAGGAATATTGGTAATATTGAGCATAATAAATTCTTATGGATAGAACATTTATTGTGGTTATTCTTTATATTCAATGTCAGAATCTTTAATACTTAAGCCTCCATCCACCAATCACTCAGCAGTACTTCTTGTCTTTATAATGTCTTGGGAGTTGTTGTTTCCTTGTTTGGCTCTCCGAATTATGAGGAAAGAATAGTGTTCAGTATTTCACTGTTGGAAAGACTTGTTCAGAAGTTGAAATTCAGCGCTTCCAGTCATCATTAAAATGATACCTACATTAAGTGTCGTTTGAAGTATTTTATTTTTATATATATTTAAACTTAATGTGTTATCTTCTTCACCTTTTAGATAAATATATCTATGTTAACTTTCAAGATTGTTTTGAAACAAATTTTGAATATAAATATATTACAATGAGTGAAAGCTGTTGTGTTCCATGAACACTGCATGGGTTAATCAATGTCACGAACCAAGGAGACTTACTCAAGAAGGTTAACTCACTTAGAGTTAACCTTTCCTTGATACACTCCCACTCTTGCACTGTGGCCATTTCATCTTGGGACTGTTATACAATCTAGATTTTGAACTGTCTATTTGAAACAACCACAAAACGCCTTGCAAAATTCAACTAAAACAATTCTTACATACATGGCCTGTACACTGATGAACAACACAGGGCAAAATGTATAAATGAACGTGGATGCAGGAGTATAAGACAATCTAAAACCTATGAAATTCCAGAAATGACACATTCAATTGCATCAAAAGATTCGAATTTAACATTCAAAACCATTGATATATGTTATAGTTTATTAAGAGTATACATACTATAGGAGTGTTTAGTAAGGTATCAGTGTACAGAATAATGTTTCTCTTCCGTTACCTGAACTGACATTCATGAACAAACATGTTTTCAACAATACAATATTAGGATCTAAAAAAAATGTTCACATGAAGATAATAGAAGAGAGTCATGCTTAACATTTTTCTCTAGAAGGAATTAATGATGTTATAATGATGTATTTAATTACCTCTGTGGTTTTATAGCAAATATTACACAGTGACTTTCTACCATTTCAGTCATTTTTGCCACCATAATGTATTTGAAACACTGTGATTCTCTTAAACATTCACAACAAATTTTTGACAGAAGGATGGCATGGTTCAGTTTTGTTAAAAACAATAACACTCTTTAAAGAATAGATACTCTGTTAATTCTAACATATGCCTAACTTTATCAAACTCATACTCAATGGAGAAGTACCGACTGTTGTTGAAAAGTATCAAATAAGCAGAGTGTAAACATAAAGTCACCATTCTGATCGAAATCCAGACAATGATGACTGTGAATTGGAAAACAAAATCTGATAGTATTTTATTTGAAAGTGCTTGAAAGGTTAAACAGACCATAACCATATTTTGATATTCAATAAGATTTTTATCAAACATGTTTCACATTGAATTTCTTTGGCAATTTTGGTGGAATTTGTAAGATGTTTGGTGTTTTGACGGGTATAACATCCAAATGAACTACCATAAAAGTCATTGAGTCTTTGCATCATCAGTCATATAAAACAAAAAACAGTTGCAAAGTCCTCAACTAAAAATTTTTTTCTTAATATTCATTTATTGTCCAATTTTTAGAACGTCATACGCCTATATCTTCTATCAGTGACATGTCAAGAGACTGTTTATTAAAGATAAAAATCATATGATTAAAAGTATATCAACCTTAACATCAAACTTTAAAAGAAATTTTTAAAATATTATCTCAAAGTTTTATCAAGTTGAAATCATTTGCATTTGTATATCAATAAAATGTTATCATGATATCGAAAATAGTATAAGGCTTCTCAATCAGATTGTTGTTTCTCACTCTTACATTAAGATTCGGTCATGAATCTTACAGACTAAAATAGCAGCACAGTAATGGGAAATGTGAAAAATATATTTATGCGGGTCCCATTGTCAAAGTCTGTCACAAAGTTACCTCCCTTTGATTGTTTACGTTGTCGATGACAAAACCCGGAAGCGAGTGACTAATCAGACGCACATTATGATATCTAGCCTTTACTAATCGATTACATACCTTCTAAATATAGACTTGTTTACGTTATATATCTCTTTATAAATCACTGAACATCATTTCTTGCCATCATTTCAATCATAACTTGCCGAAATGTCGGATTCAAAGGTAGCAGATTTGAAGAGCGTCAAAGTTGAGGTTGATGAAAAGAACGTGTTTCTCTCCCCCGAGTGTCCCGTCCGGAAAGTGACGGTGTACTCGGACAGGGCTGAAGTTTGTCGTCAGATCGACACAACAGTCGTGCAGGGCGTCAACGAGATCGTCCTGAAACAACTCCCCGCCAGCATCGACTCTGACTCCATCAGGTGCGTACTTATCTGTCAACCTGAGTAAATTACGATTTTATGGCGCTTCAACTGAACTACATTGCTCTGAAAAAAGTAGTAGAATTTTTATATCTGTACGCTTTCAGTTTTCCTCCCATTTTCTTCGTGCGCTCTGAAAAGCTTTATTTGCATTTCTATTCTGATTAAAAGATTCATTCTCGCTGTAAGCATGATAATAACAATTAAAGGTATACCGTTACATTGATAGTAAATTGAATATCACTTTACAAAAAAGTCGGATTCTATTTTTACTCCAACATATAATTAGACCTCTATGCACATGTGACATACCAAGGTGTGCTGGATGTAGGCCGTGGCCGGAATACAAGTTCATCTAGAATAACTATTTGAAATATTTTTCATGAGGTTACATTTCTTTCTTTTGGACCAAAATAGTGTCAAAAATGTTAAATGATTCAAAGAAGTTCTCAGCATATATGAATGCAAGTGACCATGGATTAAAATGAGTACCGTATTAGCTCTTATACAAGTGCAGACATCTAAGAGATTCAGGTTACCCAGAAATCATGCTTAAAGTGTATTTTGAGGCAACATTTTTATGGAAGGGGATGTGTGCCATAAATGAAATCATGTAAACTCGTCATTCGCAAGTTGTAACATGTCGTTCTCAACCATGCAATTCTCGAAAAGACAAGTCCATGTATGCAAACCTAACATCCTGTAAAACTCAACTTTTTGTTCTCAACTTTACAAAGTTCAAATGTAATTCTAGAAATGTCAAAGTCGAAACTCATTTTTGTATTTCAAATAAGAGGGATATACACATTTAGCAATGCTGCAAGTTACGTTTTACAATTGGTAAATGAAAAATGAAGAGTTGTAAAATCAGCCTTGCGAAATAGACTTTTGCATCTCGAGTTTTACGCGAGTTGGATGGTTATGATTGCAATGTTCCGAAATACATCTGTACACCATTTCGCATTGACCATATTTGGAAGTTTAACGAAGACTGCCGATGATTTCCGAAGATGATCGGTATTTGACAACAACGAGACCTTCCTGATCCAAGCTCCATGCAACGCCGTGCAAGCTTTCCGGATAGCTTTGAGTTGAGTCCACCACAATGCGCGGAGCTTGGGCATGCGACATTTCACCTTTTGTCAAAGTTCTTAGTAACTCGCGTACGGTTTTTTCGAACCCCTAAGGCAAATACCAACAATTGTGGAATGGAACAAATATCATTTACAATTAATTCTTATCTGACCATTATCAAAAAAATACGTCATTCTATAAAATATACCCGTGTTTTTTGCGAGAAAATTTCCGAACTTAGAATTTTTGTGACGTCACCTCTTTTCGAGCCCCTCAGATTTTGTGACGTAGTCAACGCATATCAACTTTTCGGGGGCCGATTTCAATAGTTCAAAATACCTAATCAATTTCGTAGCATAACAAATTTTTACAAAACTGAAAAGTATCATTTTTTCAAAGCACATGTTTATTGTTTAGTAATTGGTATAACAATGGAATATGAGCCTTTTCGATGCCTTAAGCATAATTTCTTTGTAGACAATCTTTCAGCACCATACTTTTGTGTCGTCTTGGCAATTAATTTTAAATGATTATTATTTTATGACATCACCTAATTATGATTTATCACTAGAAGAATAATGGTTTACATTTACTTAACTGATGTGAAGTTTGATTTTATGTTCTCATTAAGCACTTGCGTAATAATCCCTTCAGTGTGCACTTGCACACAGTTGGTAACATTTGTAATTAAACACACCTTTGGATAAAATTCAAGATATACACTACGTGAATCGTTGATAATTAACTATCAATTACAATACAATAGTCGTGTTTTTGTTGCTGTGCCACTTGTCTTGATTTCTCTGATGCGAGAAATCTAAGTTGTACACCCCTAAGTTATACGTATGGAAATGCATAATCTTGTATTTCAAATAATTGTTAGAATTTTTACGTCTTGATGATTACAAAGGTATTTTGATTTAAATTGTTGATGAAATCTGAATTTGCAAGAGCTTTTCGACTTAAAATTTGGCAAAATATGTATCGAACAATGACCCGACGTTCTCTGGCGGCGTGCCAGACCGGGCAAAAATTAATAGACCGTTCGCTTATAAGACGACCCTATAATAACTGTCGATCGGGCGGGGAGTTAAAAATAACATGTCACATGATATGCCAGTCATGTGATTTTGACATGTTCTTCAATTAAATTTGTTCAAACTGTTTAAAAACGTCTGGTTTGGAACGTTCATAGCTTTAAACATGACTTTAAACGGTATTAGTTGAAATAAATGTTTCTTTTAACGGAATAATATTTATTGGTTAAACGACCGAATGAAAGGCTAACAAACAAAAATTAATTCTTTTCAATGATTTTGGAACTTTGCCTTAACTTTACGTTGCGTAGTTATTTTTCTAACTGTTAATTTGAAAAAATTACATGCCCTTGTTTTAGGGGTAACGTGGGTATACAATATAGATATATTTTTTCTACTGTCTATTTGTCTTTGCGCGTCAAGTATGCCTTTGTTTCATTATTCTAACACCAGTCTCGTAATTTGGTGAGATTTTGAAACCCTACCTTGATATCTAAACCATGTTTTTTTTATCCCCCGCCCAACTACGTTGGGCGGGGGGCGGGGGATATGAAAATGGTCTCCGTCCGTCCGTCCGTCCGTCCGTCCCGATAATGTTTCCGGAGCACAACTCCAAAACGGTGAGACCTATCTCGACGAAACTTGTTATGTGCAACGGGTATCATGCGGAGATGTGCCTTTTGGGGTTTTCAACTTCTTTGCATTTTTATTTTTACCCGTTTCCATGGAAACGTAACATAGGATTTTGTTTCCGGAGCACAACTCCAAAACTGTGAGACCTATCTCGACGAAACTTGGTATGTGCAACGGGCATCATGCGGAGATGTGCCTTTTGGGGTTTTCAACTTCTTTGCATTTTTATTTTTACCCGTTTCCATGGAAACGTAACATAGGATTTTGTTTCCGGACCACAACTCCAAAACTGTGAGACCTATCTCGACGAAACTTGATATATGCAACGGGCATCATACGGAGATGTGCCTTTTGGGGTTTTCAACTTCTTTGCATTTTTATTTTTACCCGTTTCCATGGAAACGTAACATAGGATTTTGTTTCCGGACCACAACTCCAAAACTGTGAGACCTATCTCGACGAAACTTGGTATGTGCAACGGGCATCATGCTGAGATGTGCCTTTTGGGGTTTTCAACTTCTTTGCATTTTTATTTTTACCCGTTTCCATGGAAAAGTAACATAGGATATCGTTTCCGGACCACAACTCCAAAACTGTGAGACCTATCTCGACGAAACTTGGTATGTGCAACGGGCATCATGCGGAGATGTGCCTTTTGGGGTTTTCAACTTATTTGCATTTTTATTTTTACCCGTTTTCATGGAAACGTAACATAGGATTTTGTTTCCGGACCACAACTCCAAAACTGTGAGACCTATCTCGACGAAACTTGATATGTGCAACGGGCATCATACGGAGATGTGCGTTTTGGGGTTTTCAACTTCTTTGCATTTTTATTTTTACCCGTTTCCATGGAAACGTAACATAGGATTTTGTTTCCGGAGCACAACTCCAAAATGATGAGACCTATCTCAACGAAACTTGGTATGTGCAACGGGCATCATGCGGAGATGTGCCTTTTGGGGTTTTCAACTTCTTTGCATTTTTATTTTTACCCGTTTCCATGGAAAAGTAACATAGGATATCGTTTCCGGACCACAACTCCAAAACTGTGAGACCTATCTCGACGAAACTTGGTATGTGCAACGGGCATCATGCGGAGATGTGCCTTTTGGGGTTTTCAACTTCTTTGCATTTTTATTTTTACCCGTTTCCATGGAAACGTAACATAGGATTTTGTTTCCGGAGCACAACTCCAAAATGGTGAGACCTATCTCGACGAAACTTGGTATGTGCAACTGATATCATGCTGAGATGTGCCTTTTGGGGTTTTCAACTTCTTTGCATTTTTATTTTTACCCGTTTCCATGGAAAAGTAACATAGGATATCGTTTCCGGACCACAACTCCAAAACTGTGAGACCTATCTCGACGAAACTTGGTATGTGCAACGGGCATCATGCGGAGATGTGCCTTTTGGGGTTTTCAACTTCTTTGCACTTTTATTTTTACCCGTTTCCATGGAAACGTAACATAGGATTTTGTTTCCGGAGCTCAACTCCAAAATGGTGAGACCTATCTCGACGAAACTTGGTATGTGCAACTGATATCATGCTGAGATGTGCCTTTTGGGGTTTTCAACTTCTTTGCATTTTTATTTTTACCCATTTCCATGGAAAAGTAACATAGGATATCGTTTCCGGAGCACAACTCCAAAATGGTGAGACCTATCTCGACGAAACTTGGTATGTGCAACGGGCATCATGCGGAGATGTGCCTTTTGGGGTTTTCAACTTCTTTGCATTTTTATTTTTACCCGTTTCCATGGAAACGTAACATAGGATTTTGTTTCCGGAGCACAACTCCAAAATGGTGAGACCTATCTCGACGAAACTTGGTATGTGCAACGGGCATCATGCGGAGATGTGCCTTTTGGGGTTTTCAACTTCTTTGCATTTTTATTTTTACCCGTTTCAATGGAAAAGTAACATAGAATATCGTTTCCGGACCACAACTCCAAAACTGTGAGACCTAGCTCGACGAAACTTGGTATGTGCAACGGGCATCATGTGGAGATGTGCCTTTTGGGGTTTTCAACTTCTTTGCATTTTTATTTTTACCCGTTTCCATGGAAAAGTAACATAGGATATCGTTTCCGGAGCACAACTCCAAAACTGTGAGACCTATCTCGACGAAACTTGGTATGTGCAACGGGCATCATGCGGAGATGTGCCTTTTGGGGTTTTCAACTTATTTGCATTTTTATTTTTACCCGTTTCCATGGAAACGTAACATAGGATTTTGTTTCCGGACCACAACTCCAAAACTGTGAGACCTATCTCGACGAAACTTGATATGTGCAACGGGCATCATACGGAGATGTGCCTTTTGGGGTTTTCAACTTCTTTGCATTTTTATTTTTACCAGTTTCCATGGAAACGTAACATAGGATTTTGTTTCCGGAGCACAACTCCAAAATGATGAGACCTATCTCGACGAAACTTGGTATGTGCAACGGGCATCATGCGGAGATGTGCCTTTTGGGGTTTTCAACTTCTTTGCATTTTTATTTTTACCCGTTTCCATGGAAAAGTAACATAGGATATCGTTTCCGGAGCACAACTCCAAAACTGTGAGACCTATCTCGACGAAACTTGGTATGTGCAACGGGCATCATGCGGAGATGTGCCTTTTGGGGTTTTCAACTTCTTTGCATTTTTATTTTTACCCGTTTCCATGGAAACGTAACATAGGATTTTGTTTCCGGAGCACAACTCCAAAACTGTGAGACCTATCTCGACGAAACTTGGTATGTGCAACTGATATCATGCTGAGATGTGCCTTTTGGGGTTTTCAACTTCTTTGCATTTTTATTTTTACCCGTTTCCATGGAAAAGTAACATAGGATATCGTTTCCGGACCACAACTCCAAAACTGTGAGACCTATCTCGACGAAACTTGGTATGTGCAACGGGCATCATGCGGAGATGTGCCTTTTGGGGTTTTCAACTTCTTTGCATTTTTATTTTTACCCGTTTCCATGGAAACGTAACATAGGATTTTGTTTCCGGAGCACAACTCCAAAATGGTGAGACCTATCTCGACGAAACTTGGTATGTGCAACGGGCATCATGCGGAGATGTGCCTTTTGGGGTTTTCAACTTCTTTGCATTTTTATTTTTACCCGTTTCCATGGAAAAGTAACATAGAATATCGTTTCCGGACCACAACTCCAAAACTGTGAGACCTAGCTCGACGAAACTTGGTATGTGCAACGGGCATCATGTGGAGATGTGCCTTTTGGGGTTTTCAACTTCTTTGCATTTATATTTTTACCCGTTTCCATGGAAAAGTAACATAGGATATCGTTTCCGGAGCACAACTCCAAAACTGTGAGACCTATCTCGACGAAACTTGGTATGTGCAACGGGCATCATGCGGAGATGTGCCTTTTGGGGTTTTCAACTTATTTGCATTTTTATTTTTACCCGTTTCCATGGAAACGTAACATAGGATTTTGTTTCCGGAGCACAACTCCAAAACTGTGAGACCTATCTCGACGAAACTTGATATGTGCAACGAGCATCATACGGAGATGTGCCTTTTGGGGTTTTCAACTTCTTTGCATTTTTATTTTTACCCGTTTCCATGGAAACGTAACATAGGATTTTGTTTCCGGAGCACAACTCCAAAATGATGAGACCTATCTCGACGAAACTTGGTATGTGCAACGGGCATCATGCGGAGATGTGCCTTTCGGGGTTTTCAACTTCTTTGCATTTTTATTTTTACCCGTTTCCATGGAAAAGTAACATAGAATATCGTTTCCGGACCACAACTCCAAAACTGTGAGACCTATCTCGACGAAACTTGGTATGTGCAACGGGCATCATGCGGAGATGTGCCTTTTGGGGTTTTCAACTTCTTTGCATTTTTATTTTTACCCGTTTCCATGGAAACGTTACAAAGGATTTCGTTTCCGGACCACAACTCCAAAACTGCGAGACCTAGCTCGACGAAACTTGGTATTTTGGCGGGGGATATAGCTGACTCTGTCTGCTTGTTTTTATAGTGAATCATCACGATGCAGTAAGTTGTGCAGAGATTTATATAGTGTCCAGTACAGCGTAACCCAGAATTAAAGTTCATAATATTCTTTCGTCAGATAAACCTCGTGTAACCCCTACGAAAACAGTAGAAACAATATCTAGATCAATAATTGACTAAGAACTTTGACAAAAGGTGAAATGTCGCAAGCTCTGCGCATTGCGTTGGACTCAACTCAACGCTATCCGGAAAGCTTGCACAGCGTTGCATGCTGCTTGGATCAGGGAGGTCTCGTTGTTGTCAAATACCGACCATCTTCGGAAATCATCGGCAGTCTTCGTTAAACTTCCAAATATGGTCAATGCGAAATGGTGTACAGATGTATTTCGGAACATTGCAATCATAACCATGCAACTCATGTAAAACTCGAGATGCAAAAGTCTATTTCGCAAGGCTGATTTTACAACTCTTCATTTTTCATTTACCAATTGTAAAACGTAACTTGTAGCATTGCTAAATGTGTATATCCCTCTTATTTGAAATACAAAAATGAGTTTCGACTTTAACATTTCTAGAATTACATTTGAACTTTGTAAAGTTGAGAACAGAAAGTTGAGTTTTACAGGATTGAAATGTTAGGTTTGCATACTTGAACTTGTCTTTTCGAGAATTGCATGGTTGAGAACGACATGTTACAACTTGCGAATGACGAGTTTACAGGATTTCATTTTTGGCACACATCCCCTTCAATAATTTTGTGGTTACTAATTTTTATAGAAATATATAGTAATCTTTTAACAGATATCCTATTGACATTTGTCATCACCTTTATCTTGGTAGTAATGTTTATATTTCAAATTACATGTCATTACAAAGTCTGTTGACTTTAAGGTTACGTCTCTTAAGTCTAGAATGCTGAAATGTCTTTTCAGGCATACCTTATAAAGGTGCAGTAGCATGTGCTTTTAGTTTATCTTTATTTTATTTGTCTTTATTTAATCTTTGTTTTATTTTTGTTGTCTTTATTTTATGTTTATCTTATCTTTATCTATCGGCCAATGAACAGAGTTGAAGGAACTGGTCAAGCAAGCATTGCTGAGGTGAGTTTCCAGCAGAAGTTTGAGACCTCTGAGCAAGCTGATCTATCCAGCAAAGAGAAGGAACTTGAAGGCCAACTGAAGGACTTGACCAGAGAGAAGGACCAACTGACCGCACAGCAAAATGTCCTCAACAAACAGTGGACGCTGCTGGACAACTTTGGGGACACAGTGTCTAAGTCTTCAAAGGTAATTATGAAAGTGTTATCTAAATGCATGAAAACCTTGAACAATTCTTTGTAGGTTCTTTCTGCTAGAAGGAGCAACAGTATATGTTGTTTGGGTCAAACATGTCTTCTAAGGTACAATGACCATTTTACTGAACTTCTTCATCCCATACCCAAACTCTTCTCACTTACCTAGTTATGGTAACATTTTATATAAGGATCACACCATCTGTCATAGTACAATTTACCGGTATTTACTTCCTTGGGTTGAGTTCCTTTCGGGATTCAAAGGTTTTGATGACAATATATAGAATTGCTTTTATCAACATTGTAAATGCTCACTGACTGTTTTTTTACATATCAATTCTAAATTTTCGATGTGAAATATTTCTTGGCAGATGAATGACATGATTAAGCTATAAAATGGGTTCAGCTTTTAGGGTCTGAGTTAGGGCCAGTTATAGTAAGCAAGTATAGGCGTCAGTTGTATGATTTTCAGTCACAGTGAAATCAAGTTAAGCAGAATTCAAATAAAATGGAACTTAAAAGCAAAGCAATCTTTTTGAAAACAACTGTGTACCAAGGAATCAAAGTTTTTAAGAATTGACTCATTGTGATTCGAGCTCATTCTATTAGTGGCTTTGCTCTCTACAACGATCTGAAAGCAGCCTCGAGCTCGTAGCTGTTTTGACACCAGTTTAGCGCAGAAAGTGTATTTACTATACAAAAGGTGAATGATGAATGGTCTGATTGTGTTTCATTTCTGAACAACTTTAAATCCTCATTAAAATCAAGATAATCTGTGGTGACACTGTGACCATTGTCATTGTTTTCACCAGGAGGGAGGTCCAACACTGGATGGACAGTTCTTCAAGGGTGTCAGTGACTTTATCAAGCTCTTCAAGGATGAAGGAGAAAAACTTGAACTTTCCCAACTTGAACTGAGAGAACAAATTCTAAAGCTTGAGGAAAAGATTGCAACAACTGATCAGAACCTGAAAAAATTGAGAGGAGACAGGATAGACAAAAAAGTCTCACAGTAAGTTTTTTATTTTGTTTATGCCGATATTCTACATGTATATCAATCCTAAACATGATAGTTTAGATTTCTTAACTTGAATGACACAGGTTATCCATTAGTACAAAGATTATGATGGTTCGCAATGAAATGATGATACTTAATGATTGGGTTATATCTCATTTACATGTTACCTAGAAAACTTTTTTGTTGCTTGATATCTCACAAGCCTGGGATTATATAACTAGTATATGGTCAATGTCCATGCATCCTGTTTTTGAGGAATTCCGTATTTAACACAATAATGGAGAGTTTTCATCCAAACCTTAGTTTTAATTAGCCTTTGCTCCCCTCATTTAAGCGTTTAATTTTAACCTGACGATCTGTTTCAAATTGAAGAATAAAGAATTTATGATTTCTTTTCCACATGACTTAACAACAAAAATCATGTTTTTTTCCGACTCTGTCCAGCTTGCCGTCACACAATTATATCTAAAAAATTTACTTGGTTTGGTAATAATCTCTGTTACATGTTTGTATTAGTTTTGGAATCATAATGAGCCCGTCACAGATAGTTAATCTATTAAGATAAAAACTTTGCATGTTAGCGGAGAAGTTTCTTATTTTGAGCATAGTTGACTACACCACTACTTTTGACATAATACCTCAGTTTGGTTCTTGGGATAGACCTCCAAAACATTGACATCATATAACTTAAAAACATAAGACCTGATCTATTGTTGTTCTTGTGAGTGCAGTGACTTGTTATCTGCTTGTATTGTGATATTGTAAATTCATGCCCTGTAATTTTCAGAGAGTGCACCATAGTCCTGGAGGGCCAGGGAGACTCCAAAGTGACCCTGCTCGTGTCGTATGTCGTGTCCCAGGCTTCTTGGACTCCCAGCTACGACATCAGGATGTTCACTGCTGAAGGGCTTCTCAAGGTATATTCTTCACTGTCTGCAGATCTTATTGTACCTTTGAGTCTTTATCTTCTTCTTAGCTTGTCAGGTCTAGGATGGCAGGGGTCCTGATAGCACAGTGTTTAGCGCCTTTGACTTTGGATCAAGAGGTCAAAGGCATGGCAACATTGTCTGCCGTGTTTGTGTTTTTCTCCTCAGGTCTATCCAGCGCTATGGGCAGATAACTCATGTCTTCTTTCTTCAGATCCAGTACTACGGGCAGATAACTCAAAGTACAGGAGAAGACTGGACAGACGCTAAACTCTTCCTGTCGACAGCCACACCCAGTATCGGCGGCACCGTGCCGGAACTTTCTGTAGCAGTGCTCTCCATTAAACAAAGTTTCACCCGGTAGGGGAGAATTAATCACAAATATTTAATTCCCTTTCACAAGCTTAGCAGAAAGGGAATACAGTAAATATTTACATTTTGACATTTGAAGTTAGGAACTTAAGGAACTTAAAAGTATCAAGTAAGTTTTATTAAGGCTGGTAGCTGAATTTCTTTTATCTTTGTTTGAAATCTATTAAATAAATGAAAGACTTTCCAAGGGACTATTGTCAATAACTCTTTTCATTACGTCTATAACATTTGTTATGAATCTGTTACATAGACCTGTTAAGAGCAAGGGTTACTCTGGGTTTGGTACTAAGCTGAAGTCGCATCCCATAGATGATGAACAAGTGGATGTTTACTGCAGCTATCTGAACAATCTGAGGAGATTACCCCCACCACCTCCACCGATGGAACACACCGTTTCCAAGGTAACAGTTTCCTTACAATGATTCTACTAATACATGTTCACTGCAGGGCTTTCAGATCCATGAGGTCAAAGAAGAGATCTTCCTCCTCGATGGTTGCCCAATCTGATGAACTCATGGCCTGTGGTCTTGCAGATTGCGGTTTCAGCCCTATGATGAACAAGTGTGCAGAGATAGAACCTCTCTCTTACACCAAGACTAAGGTACCCTCTGTGTTTGGTCTTTTGTGCTTGTGTCTGTGTTACCCTGTTAAAGAGGTTCAGGTGATGTTCTTTATTGCTGTGGGCTGGTGCATGAAAGGGCTTTGCTCTAAACACTGCATAACAAATTAATTGTTTATTTGCGAAGGATGTCGCAATTGAAATGGACTTAATGAAATAAGACTTGGCACAGTTACAAGTCCTTGACTAGATATCAACCACCAAGAGTAACACATTTCTCCCTCTGTTTTTTACAACTTGAGAGACTCCTTGCTTTACAAACCATGCTTGACTTCCAAAGTCATCTGGAAAGCTTGTTCCATCAAAATATGATTTAATGGTCAGATGATGCTCGATCAGAAGAGTAAAGAGGGCGAGCCAGGATTTCATAGCAGAGACTGTCTTTGAAATGATTTGGCATTATTGATGTCAATGTTGATGTCTGCTTGTGTTGTTGATGTCCATGTTATTGCTTGCTAGTGTTGTTGACGTCCATGTTATTGCATGCTTATGTTGTTGATGTCCATGTTATTGCTTGCTAGTGTTGTTGACGTCCATGTTATTGCATGCTTATGTTGTTAATGTCCATGTTATTGCTTGCTAGTGTTGTTGATGTCCATGTTATTGCATGCTTGTGTTGTTGATGTCCATATCATTGCATGCTTGTGTTGTTGACGTCTATGTTGATGTCTGCTTGTGTTGTTTCTGTCTGCTAGTTTTTTTTAGTGCTAGCAAATTCTCTACCTTTTACATTTTCCTCCATTATGTTATGTTAATTATGAGTTTCAAGTTATTGATAATAAATGCAATTTGTAAGATAACCCCCCAACGAAATTATTTTGACTTTATCACAATTCTAATATATCTGTCAACCTTGTAAAACTTTTGTTTCAAAATTTACAATTCAAATTGTACGAGGCATTTGGCCCGAAAGAGATCAGGATATAAAAGGAGTGAGAGCAGATTCATGTACGCTGATTTAGCAGGATGTTCTTTTTATGCACTATCAATACTTTTTATTGATGGTTTAATTTTTACTTTATGTAGACATTAAAACTTATCATTTCTAAACATACTCTTCTAACAATGAAAGATTTTTTGGAAGGATATATTGTACATCAAGTACAATGAAATATAATAATGTCACGCTTTAATTTAATTTCAATCTCTTCAAATAAGTCTGGTGTTTCAATTATGCAACAAACTGAACATGCAGACTTGCTGATAATGATCAAACTGGCTCCATCAGAAACTTCACAATATTTTCCTTTTTTTCCCCCAATCTTTACAAATAGTATGACTCCTATACATGACAATGCGATCAGTAAACAGAATACATCAATCATTAAACAGGACATGAAATATCGACCAGAATTTGTAAAATTGGGTGAAACATATTTTATAACATTGCCAAAAGTGCCTCTTATTCTTGTAATTCGATGTTCACGTCATCAACTGACTCTACCCATGATTCCTCAATACATTCCACAGGTTCAAGATTCAACCACCAGTGCCTCTTATGAAATCGCTCGACAGTCGTCTATCCCAAGCGACAACTTGCCTCACAAAGTTTCTGTTGGAATATTTGACGTGAAACCAACTATTGAGTATGTTACCGTTCCCAAGGTCGCACCAAGGGCATTTTTAAGGGCAAAGGTTGTCAATTCGTCTGCCTTCACTTTGTTAGCGGGGACAACAAGCATCTTCCTTGACAACAGCTTTGTTGCAAAGGTAAGCAATTTCTCTTCAATTGTATTAACTCAATTTATCTAAAGGTTGCTCCTTTTATAGTACTTCTTATTCTGCTCTGAGAAAACCTCAAGGTCAAGATAAGCTCTTGTGCTCAGGATTTGATTCCTCCCTTCAGGTTTCTCTTAGAGCAGAATAAGCGGTAATTCCTAGGAAAGGAGAAGAGCACGGAGGCTTTTTCACTTCTTTTATGAACTGTCACTTTCAAAAATCAATGTTGCAGGCTGAGATCAAGAGTGTTTCCCCGGGGGAGGAGTTTATGTGTTCTTTGGGGGTTGACCCCGCCGTCAGGGTCAATTACAAACCTCTCAAGAAGTTCCGGGAGTCGAAAGGTTTTGTGGGTAAGAGCACATGCATGACGTATGAACAGAGGATTGAGGTGAAGAACACACATGACTACAAGGTCAGCGTGCAGGTCAAGGATCAGCTGCCCCGGACCAGCGACGAGAAGATCAAGGTTGGTGGACATTACAGACTCACTTTCTTTTTCTGTTTTTATAGGTTCTGGTGCCGAGGAATAATAATTTAAGGATTAATTGTATTTGAACTTTGTGTGACATTCAATTCTTGAAGCCCAAGAACAACCTGCTGTTCTTGCCTGCTGTTCAGTGCAAAACAATGCAAAATTGACTTCAATAACTTCAATCAATTATCATCTTTCGGTATGAGATGATTGAGATTCAAACCCATACCCAAAAGGGTGATTAACAGGTGCTCTACAAACTGATTATCTCACATTAGAAGTGAACTGCATTGAATCTGATGCGAAGGTATTTCAACATTGTAACTACATGCTGTTGGTTATGTATAATGTCTCCCCTCAAGGGTCAGATCTCTTTGGTTAAGTTTCCGTCAACAGTCCAATCGTTTGTAGCATGACTTGAAACATTTTTGTCCAAGCAACAGCAAATTTGGAATACTTTCTCTGTATATCATGAAGATGTGCCCTTTGGGGGTTTGAATATCTTTTGTCTTGAATAGAAAGCACTATTCGGATTGATTCGGTTGACAGCTGTTTAATCACATCACATTCACACACAGTACATAGCACGAAGGATCAGAAAGTAGGATCGCGGATCAAAAACACATGGTTCAATGGAAAAAGCTTGGCATCAGACTCTAAAAAAAGTTGGACTAGAAAATGGACATTAAACGGAAATTAAATGTTAAAACGAAATAAGAATAAATAAATCTCTGAAAACTTCAGGAATATTCTTGACACTTAAGGATATCGTTTGAATTGTATTTTCAATGGACATAGACAAAAGGAAATGTTCATTACAAGAGCATTTATTTTCCAGTGCAGACTTTTAAAACTACCTTACCTATCTCCACCAGATCATACTCCCTCTCCTTATCATTACGATATTCCTTTTGTGTGTTTGAGCTTTATTTGAAAAACGACAACTTTGAGAATTTGCAGAAGGGGGGATACATTAATTACAAATAGTAGGTTCATCACCGTCTTATTCAAAGTCCTTTTCCAGGTATCTCTACTGGAGCCAGTCCTGGACATGAAGCACCCAGAGAAGAACAAGAACCCACACATGAACAAACAGAACCACGTCATCTGGAACATAGATGTCGATAAGCAGGGTGCAAGGGAGTTAACTCTCAAGTACACCATCGAACACCCACTGAAGGAAAACATTGAGACATCGGAGGTCTTTGAAGAAGATTATGACACATCTATTTATTTGTAGCAACTGTGTTTACTTATTGTGAAAACTTGAGGGAATTGTTTCAATTAGAGTTTAAATTAAAGATTAACTCAGTTCTTTGTTGAGGAGTACAATGAGAGGTGGTTGGGTGGGGAATGGGAGGCAAATCAGTTACTTAGTGACAGAGTTACTGAACACAGCAGTTCTTATTTCCCACAATGTAGCCACTTAGG
This sequence comes from Phorcus lineatus, assembly GCA_921293015.1. NCBI lineage: Eukaryota > Metazoa > Mollusca > Gastropoda > Trochida > Trochidae > Phorcus > Phorcus lineatus. Next base: position 232,676 of record OV121085.1, read on the forward strand.
TAAGTTAAAGTACAAACTCAACTTGTGTATGAATATTTAATTTTATTACAATGAATTCAATTTTTTAAAATGGTACAATAATGGTAACATCTAGATAAAAAATTAATAAACCTTTGTTGTAATAATGATAAAATTAGAGTAATTGGCATTATAAGTTTAGTGTTACATTACGATTTTACAGTAATGTTAACTTTGCTGATATGTTGAAGGGTCATATGGGATACCTCAGCCAACAGTTTTATCATTGAGCCAGTGCAGGTGAAATGTATGGAGCATGAATATCCACCCAAGTTCAAGAGCTCGTCTCTTGGCGGTGGTAGCATCAATGTCGGGGTTTTCACGTAATTGAGCAATGATTTAAAAATTGACATCATTTTTGCTAACTCATTTATCAGGTGATTTCTCCCCACAGAAATATCTCTAGTAGTAAACTCCATAAAGTAGAAACAGAGTATGTTTCATGATTTTTAATTTGGCTTTAATAAAAACAAAAATACCGTATGACCTGAGTTAAATTAAAATCACCTCCCTAAACTTGCCTTTTTATCTCTGATATGCTAAAATTATGATATTTCCTTGTTTTCACTGACTATAGAAAACGGCTTTATAAATGTTAAGCATTTAATTTACATATACATTAGTTAAATGACCTACTATACATTACCTATCAAAATTTGGCTTTGTGTCTGCTGTTAGGTTTCCAAAATTACGTATAAGTCATTGGCGCACGGCATTGTTCGGTTTTCGATCTCAATTCACGACTTATGAAACCTGTTTATTTTCACTTTTCTACACTAACAAGCACTATGATGCTTGTTGATCTTCAGAAACAACCACTACTTGACATATTTGATTCCAACAACATGCTCTGTGGCCCTTTAGTAAAAGTACTTCTCATGCTAGAAATAGAGAGGCCTGATCAGACAATGTTTCCAAAGTAATAATTGAATAGCTGTAGTCATTTCTGTATGCTTCAGGATAAACTAGAATTGATGAAATCGACTTTACCTTTTGGAGAGAACACAACAAGCAAGCTGTCCATGTGGGAATTTTTTTAATTGTATAAATTGTTTTCATTGGCTGGAATTCTGCAGATAGTTTGTGTGTGCAATATTTAGCTCATCAGGTCTGAAAGACCCGATGGGCTTATGGCATGGCATGGCGTCCGGCGTCCGTCCATCCATCCGTCCGTCCATCCGTCCATCCGTAAACTTTTCACTTTTTCGACTTCTTCTCCAGAACCAATGACTCTAGAGAGCTGAAATTTTATGTGCATACTCCTTGGCAAATGGGGATTCTAAATTGTAGATTTCGTGACCCCATGACCCCAAATGGGGTCACAAGGGTCAAAACCTTAAAAATCTATTTTAATCTTCTTTTCCAGTTCCAAAAGGTCCAGAGAGCTGAAAAGTTGTGCGTAGACTTCTTGGCCAATGGGGATTCTAAATTGTAGATTTTGTGACCCCATGACCCCAAATGAGGTCAGAGGGGTCAAAACATGAAAATCCTATTTTCATCTTCTTCTGCAGTTCCAAAAGGTCCAGAGAGCTGAATAGTTGTGTGTAGACTCCTTGGGCACTGGTGATTCTAAATTGTAGGTTTGGTGACCTCATGACCCCAAATGGGGTCACAGGGGTCAAAACCTGAAAAACCTATTTTCATCTTCTTCTCCAGTTCCAAAAGGTCTAGAGAGCTGAAAAGGTGTGTGTAGACTCCTTGGCCAACGAGGATTCTAAATTGTAGGTTTGGTGACCCCATGACACCAAATGGGGTCACAGGGGTCAAAACCTAAAAAACCTAATTTCATCTTTTTCCCTAGTTCCAAAAGGTCTTGATAGCTTAATAGTTGTGTGTAGACTCCTTGGACAATGGGGATTCTGAATTGAAGGTTCAGTGACCCCTTGACTCCAAATGGGCAATGGGCCTTTTTTAGTTGATTGTGAAGAACTCGGACGTTGGGACAGGCTAAACAGGTCTAAACCCAAACACCTATTTCTATCAAAAGTCTGATGAGCTACAGAGCCCATGGCTCTATTTTTTTATGCCGTTTCTAAATGGGACTAGATGAACTGTATGTGTTGTATGTAACACACTGTGCACCGTCATGTGCAGGCATTCTTGCAGGATGTAGAAGGTTGTGGTATTGTATGTCTTTGTTCATGCCTGTCTGTCTAACAAATATCACGTTGTAAATAGCAGTTATTTTTTTTACATTATTTGTATGCATCTCAAACCAATTGTGTCTTTTTGGACCTAAACTTTTGGTTTGTATTGAGTATACCTGACCTCTTTCTAGAGGAGTATTCTTCACTGACATGAACATGATAAAGACTCGATCATAAAGTTGTCATACACAGAAATATTGATTATATTTACAAAGCCTTCTGTAGTAATGTTTGGCATAAAATCATATCTTTAAACAGTTTGTTTTATCTTTATATTGTATTATGCATTCCCAGTGTGCATAATTTTGATTTGTTTACATTTTATCATATGATATATTTCATTGATAAGTGTACATGTTTCTATGTACTGTTGTACATTTATTCATTTTTTTATGTTATTTCTTTATATTTGTTTTTAAAAAATAAAATCATTCTGAAAATTCTTTTTCTTTTCCCTTTTAAGCTTTTCAGGCCTAAAAGGTCACATGAACGGATGTCAACTGTCAATTGTATGTAAATAATTCACTGGTTGCATTGGGGATTGACTGACCATAGTAAAGACCATTCAGTCAATACCCTTACGGCCCCTTAGACCTCATTATTTGATCACTATTTTAATCAGGTAAAGTATCAGTCATCTTGGATTCTCTCCAGTACCTGAGAATGGTTAAAGTGGTGTTTGGGTCAGTGAAGCTTTGAACAATTATTAACCGATCCCAGTTTCGATGCCAAGCTAACTACTATTGACTCAAATAGAATTCAAATCACAGTGATACGAGGTTACAATAATAAAATAAATAGTTGCATATGTAAATTTTCCGGGATTGTTATTCAACAACACCTGTCCTTAAACCGACAGCCATTCAACGTACGGAAATCTTTGTGTGTAGTTAAAAACCGTCCAATTAATCGTCTCTAATTGAGATACGTCTCAATCTGATACTGGATTTTTGGAGAAAAGTAGTGTCAAAATACTACCCCTAACGAAATACAAAGTCAATTCATCAAGACGTTTAAATACAGAGGAGACGAACCAGTCCTGGTAGCGGCAGTGAGGCGATACTTTGAAACATTTATTCGGAAACTTTTTTTTATCAGACTGTTACATGGACTATAATGATAACAATGCAAACAGTGTGGTCCTCAATACTGAAATATCAAATTTTAGCATGGCCTGTGTTCGATCTAAAATATATAATAACTATGTAAGAGAACAATCTCATTGAAATCAATCCGAAACTAATCGCTCGTACCTCGCTGCGTTTCTAATTTGAACAAAATCGATGAAAACATAATGATTAAAAACATGTTTTCTATATCAAACCTAAAAAAAATTCTAAAATTATTATTTTTATTTGTCAACCAATGATCGGAACACCTATGACGGTCATACAATTAATGATATCAAAGATTACAGAGGCGTCTACAGGCGCATCTTTTCTTCACTTCTCGCATACATTAGACCATCGCCCCTTGTAATTTTACAATGTCTGTTAATCGGTTAATACCATACTATTCTTTCTGAGCCTGAAATCGACTATAATCCCTATCCCTAATTTGATTTCAACCAATTGCATCTTTAAAAGATTGAAAGAAAATGCAATAAATTCTAGGAAATGATTCAAATAACACTAGAGAAAGTTACTTGCAATTAAACACAACATCTTCATGCACTTTACTCATACATACATTTAGAAATACAACACTTACATAAACAGTGTACCTGATTTGTGATATGCATGGTATGGACTGTACAAACCAAAACAAATGTACAATCCAAGAAAATAAATCACATAATGCTAAATGACATTTATAACTAAACATTGACGCTGTCGAAGTGTTGAGAAATTGAATGAATTCATCAATGACGGCAACATATTTTGTGACTTTAAACAAATAAGAAAAATATTTTTTTAAATTTGGAAATTTCAAATAAATGTTTGATTTAATTAATTTTTTACAAAAACTTACCTCTGATTTATTTTGACATGTGTCAAAACAACGAAATAAACATTTTGTTTCAGGTGACAAACAATCTTGATACAACGTTGTGGATATATAAATATGCGGAATAAGAAAATGATAAAATTCACGCTTTGACAACAAATAATGTCAAAAAGGCAATAATCCAACTCAAACGATAACAAAATGCATTTAGCATTAAGGAGGTCAATCTATTTAATTTTGGGTAAAGTACAAAATGTAAAGTTAATATACGGTAAAGAAATATCTTTAGTCTATAACTTTTTGTCCTATATTCTCATAACGCTAAACAATGAACCCTGCAAAATCATAGAACAAAATTTAGTAAAAAATATCCCACTAATATGGTGTGTTAATTAGCCTTCATGAAAGTATGTGTAAGTGGAGTGCGCCATCATTCAGGAAATGAACGAACTATTTGGATAAGGCGTTGAATGATCGATGTTTGAATTGAGGTAGATTGATGCGTGGTTCGATTCTAATAATCATGATTCATGACATTGCAACAGCCTTAAAATGTATGACCCAACCCTCGATAATTAAGAGTGAAATTTCCGATATTTCTACACTATATAAAATTATCGGAACTTATATGCGGGATTATCTAGGATGGTTTGACCCTTGAGTACTATTAGATTATCCATGAATGCTAGCGCCGGTCCGTTCCCAGCCCTACTGCATTATTTCTTGTGTGATTTCTTAGCAAATGGCAAATGTACAAAATGAAGTATTCTTAACTTCCACCATAGAGCAACTTGTGCAATCAAAATCACTGGCGTATTCAAGCCTCATTGCTCTCCGCCAACTCTTCTGTTCCAACTCTCTAGCGAACTGCACCTGAACTTTATAGACCGACCAGGGAACTCCTGGGAGTTGTTTCTGAACGAAAGTGAGGGCGATTCACTATAATCATGCATTTTTTGATTTAAAAAAGTCAGTAAATAAGAATGCCTTATGGGAACATTTTGAACTCTTTAGTCCATGAACATTTTAAGTAAAGACCCAGATTACTGTGGTAACTTTATGCTATGCGACACCTGGCGTCAGAAGAATGTTGCATCACGGGTAGACAACTTCACCTCAGCATCGCCGATGTATATTCCTTCCTTAGTCCTGTTGATCGTGTAGATTTCCTTCTCCGTCTTCTGCCTGCACAAAGTTGAAATGATACCATAGTGAGCATTTGTTTTACTGAATAACCCTTAACAACTTCAGTTCATGTCTGAAGAACTCTAGATATGAAATGTAGCAGCGTTTTTATGCTCAGAAATAATGTGTTCCTTTCAACGACAGCAGGCCAAGCCATTGTTTGAACCCCGCTTGATCCGCTTGATCCGCTTGATGGGAGTTTTAATTACTCCGTTATTGTTCTGTGACAACCTACTTCCTAACAATTCTACTTTTTTCTACATATTTCAGATGCACAAAAAAGAAATATCACGATCCTAGTTTATAATCCCATACATTATCCTGACCAACTCTACCTCTACCTACCTCCTGAGCTTGAAGGGCTGTACAGGGTTGACCTTATTCTTCTTACAGCTGCAGATGTCCCGAGCAGCTGTGTTAAACGACTTGTTAGTGGCCACGTAGATGAAAGGGTTGAGCATGCTGGCGAGCTTGGCGAACATGGTGGGGAGGGTGGTCACCCAGGTGGGCAGGGTGGGGTCGTAGATGGACCAGAGGCACACGAAGGTGTAGGGCGACCACACCAGCGTGAAGACTATTACCACGGTCAGGCACATCTGAAGCAGGAAGACGTGGCGAAATACTTAGCGTTGTACATGAATTGAATAGAGGTCAATCAATCAAGTCTCTTGAGATTTGAATAATATCCATATGTAACCTCAAAATTTAAAAAGTTCTAGTCATTTGAGTTTGGTTTGATAAAGTCTATAGCAAAAACAATTATTTAACCTTTACTTCTCACTAAATGATTTCAAAACCTAGTTAGAATTGTACCCCAGTAACCAACCTCCCAAAATATTTTATGGTAACAGTTTACACAGTTAAGCAATGGGCTAACTAGTTTCTTAACCCTTTTTTAACGTGATTAATCCCAGTTAATCGCATCCAAAGGATCAAGCATAATACCAGGAACTTATGGGGAACCCTCTGGAGATATCTAGCTATTGAACTATGTACTTGACGTCATTCAATGTTTCATTACGACTGTGACATGAGGTTTTTCATATGAGCAGTGCGTGCTCTTGACTCGTAGATTGGCCTGCAACTTCGATCAACCTTTTGGTCTGTGAGTCATGGAGGTTCCTGAGGCACGTATTTTATTAATCGGATATACACTTCAATCCTTGCAGGCGTACAATGATACCAAATGCCATTGAATTCATGATGGTTTGAGACTTAGCAGAAGAGGAAGAGTAGATCAATGTTACATCCTCGCAACATTGGCTAAACTTGTTCTTAAAGTGAACACAGTCCATCATATTCATAGTCCAAGAGATCCCATTTGTTGTATTGTAACATTGTCATGAACATGAACTTGCACAAGTCAAAGAATTGTTCTGTGATGTTCTTGGTCATGTCAGGGCATTGTTCTGTGATGTTTGTGGTCATCTCAGGGCATTGCTCTGTCTTGTTCTTGGTCATGTCAGGACATTGTTCTGTCGTGTTCTTTGTCATGTCAGGGCATTGTTCTGTCCTGTTCTTGGTCATGTCGTGGCACTGTTCTGACATGTTCCTGGTCAGGTTTGGAAATTGATATGTCAGGAACTGTTTTAAGAATATGATGATTTCACTAAACTATGTGAAAAGGGATCTTGATGATGTCAGGCCAGTGTGCAATGCAAACAGAGATTTTTTATACTACTACGAGAATACGTTCATCAAAAACCATTTGTAAAGAATATCGAGTCTTTGTCCTAACCGATGAAAAATAAACGGTGTTAGTCAAGAAGGGCATTTGTCCCCATGGTTTCAAATAGAATAAATCTATGGGAACGTACCGCTGTGACTCTCATTTCCACCTTCATCTTATGCACCGTCTTGGCCTCATCCACGTTCATAGGGGACTGCTTAACACCGCCCAGCCTGGCCGACTGCTTGACGATCTTGTAGTAGCAGTAGGACATAATGGCGACGTGGAGTAGGTAGCAGAAGACGATGAGGCAGTAGTCGTAGGCCACGTCAGCGTCCTTCCTGCTGGTCCAGTCCAGACTACAGGAGGTTCCGAATGGCTCAAATGTGTAAGAGCTCCAGCCAATCAGAGGCGGGCCCGTCCACAGGATGGTGTAGCACCACGTGAAGAACAGCACGACTTGGGTCACCGGGATGGTCAGCTGGTACTCTAGGAGGTGCAGACATCAAATTAGTTTAACAACGAAGTGTCACATTTTTACAAATCTCTTCGTATCACCGGGGTAGTCAATTGGTACGCTAGACATAAGATGTTTTATAACATAATTTTAAAACATAATTTTTCACCAAACTTAGAACAACAGTATCTGAGCCAATGCAATTGCTAAATAGTAATTTTTTTGTGATAAACTTCAAATGTCCAAAACATGTTACAAATTTGATGTATATACATGTCCACAAAAGACAGAGTTAGCAAAACATATTTGTCATATATGAACGTGTAGATTATTGTTTTCGACACATTTCTTGCTCCTTATGGTCGATGAGTAGCTCGTCAAATATTGTGACGTCATGTTTTTCTCTGTACTTACGTTTATGTGGTTTGCAGACGGCGATGTATCTGTAGACGCTGATGACGGCGAGAGTGTTCATGGAGCTCTGAGCAAAGGTGAAGGTCAGAAAGCCTTGCATCTGGCAGTAGATCCAGCCGAATATGTACCTTGGGACACAACACATGATACATATACAGTCGTATAACTTCGGGCATGAATGATAATGATAGCTCTTCATTGTCCTATGTACAGGTACAGTCAAGAGCGCCCGACAGCAACATCAAGCATCAAACATAGCTTGGTATGACGCGGCCGGGATTCGATCTCCAGCCTCCCGGGCGAAGAGCGGGCACTTTTTGAACTGATCTACTTCCCAGGAAGTTGCAAGAACTGTAAATTTACCATCAACCCCTTATTGTAGAGCTTTGGAGGTTTTGTTATGGACTATATGTGATGTTAGTGTTACAATGATATTGTTATTCACATTCATAGTACATTGTCAAATATTCGATTCAGGTGAGAAAAGAATGCCCAATACCACCATGAGTCAAGTGGCGTGTACACGTGTACATCAGATCAATCAAGTACCCTGTGCTTTGGCAGTCATTTTCTTATAAAATTGTCTGATTGGTTATTCATTCTGGCTATGAATCTTTCCCCCTGAACAATAATTTTTCCAGTTAATAAAATATTTTTTAACAGCTTGAAATTTGCTATCTTCTAATTGCTAAAAAGAATTGATTTAATATTGAAATGAACCTCATAACACAGATGCAGTTGAAGAAAGTGATCAAGTTCCGCACAGAAAAGAACTACCAGTGGACATTCAAAGTATTCAAACGATTGTGTTTCATTGTTGCATCTTTGACAAATACTATTGTCCACTAAATTCATTTTAAACAATTCCAATTATATATATACGATGCAAAAATTTAAACTGACGATCTTCAAATAGAAATGATTAAAGGTTAGTAAGAGGTTAGTGCTGGTGGAGATTAGATAAACGTTTACTGCTAATGTACATTGAGGGTTAGGGCAAACTAAATGTGACGCGAGGTCTAAGGTAAGGGAAATTGTCAGTACAAGGTCTTTACTTTACTTGTTTCAAGTGTAAGTTGTGAAGGGGTCGGGTAAAGGTCAGTATAAGGTATTTAGTTTACTTGTTTCAAGTGTTAGTTGTGAAGGGGTCGGGTAAAGGTCAGTACAAGGTCTTTACTTTACTTGTTTCAAGTGTAAGTTGTGAACGGGTTGGGTAAAGGTCAGTACAAGGTCTTTACTTTACTTGTTTAAAGTGTAAGTTGTGAACGGGTTGGGTAAAGGTCAGTACAAGGTCTTTACTTTACTTGTTTAAAGTGTAAGTTGTGAACGGGTTGGGTAAAGGTCAGTACAAGGTCTTTACTTTACTTGTTTAAAGTGTAAGTTGTGAAGGGGTCGGGTAAAGGTCAGTACAAGGTCTTTACTTTACTTGTTTAAAGTGTAAGTTGTGAACGGGTTGGGTAAAGGTCAGTACAAGGTCTTTACTTTACTTGTTTAAAGTGTAAGTTGTGAAGGGGTCGGGTAAAGGTCAGTATAAGGTATTTACTTTACTTGTTTCAAGTGTAAGTTGTGAAGGGGTCGGGTAAAGGTCAGTATAAGGTATTTACTTTACTTGTTTCAAGTGTAAGTTGTGAAGGGGTCGGGTAAAGGTCAGTATAAGGTATTTACTTTACTTGTTTCAAGTGTTAGTTGTGAAGGGGTCGGGAAAGGTCAGTATAAGGTATCTACTTTACTTGTTTCAAGTGTAAGTTGTGAAGGGGTCGGGTAAAGGTCAGTATAAGGTATTTACTTTACTTGTTTAAAGTGTAAGTTGTGAAGGGGTCGGGTAAAGGTCAGTACAAGGTCTTTACTTTACTTGTTTCAAGTGTAAGTTGTGAAGGGGTCGGGAAAGGTCAGTATAAGGTATTTACTTTACTTGTTTTAAGTGTAAGTTGTGAAGGGGTCGGGTAAAGGTCAGTATAAGGTATTTAGTTTACTTGTTTCAAGTGTTAGTTGTGAAGGGGTCGGGTAAAGGTCAGTACAAGGTCTTTACTTTACTTGTTTAAAGTGTAAGTTGTGAAGGGGTCGGGTAAAGGTCAGTATAAGGTATTTACTTTACTTGTTTCAAGTGTAAGTTGTGAAGGGGTCGGGTAAAGGTCAGTACAAGGTCTTTACTTTACTTGTTTCAAGTGTTAGTTGTGAAGGGGTCGGGTACAGGTCAGTATAAGGTATTTACTTTACTTGTTTAAAGTGTAAGTTGTGAAGGGGTCGGGTAAAGGTCAGTATAAGGTATTTACTTTACTTGTTTCAAGTGTTAGTTGTGAAGGGGTCGGGTACAGGTCAGTATAAGGTCTTTACTTTACTTGTTTCAAGTGTAAGTTGTGAAGGGGTCGGGTAAAGGTAAGTATAAGGTATTTACTTTACTTGTTTCAAGTGTAAGTTGTGAAGGGGTCGGGAAAGGTCAGTATAAGGTCTTTACTTTACTTGTTTCAAGTGTAAGTTGTGAAGGGGTCGGGTAAAGGTCAGTATAAGGTATTTACTTTACTTGTTTCAAGTGTTAGTTGTGAAGGGGTCGGGTACAGGTCAGTATAAGGTCTTTACTTTACTTGTTTCAAGTGTAAGTTGTGAAGGGGTCGGGTAAAGGTCAGTATAAGGTATTTACTTTACTTGTTTCAAGTGTTAGTTGTGAAGGGGTCGGGAAAGGTCAGTATAAGGTATTTACTTTACTTGTTTCAAGTGTAAGTTGTGAAGGGGTCGGGTAAAGGTCAGTATAAGGTATTTACTTTACTTGTTTAAAGTGTAAGTTGTGAAGGGGTCGGGTAAAGGTCAGTACAAGGTCTTTACTTTACTTGTTTAAAGTGTAAGTTGTGAAGGGGTCGGGAAAGGTCAGTATAAGGTATTTACTTTACTTGTTTCAAGTGTAAGTTGTGAAGGGGTCGGGTAAAGGTCAGTATAAGGTATTTAGTTTACTTGTTTCAAGTGTTAGTTGTGAAGGGGTCGGGTAAAGGTCAGTACAAGGTCTTTACTTTAATTGTTTCAAGTGTAAGTTGTGAAGGGGTTGGGTAAAGGTCAGTATAAGGTCTTTACTTTACTTGTTTAAAGTGTAAGTTGTGAACGGGTTGGGTAAAGGTCAGTACAAGGTCTTTACTTTACTTGTTTCAAGTGTTAGTTGTGAAGGGGTCGGGTAAAGGTCAGTATAAGGTCTTTACTTTACTTGTTTCAAGTGTTAGTTGTGAAGGGGTCGGGTAAAGGTCAGTATAAGGTATTTACTAGAGCTGCAACGAATACACTACCAGGCGAATACGATACGTATCACGAATATGGGGTAGCGAATACGAATAATTATTCACGAATATGAAAGCTAAAAAATGATGAGACATTTTCAAAAACAATGAGTCAAGCATTAAATTTTTTTGTATTGATATTTGTGAGATAAACATTTCCATTTCCATAATTTCATTATTAAAGCCGGTCATATACGATATAGGCCAATATTGAAAAAAAAAATGGGAACCATGCAGGAGGTGTTTAAATTTGATTTTAATTCAGTTACTCAATAAATTTTGATTCAGTAATTTTCTTAATGTTTTTTCAACTTTATGCTTAACCTTTCAATGTAAAATAAAAAAGTTTCAATAGTCATTCATTCAGTTAACCACTGCTGGGTAATTATAACAGCAAAGCAGACGATGTACAGATCAATTTATGGACATGTAACCGTACTGTGGTAAAACACTGAAAACACATTACATTAAGTAAACTTAAAGCACTCAAGTTCTTTTAAACATTATTAAGTAGAGTTATGATGTATACAAATTACTTGACACACACCACGTAATGTTTTTGACCCTGTTAAGAAAGCCGACAGTAACAATCACTTCAGATATGATATAGGTCGCTGTTCCTTTGTGCACCCCTTTTAACGCAAGCTCCAAACACCATTGGCTTGTTATATACCGTGCTCAGTCGATGCATGGAGCTTTGTGACCGGAACTTGAACTTATTGGAGGGAGGGTATAGTAACAGCATGTAAACAATAACGGCTTGCGATTTCCCGACAGTTTATTAACGATCCTCTATGAAGATAAGTTGACAGCTCTTTCAAAAACGTAAATTAAAACAAAGTATTTCTATTCAGATTCAATACAAATTTCGTGCACATAATTTATGTTAAAGTGAATAGTAACAAAAAATTAAAAAATCGAAAATATTCAGCTTTCATTGTAACGAATAACGAATACGATTCACTTCCTGCCACGGTTCGATTCACCGAATATACGAATGTATCGTTGCAGCTCTAGTATTTACTTTACTTGTTTAAAGTGTAAGTTGTGAAGGGGTCGGGTAAAGGTCAGTACAAGGTCTTTACTTTACTTGTTTCAAGTGTTAGTTGTGAAGGGGTCGGGTACAGGTCAGTATAAGGTATTTACTTTACTTGTTTCAAGTGTAAGTTGTGAAGGGGTCGGGTAAAGGTCAGTATAAGGTATTTAGTTTACTTGTTTCAAGTGTTAGTTGTGAAGGGGTCGGGTAAAGGTCAGTACAAGGTCTTTACTTTACTTGTTTCAAGTGTAAGTTGTGAACGGGTTGGGTAAAGGTCAGTACAAGGTCTTTACTTTACTTGTTTAAAGTGTAAGTTGTGAACGGGTTGGGTAAAGGTCAGTACAAGGTCTTTACTTTACTTGTTTAAAGTGTAAGTTGTGAACGGGTTGGGTAAAGGTCAGTACAAGGTCTTTACTTTACTTGTTTAAAGTGTAAGTTGTGAAGGGGTCGGGTAAAGGTCAGTATAAGGTATTTACTTTACTTGTTTCAAGTGTAAGTTGTGAAGGGGTCGGGTAAAGGTCAGTATAAGGTATTTACTTTACTTGTTTCAAGTGTAAGTTGTGAAGGGGTCGGGTAAAGGTCAGTATAAGGTATTTACTTTACTTGTTTCAAGTGTTAGTTGTGAAGGGGTCGGGTAAAGGTCAGTATAAGGTATCTACTTTACTTGTTTCAAGTGTAAGTTGTGAAGGGGTCGGGTAAAGGTCAGTATAAGGTCTTTACTTTACTTGTTTAAAGTGTAAGTTGTGAAGGGGTCGGGTAAAGGTCAGTACAAGGTCTTTACTTTACTTGTTTCAAGTGTAAGTTGTGAAGGGGTCGGGAAAGGTCAGTATAAGGTATTTACTTTACTTGTTTCAAGTGTAAGTTGTGAAGGGGTCGGGTAAAGGTCAGTATAAGGTATTTAGTTTACTTGTTTCAAGTGTTAGTTGTGAAGGGGTCGGGTAAAGGTCAGTACAAGGTCTTTACTTTAATTGTTTCAAGTGTAAGTTGTGAAGGGGTTGGGTAAAGGTCAGTATAAGGTCTTTACTTTACTTGTTTAAAGTGTAAGTTGTGAACGGGTTGGGTAAAGGTCAGTACAAGGTCTTTACTTTACTTGTTTCAAGTGTAAGTTGTGAAGGGGTCGGGTAAAGGTCAGTATAAGGTATTTACTTTACTTGTTTAAAGTGTAAGTTGTGAAGGGGTCGGGTAAAGGTCAGTACAAGGTCTTTACTTTACTTGTTTCAAGTGTTAGTTGTGAAGGGGTCGGGTACAGGTCAGTATAAGGTATTTACTTTACTTGTTTCAAGTGTAAGTTGTGAAGGGGTCGGGTAAAGGTCAGTATAAGGTATTTAGTTTACTTGTTTCAAGTGTTAGTTGTGAAGGGGTCGGGTAAAGGTCAGTACAAGGTCTTTACTTTACTTGTTTAAAGTGTAAGTTGTGAACGGGTTGGGTAAAGGTCAGTACAAGGTCTTTACTTTACTTGTTTCAAGTGTAAGTTGTGAACGGGTTGGGTAAAGGTCAGTACAAGGTCTTTACTTTACTTGTTTCAAGTGTAAGTTGTGAACGGGTTGGGTAAAGGTCAGTACAAGGTCTTTACTTTACTTGTTTAAAGTGTAAGTTGTGAAGGGGTCGGGTAAAGGTCAGTATAAGGTATTTACTTTACTTGTTTCAAGTGTAAGTTGTGAAGGGGTCGGGTAAAGGTCAGTATAAGGTATTTACTTTACTTGTTTCAAGTGTAAGTTGTGAAGGGGTCGGGTAAAGGTCAGTATAAGGTATTTACTTTACTTGTTTCAAGTGTTAGTTGTGAAGGGGTCGGGAAAGGTCAGTATAAGGTATCTACTTTACTTGTTTCAAGTGTAAGTTGTGAAGGGGTCGGGTAAAGGTCAGTATAAGGTATTTACTTTACTTGTTTAAAGTGTAAGTTGTGAAGGGGTCGGGTAAAGGTCAGTACAAGGTCTTTACTTTACTTGTTTCAAGTGTAAGTTGTGAAGGGGTCGGGAAAGGTCAGTATAAGGTATTTACTTTACTTGTTTCAAGTGTAAGTTGTGAAGGGGTCGGGTAAAGGTCAGTATAAGGTATTTAGTTTACTTGTTTCAAGTGTTAGTTGTGAAGGGGTCGGGTAAAGGTCAGTACAAGGTCTTTACTTTAATTGTTTCAAGTGTAAGTTGTGAAGGGGTTGGGTAAAGGTCAGTATAAGGTCTTTACTTTACTTGTTTAAAGTGTAAGTTGTGAACGGGTTGGGTAAAGGTCAGTACAAGGTCTTTACTTTACTTGTTTCAAGTGTAAGTTGTGAAGGGGTCGGGTAAAGGTCAGTATAAGGTATTTACTTTACTTGTTTAAAGTGTAAGTTGTGAAGGGGTCGGGTAAAGGTCAGTATAAGGTATTTAGTTTACTTGTTTCAAGTGTAAGTTGTGAAGGGGTCGGGTAAAGGTCAGTACAAGGTCTTTACTTTAATTGTATCAAGTGTAAGTTGTGAAGGGGTCGGGTAAAGGTCAGTATAAGGTCTTTACTTTACTTGTTTAAAGTGTAAGTTGTGAACGGGTTGGGTAAAGGTCAGTACAAGGTCTTTACTTTACTTGTTTCAAGTGTAAGTTGTGAAGGGGTCGGGTAAAGGTCAGTATAAGGTATTTACTTTACTTGTTTAAAGTGTAAGTTGTGAAGGGGTCGGGTAAAGGTCAGTACAAGGTCTTTACTTTACTTGTTTCAAGTGTTAGTTGTGAAGGGGTCGGGTACAGGTCAGTATAAGGTATTTACTTTACTTGTTTCAAGTGTAAGTTGTGAAGGGGTCGGGTAAAGGTCAGTACAAGGTATTTAGTTTACTTGTTTTAAGTGTTAGTTGTGAAGGGGTCGGGTAAAGGTCAGTACAAGGTCTTTACTTTACTTGTTGGCGTATCCAAAGAATGTGTGAAGAGGTAATATTTGTGTAGTGGTAAGTTCTAAAGTTAGCTTGATGTAAAGGTGTCACGCACTTCACGTACCCACTCAAAACTCGACTGGTAACCTTTACATAGTCGTGAATGGGTTGCCTGGGGTAATTCTTTTTTTTTTTTTTTTTTTTTTTTATTTGTTCCCATAATTAATTACAGGCAGAAATTAAACGCACATGAACACACAGGGTCCAATAACTCATCGATATCAAGCTTTGGGTTAAGTACAATTTTGGCCACTAATTATAAGTTAACCATTGATAAGTAAAGTTCAATCATTAAAGATTGGGAAAAGGGGTAATCATTTTTTGGAAAACCTCTCAAAATTATTGTTTCTTCTGGCTATGACTCTTTCCACAGTGAAAAAATCTTTCAATAATTTTTGAAAATTATGTAAATTTGGAATAAAATTGTTTAAAGTGCAAGTGTATATATATTTTTTTTCAGAGAGTAATATATGAAGTAACAATGGGTAATTACCTAATATCCCAAACCAAATCAGAATTTTTGTTATTTTCAATGTCTGTATATTTTTGGATATCCAATTTTCTAGGTCTCTCCAGAATGTCTGGGTAACCCCACATTCCCAAAAAACATGGCATAAGGTTTCATTATCCACCTTACAAAAACTACATACTTCATTGTCAACAAGTTTCATTTTAAAAAGTTCTCTTTTTGTATAAACAATTCTGTGCAAAAATTTAAATTGAAAATCCAGAAGTTTAACATCTTTCAAATTCTTTCTGCAAGTATCAAAAATCATTTGCCAGTTCAAATATGAATCATGAAATACATTTTCTCACTTCTGGAATATATGAGGCTTAACATTGTCAATTAAGAGTTTATCATAAAAAAACCTTTAACCTTTTCTTAAATAAAAAAATTCCTTATGCAATAGATTTAAATCAACATCAAAGGCCTCGATATATCTTTGTTGTTTTATAGTCATCTTCCAAGACTCGGGCAAAATATATAAAACATAATCAAGGTCCATATATGTACCTCTTATATCAAACTTTAGCTTCATTTCTTCAAAGGACATGAAACCATTCTCATTACAGAGATCCATAATTGTCATAATTCCACTAGTAGCCCAATGTCTAATAAAATGATACTGGTTTTATAAAATTACTATTCAGCCATAAGGGTTGTGACAATATTCTGTAAATGTTTTCTTCTTCTATAGTGTTTCTTACACAATATAATTTCCATGCTGCTAATACATCTTTCCAGAAAGGATTATTTGTTGTAACTATATTTTGAAAGTTTGCTCCATATTGTAAAATATCATTTAAGAAAAATTGCAAGGATTATTTACCCTACCTTTCTTTAAATATTGTCTGAGGGTTGATAATTTCATTGCATAAATGAAAGTTTTTATATCAATCATGCGTAGACCCCCTTCTGTAAAATCTTTCTTTAAAGTGCTTCTTTTAATTTTGTCATTTTTGTCATTCCAAATAAATCTGAAAAATATCCTCTCAAGTTCCCTGATAAATTCATCAGGTGGGTTAGGTAAACTATTGAAAACATGTACTAATTTTGAGAGAGCTGTTTTGATAACAGTAATTTTGCCAATTAATGTAAAGTGCCTTTTTCTCCATGTTGCTAGTAATCTCTTAATTTCCTCAAGTCTTTTTCTTGTGTTGATTACCCAAAGGTCCTTTAAATCAGGTGTAAATTTGATACCAAAAACTTCATTTTCCTTTCTTTGCCATTCTATTTCTAAATCTTGACAAAGTATATCTCTACTACCTGCTTTTGAGCCAATCCAAATTGCTTTAGTCTTATCAATATTTATCTTTAACCCTGACATAAGATAAATAGTATTAATGGTATCAATTGCAGCATACAAACTTTCTTCAGTTCCATCTAAGAACAATTCGGTATCATCGGCATATTGTTCTAATTTATATTCATGATCATCAATCCTTATGCCTTTTATATCATCATTTTGTCTAATCATACAACCAAGGATTTCAGCTACAAAAAGAAAGAGATATGGTGATATAGGATCACCTTGCCTACAGCCACGCTCATTAGGGAAAAATTCAGAGAGATGTCCATTTTGAACAACACATGAAAACGTTTCATAAGTTAGAATATTAATCCAACTTATAATATCAGGACCGAAACCACATTTCAAAAGTACAGAATTAATGAAATCTTTAGAAACTGTGTGAAACGCTTTTTCAAAATCGATTAACACCAACAGACCTAGAATTTCTCTTTTCTAGGTTTCAAACATAAGATCATACGGTAATCTTGTATTTTCACTTAGTGTTCTTCCTGGAATAAATCCAGTCTGGTTATTATGAATTAAAGAGTCTAAAGTGGATTTTAACCGGCTAGAGATGCATGCACTAATTATTTTATATAAAGAATTTAATAAAGTAATTGGTCTCCAGTTTTTTTAATAAAGTCCTGTTTTTGTGAGCTTTTGGAATACAAGTTATGACTCCTCTCTTCATAGTAAGTGACATTTTTTTGTTTCTAGAAACATCTTTTATAAATCTAAAAATCCAAACTTTGAGTTCCTTCCAAAAAAATTTGAAGAAGTCTACAGGGAATCCATCTATTCCAGGGCTTTTGTTATTCTTCATATTTTTTACTGCTACTGATATTTCATTCATGTCAATTTCTGATTCTAACTGGTCTCTCAGTTGCTCACTCAAAGTTGGAGTTATCACATTGTTTAAGTAATTTTCATTTTCATAGTCCTTATTTAAGGAGTATAGTTTTTTGTAAAAGTCTTTAAGTTCATTTAAGATTGATTTACCATCTATTATTTCTTCATTCTTTTCTGTTATTATTTTATTTATGGATTTACTAACATAATTTCTATTTTCTAGTTGACAAAAATATTTTGTTGGTTTTCCTCCTTCCTCATACCATAGAATCCTATTTCTGAGCAGTATTCCTCTTATTTCCTTTTCTTTAATTTGCTGATGTTCTAATTTAAGTTTAGACAATTTTGAAAGTAGTTGTTCATCTACACTTTGAAAGTCTTTTCTAATTTCCCCTTCACAATCTTTTATTTGAGTTTCTAGTTCACGTGTCCTATCTTTTCTCTTTTTTTTCAAATAATATGAGAAAGAAATAGATTTCCCCCTGACCTTCATCGGAAATGTTTCTAAGAATAAACTGTCATCAATTTTAAGTTTAACATCAGGATCATTTATATTTTCTTCATTGGTCATTGCATATTCCTCTATTGTCTCATTCAAAATTGTTCTTACTAGATCTGCATAGTCAGTATGTAATAATAAGGAAGTATTAAACTTCCAATAACCCCTCCCTCTTTCCTGATTGATAGTGTTTGAAAAAGTAAAACTAATGACAGAGTGATCAGATTTGTAACCAGGTAAAATATCAGTTTCAAGTGATAAATTAAACATGTCCTTAGATACTAAAAAGAAATCTAACCTAGCCTGCTGTCTAGGGTTTTTCTTCCACCAGGTATATTTTTTTAAAGTTGGGTTTTCTTCTCTCCAAATATCTAATAGATCTAGCGATTCATTTTTATCCAAAAGTATTTTTCTCGCCTTGGGATTGTTGATATTTTTATAATTTTTCAAGTCTGTTGAGGGGTCAATAACTAAATTCCAGTCTCCAACTATAACAATTGATTCATTTTCAAAATTACAGATGTTCTCAAAAAGTTTATTATAAAAATTAGGATCATCATTGTTTGGTCCATATAAATTTGTAAGTGTAAATCTTTTTTCTTCAACTGTGATATCTGCAATTATATAATTTCCATTTTCATCTTCTAAGGTTTTATGTATTGTCAGGTCAATATCATTATTATTATTATTATAATTATTATGCCTAGGGTAATTGGTTAGTTATATAAAATGGGCTAACTTGTTGGCGTATCCGGAGATGGTTGTGAAGGGGTAGCCGAAGAAGGTGATGCACAGGTCGGAGAAGGCCATGTTTACCAGCAGCATGTTGTGGGGACGACGACGCAGCTTCCTGCTTCTCAGGATCACGTAACACACCAGGCTGTTGCCGATTGTGGCAACAATACCTGATGAAACAACAAATACATGTTGGGACAGAAGACAGGAGTTCCTAGACCTGATGAGCACTAATCTCTCAAAAGGCAGAGGTCCATCGGAGACGTAAGCAAAATAGATTTGATAAACACAGGGAACAGTTCTCTGATGTAAATTTTAAATCGCTAGCAAGCTTTTGACAATAGAGGGAAATTTGACCTAATGTTACGTCGGAGGTTGTGCGTTGTATCCTATGGGAGAAGACTTGCAGAAATGTTTCCCTCTCTTTTATCTGAAACCATTGGATTATTACAGAAATCCAATCGAACCCTTTCATAAAACTTCCCTGTCGATTGAATAATTTGCATGCTAATAATACAGCTGATTTAGAACGGAACAAATAATAAAGGTTTCTCACACTATACAGGAGTTGGTGTCATAAAATCTTACAATCTTGTTAAATCGACTCCTAGTCAAATTGTAAATCATGTTAATGACAATTTTTCACAAAAGAACCAAGTTTGTTATAATGTTGAATACTGACTTACCTACTATAGTGAGATAGACTGCTGTCACAAGGTTAGCGGCTGTCGACATGGGTTTTATCTTCCCCCTCGCCACCAAGTCTTCCCAATATTCCATCGTTAGAACTCCTCAGCGACAAGATTCAAATAACTCACTTGGTCAGTATGTACTAGATATTAGGTTAGTCATCAGTGTGAGCCCTCTGAGTGTGAGGCAGTGTGGAATTTTTTTTCATACAAGCATGATCCATTATTTCTAGATTTTGTTGTTTCAGTGTGAATCGATGATATCCTCGACAAGTATCAGTCCTCAAGTTGAATGTAACAGGTACTCACAACTAATCCAACACTTCTGTTCAATTAAATACTGACAATACTTTCCTTGTAGCGTTCATAGCAATAGTTTGACTTATGTGGAAGTTATCAGTAAGGACTCATCGACAGTCCGCGAAGCAGTCTTACACAACACGTTCTCCTACACGCGACCCATCGTATGGATTATGGTTCACATGTCACATATCTGCGTGCTCAGTATAAATCAATTAATTTATAGCCATCGGTCCTGATTTCTTTTGAATCTGTATATTCTTCAATTTACTAACGATCAGATAAGAGTACGTCTTCAAACACAATGTTTCACTGAGACCTTCCTATTGAACATTCGCTATAAGTCTGTGAGAAAACAGAATGTTATACATGACACTGTACCAATCCATAAGAATACCAACTTCGGGGAGCACACCGATAAAGAAAAGACTATGCTCTAAATGCAGTTACTTACTCAAATGGGTATTTTAGAATTCTCTCCCGATTATATCGACATATAAAGTTTGTAAATCTAAGCTTGGCTTGAACTAAATACATTAAACAAATGACATCGCTTCGGTCATGTCAAGATCACGCCCTTCACAGGTTTCCGCCTGCGGTCTTTGTGACAGAAAACAGTGTTTCCAAATATTAAACACACCGACATGAAAATAGATTTTATCTCGCTTAACTAAGAACAAAATCATATTAACATATTGCGGAACAGCAAAAGCCAGCTTTGATCTACCATTCTCTCTTTGGGTGACTGAAATTCTGGCTGGTCCATCGCGATAAAACTGTTAGATCATAGCTCACAGTGCAAAGATTTGAATGGGGTTCTATCCCAGTGTGGGAAATGAATGTCTCATCATATAACACATAACGCTAGTTTTGTTTTCTAAAATTTATGTTCCAATCGAAAGAAATAAAATCATTTTGCCAAGCTATTGAAGAACTGACTATAGACATTCTCAAAGGAAACATATGAGCTACCGACTGTGATTGCGATCTTTATACGTGTTGTACAAGAGGTGATTAAAAAGTAGCGTTCCTAACACAGAAAGAGAGAAGTAATATCAATCAAATGCCTTTATCTTTTAACAAAATTCTTCTTCAATGCGACACACTTCTTATATCAGTGTAACAGAGCCTTTATCTAGTAGAAGTCCAAGTCTATTCTGTTGAAGTCTGTGCTTTGGGTAGAAACTGATGCAAGGCTGCAATTCTGTCATTGTCGGATCGGAAAAGTCTTCCGGAAAGCAATTCTTTAGTGCAGAAATAAGTTAGAAGTCTAAGGGAGCTATTTCAGCAGGATTGATGATGAAGAAGTTGAAATTGACAGTCAAGTAATTTTAATATGACAACAGCTCATGTGTTTAGGTCGTATTATCCTGGCGGGCTTATAACTGAGGCATAGTATTTGCCCTTAATCTAGTGGCACTTTTGGAAACTTACTTTTCCTGCTGAGGGAAAAACCGTTGGGATCGATTAGATCATGTTTTTCACTCCTTCGACTGTTTCATATGTCGTCATAACTAGGTTTTTGAAACTGTCAAAATCAGCTTTAAATAAGGATTTATTTTCTTTTGACATGTGTCTGGGCACTTTTAAGCAAGTTTCTAGAGTTTTGGCAACCAATCGTGCTGAAACCTTTGACATTTCCAAAGTTTTGCTGATGAATAAAAGAATTCGTTCTTGTCTAATCAAGCTATGGATCCTTTTAAACTCGTTGGTCGTACATCATCTGATCATGGGATTCTTTGTACAAATATCTGGTGATGCAAATATTTGCGACAACGAGCGAATGTACGAAAGTTGTTGAAAACGCACAAAGAACATGATAGTGCACGCACACAGCGCCTTGCAATTATGTTACATTATTTTCAAATCGAGTCCCAGTACTTTTTTTTTTTTTATGTGTTCCCAGTATGTAACATTGAATTCATAAAGATATGTAAGACAGTCGGCAATCAAATGATAAAAAATCAGTGGATATCTAACTTACAATCTCTAGCCTTGGAAAAATGTTTCCCAGCAAATGTTATTTCTTGGCTTAATGAATGAATATTGGGAATAATGGAAGCCATTTGTTTTCAAATGTATCCATTTTATTATTCCTTTTGGATATGTACTTTTCAACAATGAAAAGGTTTTTCAAAAGCTTTAGAAAATTATGTACTTTTGGTGTTATTTTCTTTAAAGTACATTGATAAATATACTTTTTGGCAGATGGTATGATATGAAACAATAATGGATTATCAATAAAGATCCCAAACCAAATCATTGTTTTTGTTAATTTTGTCCAAGTACTTATCAATCACCCCACGTATATGGACAATTTGGTTGCTCATTGCTAGACTTGGGTTATTTTGATCTATCGTTTTACGTTGTGTACTACATCCCGTGTTATATTATACATCCTTCATTGCTGACATACTTGACGACTGTTTTTACACGGTGTTTCAAATGTCAAATATTTCAACATGAAGATATTATGACACATTTTTTAATATCTTAGTCTTATTTGATCAAACAAATAAGAACATAAAATAGTTCGCAATTTAAATAAATAAATTTAGATGGCACAAATAAACTTATTTATGAATGAAACTACGTAAAGTACAATTGTCAGGCGAACTATGATATCGCTAGATACTGTTAATAGTCATACTTAAATCATAAAGTACAATTGGTAACTTAACCGATTTCTTCAGCACAGTCCTATGATTGTGGTTGGATTATTCATAGCGGTTGCCGTTTTAGCTTTTCTTGCTTTAATTTGAATATATCCGATATCGTGGCTCAAACGGATCGGTGTAACGTTGTATCAAACACTCCTGGTACCAGTTTTTTAGATTCGACTTCATAGCCTCAATACGTTCTTCATCGAGAGATATGCATTATTTGTGCATTCGTTGACTTTAGGTGATAATTGTGTGCACAACTGCATCAAAGCAATTAGATACGCTGCATACTAATTACTGAATATCAAAAACTCTTTAGATATGGCTTCATATAGTGACCAAATTGCATGACGCTATCGTACGCAGAAACACAGAAATTTGACTTCTAACATTAAGGGTTTCTTATTCTCTATAGGTTTTTAAAACGTTTAAAATAAAAATATGGTGAGTTGCACATATCATTCATTCAGTCAATAAATACTATACTCAAATATATAATATCAGCAAACATGGTACGAACAATATCTTCGTCTGGTTAATGTTTATAATAATCAAACTGATATATAAAAAACTATACTCACGTGTCAAAAAAAGGTAATTCTGGGAGTTTATTAGTAGCCTACTGACACACAAATGGCCGATATCAAAATGATAAAAAGGAGAAAGAATATAAGCTTTGTGATTTTTTAGATGACATCGAAGATTAATATATTTCCCTATATCGGTCCATGTCATCATTCGCTACGATATACATATTCTTAAAGAGATTACCTTTCCATATCCATCCTGTTATCAGAAATTTTGCTACTCTTGTATGCAGTAAAAATCAAGTAACATAATAAAATCTCGTAATGTTGATCCAATATGCAGTGTTGTTTATATTTTTTTTAAATCGTTTAAATGTGTGTTTAAAAGTTAAATTTATAAACACTCACTATAATCTATTCATGTCCTAAAGGCCTGGGCCTCCTTTCAAAAAGCCTTAAAATGATCGTAAGTCTCTAAGGTAACCTTAGTGCAGTGTTAAAGCATGAAGTACTTGTTATCCAGAGAATGCTGTCTTCCTGACATGAAAATATAAAGCAAATGCAATATGGTCATAAGATTATTTTATTCTGCGATTGATATGTAGAGTTGCACTTTCAAACGTGCAAATGATAAAATGGTCGATTTCCCTTGCTCACAAATAGAAGTAACAATGTTATAAAATGTGAACAATTCTGTCATGTCGTGAACAATGGAATCACTACTATGTGATGTCGAGTCATGAAAGCTCTCTGGCCGCATCGTTGATGGAATGCAACCTGTGTTTGATATGACGCTAGTCAAGTTTGGATCAGTTTCGATTTTTCTGCCGCAGTCTCTAGCGACTTAATGCTGACAACCAGTCACAATTCGTGTCCAGAGTGCAGCGTCCTCTTCGGCGAGTTTCTCATTTCTCGTCTTGTAGCGTTTATTTGACTATGTTCATTCTTCAAATGGTACATGTTCTACAATACATCTATAGAAAACCCCTACCACGGGAAATAGTAACAATCATTTCAATTCTCTCTGCCTTTCAGACGTATGCCTTCTAAATATAAGACATTTCTGTGACGTAACATTTCTAACTTCAACATGGATATGTGCCTTATGACCTCTAGAAAGTTACTACCTTCATAGGGTATACAATGGAAGTAACGTTATATGGAAACGGAAAGAATGACGTAGAAATTAGAAGACACGACAGCTCTACTGACCATTTATTTGTTCATGCAAGAGCCCAGACTGCTTGTTGCCATCAAGCTGCTCTTATACAGTGGTTGGTGATTAACTTGTATCTATTTAGTGTCAAACCCTCAACACTTATTGTCCTTTGCAATCATCTGTTTCTTATATTCCCCCCTCTGTTAACGTGAATATATAGTTAAATGTAACGTGAAAACTGATAACTACTTTTAATAAACGGTTATGAATGAAATTGGTGATATTATCCATATCCATGTTATATATATGTTGGAGGTGAGGTGAGGTGAATGGAGGTTTAACGGCGCTTTTAAGAGTATTTCACTTATATCAAGGCAGCTTCTATTGTCCCGCAACACTATTGTGGCTATGCATTGCGGTGAAACCAAGAAATTCGTTGTAACATTGCACCAAAACCTTACTGCCTCTAAAACAGTTCTCTGCTGCAGACAAAGTTACCAATCTCGTGGCGGGAAACAGACACAGGACAACTTTTGATCCGAAGGCGGTAACCACTGTCCTATCTCGCCCCCATAAGATGATGGAACATGATATTATGGTCAAATATGCCTGTGCTAACATAAATTTGTTATTTTAACAAGAATTAGGGTATTTACTAGCAAGGGCCTAGATGTCTGATACGCCGTCAAACCGTCGTTCAAACACACGATGACGTCAGAAGAAGGTGGTGTCTTGGTTACAGAGGGTTACTTCCGCCACTCCGATGTAGATTCCCTCCTTCGTTCTGTCTATCACATACACATCGTCATGTTTCTTCTTCCTGTAGAGGAAAGCAACATATCACAAACATCACAAAATCACCAAAACCGACTCAAGAACACACCAGAGATATTCGGAGACTGAGATTGGATAAAGCGTAAAAGATATATTTTAATTTCTTTAAACAAACATTGCTGAAGTTGTTTCCCGCAGCACATTTTTGTTTTTGTTTTGAACTTGTAATGGATTCTCATATACCAACGTGGTGTGTGGAGGTGTAGGTTATGTTTTTCATAGATATCCACTTTTACCAACAGCAATTTCTATTGAAAACTCTATGGAAATGTAAAGACTTAGAATTGAGATAAACCTGTACTCTTAATCACATGCTTGTTAAAATCACCCTCAAAGTTGGGAGAAGTCTCACTTTCAGGTTTTTTTATTTATCCAAAGGACTTTAAAGCCGTGATGTATCATTCCTATTCAATTTTCATGCATTCACAACAGTAAGCTGCTTAAAAAAACTACCACTGAACTCGTTATTGACATTGGATATAAAAATGCCCCATCTAGCTTCACATTCAAAATATTAATGTTCTCAAGAAAGCGTGAAACTCATCGCACGGATGTTACATTTCAGACTTCACAGACACAGCAGGTAACGCCATAAGTGAGTGGCACCTAACATGTAGGTCTGTGTATATATTTTAAGAAAAGTTCGATGGCTCGAATTTTCCACTTATTTGATATTTATATTTAAAAACTTGTCATAAAGCAACCAAACAATGGGTTCATGAACACACCTTGCCGATCTGAAATCCTTTCCAGGGTTGACCTTGTTTCTTTTAAACTGAAAGAAATTTCTGGCGACTTCTTTGAAGGAGTTGTTGGTGGCCACGTAGATGAAGGGGTTGAGCATGCTGGCGAGCTTGGCGAACATGGTGGGGAGGGTGGTCACCCAGATGGGCAGGGTGGGGTCGTAGATGGACCAGAGGCACACGAAGGTGTAGGGCGACCACACCAGTACGAACACAATCACCATCGCCAGGCACATCTGAACATCAGGACCAGCATAATTGAGCTGTGCATAATACACCATCGTCATTTAACAACCTATCTTTAACCTACTCCATGACAATTAGTGAGACGTATCACTGATTCTATACTGACAAAACAATAATGGCGCTTATACCACAGTTCGTCTCAATGTCTTGTTTTGAAGGTGAAGTATTTGATTTTATTACCTACATGGTTAATCATACCAGATGACATATTTTCAATATGGACACACGTGAACATCTAAATTGTGCCAAGCAACGATTGGTTTAGCGCAAGTTACCGTATTTTGTCGTCTGTGATGTCATAAAACCATTGTTAATGACATCAGTTTAAAAGGCTGTCGCAAGGGAATCAGGCCATATTCTGAATATTTAAAAGCGTTTGAGATGGAATAGAATCGATAATAAAGAAATTAAAACACTCGGAAAACTGCAAAATGACTTTTACAAAACTCGTACGAAATATGTGTATAACCCTCGCTTTCGCTCGGGTAATAAAAAAATTCACACCAGTTTCGTAATAGTCACATGACAAAGTTCCTCAGGTAATAATCTCTATGTTACGTGAATCCATGCTCATTTGTATTTTAACGTTTTATTTATCTATATAATATTTACTCAGCAAAATATCCCCGGTCTAACCCAATTCCAATTATGAGTGGTTAGATCTGCAATTGATGTACTTTGAAGTTTTTTGCTATGAGGAAAATATTCACGGTTTGAAGTACACACTAACGTACTGATTTTACAATGTCTAAGTGTTAATACATATAGGTAGCATGGTGTGCGAATTTGTATGATGATGAATAACTTATGATATATTCATACAACTTCTAAAATCTATTGGAGACGCGGACAGAATATGTCCATATGAAAAACGACCAGTCAAATAAAAACTCGGCCGAACCCTCTTTAGCACTTACAAGTTTAACACATGAAAAATCGATAACAAAAGTTAATCCCCTGGATGATAAGTAACCTTGACTTGAGATATAAAAATTCATACACGTACAGCTCAATTAAGTTGAATACTTCATCCCTACCCAAGATAGGTTGAAATGCCTGTTCCAGAACTATATTCGCAAGTTCTCCAAACCACAAGGCAAATAAAAGAACCCATAATCTTTTAACCCAGCTTAATCCAACACTTATTCACATCTCCAAGGTAACAACAAAATACACAGCACAACATAACGTGAGAGAAAAGACGATTAGTTGTATAGGAAAAGGCAATGGATCACTGCAACTTTGTATTCACAGTGATTCATTCAGACAAGCACGACATTAATAGACAACCCGATCACCGTCAAGTTTCATAATGCATCAGCTGTTGTATCTAGTCCCTTCCTAAACTAGTTTGCAGCTACAAGTTCTTGTAATCATCATAAGAAAAGTTTCCATTCTAAAAGTGATTATAAAACACAAACTAATTTGAGATCTACTTGCATTTGTTCCATTAAATAAGTTTTAAACTAAGAAAAAATTTGAATATGTTAAACGAGTCTTTTATACCGAAATGTTGACAAGCTGATAGTTTCATTGATCTCGGATCCGAAAGTTTATATGAGGTTAACGATTTGTGAGTCTAGCATGTTAAGTTTGCATGTTCCAAACACATATGAGACCAAACAGACGAACATAATCACAGATTTTATAACCCGCTTACCAGGAACCTTCGGGGAATAATTAAGTTTAACGAATGTATTCTCCCGCTTTGAATGTATGAGTCACTAAGAAAGGTTTGCAGCATCGCAGACAGGCAAACACACATATTTGTTCCCACTGGCGACGCGAATCCAGGATCTCTTAATCCTAACTAAAAGCTTAATCACAACTAAGCCATATTTCTATATTCCCCGTAGTCAATCATAACGAGATAATGATTATATTTATTCCTATCCCAAGGTTTTCTACCAAGGCTGTTACTCTTTCAATCAGGATATGTGCACTGCAGTAAGGAGCTTATGTCAAGCCCTGTGCCCGGGGTGATACACAGAATCCCCCTCGTTATTTATGATCTACCCTAGGAATCTCTTCACATACTTCTTCAGTAAATATGACACATAGCTGTTTTATTGGTAAACAACAATACAACCTTTATTCATCGCTGTCAAAACTAGTAGATACAAAACTAGTAAACTACAAGATCTTGCAAATGTGTAGGGCAAATAATTGGGAAGGACATTGAAATTTTGAAAATGAAATCAATCGTACTCACATATCCTGTTTTGCAATACCTTTCACCAAACACCTCAATATGGCAAAAATCGATATCCTTGTATGTGATGCATTTGTTTACAATACTATTTGTTGATACTTACTTAATTTACAACACATTAGAATATGTTTTATCATACAACATCGTCCTGAAAAATCTATACAAACTAAACTATTCTTACATCCAAATAGAAACACTGCTATGGGATTATTACAAGATTTTTAGAATGTGACAAGATTGTTGAACGAATAGGACAAGATTCCTATAGCAGTTAGACAATATTACTATAGGAATATAAAGAAAACGTTATTGGAATATGACAAGATTGTTGAATGAATAGGACAAGATTGCTATGGTAATATGACAATATCAATATAGGAATATGACAAGAATGTTATTGGAATATGACAAGATTGCAGTGGGAGTATGACAAGATTGCAATGAGAGTATGACAAGATTGCTATGGGAGTATGACAAGATTGCTATGGGAGTATGACAAGAATGTTATTGGTTGGAGGCCCCACCGGCCTCCAACCATCTAAACAGGTGAAATTCTCTCTGTATTACAGTTGGAATTTTCAAAGGAACTTTCAACCAATCATATTTAGCCTCTTTGTATTTCGTCAATATCGTAAACCAATGAACACATCTGTATCAAATTTAGAACCACGTGACCATGTGTGTATACCGAAATAATTGGCAACCTTTAATACGGAAAACGATTGTCTATGCAAATCTCAAAATTTAAAGGGAACAGTGGTGTTTAAGAATACAAAAGACAGTACAATTCTTCATGACCGCACGTGTACTAAATAAGACGCGTAAATGTCGCATGAAAGGTTAGAAAACTCTATTCCATGTTAGTAAAAAACCCTCCTTTACAACGGCACACGCGAGAAACAAGCGGCTACAAGTCGATAAGTAGAGAAAGTCATAAAGGCGAGTCAATTTGTGGGATATCGCTTCGTGACAGACAAAGATAGAGGTAGTGAACTATGCTTTAGACTTTATTCTAATATATCTTGTACTGGCAATCTTTGAGAGTTGAGAAACAATTAGTGATACATATGGATTTATGAATTTGCAAAAGAGTCGAGCGGTGCTGGATCCGGACGCTATCAATTGTGACCTTTATTCTAAAAATAGATCTATTTCCAAGGGATAAATCGGTGACTGTTGTTTAAAACAGAACTGTATAGATCTATCTATAACTGCAAGTTAGCCTTACTATTCTATTATTTGATGCTATGAACAAATAATTGTATAACATTTTCTAAATAAAAGATAAAATGAAGGTATTTTTTTCTATTAATGGCCTTAATATACATATTTGCTGTAATGAAAATCCTATCCTATTTGTACCCTATATATATGATTTCGCAGTATTTCCTAGCCTAACAAGGGTGCCTCCAACTTAGCCTTTTTAAAGGCTTTTCTTGTTGGAATATGACAAGATTCGGTGGGAGTATGACAAGATTGCAATGAGAGTATGACAAGATTGCTATGGGAGTATGACAAGATTGCTATGGGAGTATGACAAAATTGCTATTGGAACCGGAATGATACTACGACTCAAGGTTCATCCGCTAGTGTGTAACAATATGGCCAAGGCCCAGATGCTTTTTCACAGGGATCACATTCAACAAACACCGATACTGATACCCGCGTAACAAATTACTCAAGCAAAACGTTTTCCTTTTTCTGTTGGAATATAAATGGACTGAGAAGTAAAATCGAAGACTGTGACTTAATAAGTTATATAAGAAACTAGTTGAAACTTTTGTTGACAATTTAAGTGAAACCAACTGGCTAGAAGGTTATGATGTATTTTACTGTCCAGCTGTCAAACTTTCAGATCACGGGCGTTTATCTGGCGGAGTGTGTCAATGTATTCATCAATCAATCAGTAAATTTTGTAAGCTGTTTACCGTAAATATAGACAATATTCTGCATGTAAAGCTGTCTAAAAAAATGTTTTCGATTGATAAGCACATCAATTTGACATGCACATACATTCCACCCTCAGGTTCATCTTATTATGATAAGTATAACCACAGCTGTAGTATTGATCAACTGGAATAATTTCTTATTGAAAACCTGACTGAATTTAGCTCTGAACACCTTATGTTACGTGGAGACTTTAATGCAATGGAAATATGACAAGATTGCTATAGGAGTATGACAAGATTGCTATGGGAGTATGACAAGAATGTTATTGGAATATGACAAGATTGCTATGGGAGTATGACAAGATTGCAATAGGAGTATGACAAAAATGCAATGGGAGTATGACAAGATTGCTATGGGAGTATGACAAGAATGTTATTGGTTGGAGGCCCCACCGGCCTCCAACCATCTAAACAGGTGAAATTCTCTCTGTATTACAGTTGGAATTTTCAAAGGAACTTTCAACCAATCATATTTAGCCTCTGGAATATGACAAGATTGCAATAGGAGTATGACAAAAATGCAATGGGAGTATGACAAGATTGCAATAGGAGTATGACAAGATTGCTATGAGTCTGGACAGCTCACAATTTCAACGTTGTATAACATTGTTGTGCTGTTTGATTGGCCACACTCTCGTTTTGGTTTGAGTGTGAAAGCTATCTTGTTATAGAGATTTCTGTGGATGTCTTGAATACTCGAGACTATTACGTTAAAGTCCTGTCTGAAAGGTTCTGGAATGTAAATACAAACGAGCTAGCTGATTTTCACTTAATTGATATTGCATATCATATTTATTAATGTGATTGTTATCTTTGACTTTAAAAAAATACTAATTGAACAGCAATAGTCATTTTATATATCTTTCTGATATTTTGCTGATTTTAAAGGGACATTATCTTTAAGATTGCTATAAGAATTTGTAAAGATTGTTAGAAGTATTTGAGAAGATTGTTATAAGAATTTGAGAAGATTGTTATAGGAATGTAAGTAGATAGTGAGAAATGTAGAAAAATTGTTGGCCATCTGAAAAGATTCCTGTAAGAATGTTACAAATTTACTTTTAGAATGTCACAAGATTGCTGTAGGAATTTATGAAGATTAGGGAATGTAGAAAGGTTTTAGTTATCTGAAAAGATTGTTATAGGAATGTGATAAGAATGCTTTAGATCATACCCCTGTGACCTTCATCTCAACCTTCATCTTATGGGCGGACTTGGCCTCTTCGAGGTTGAGCGTCTTGTGTGTGTTGATGGTGAGCCTCCCGGATCGTTTGACCACGTGGTAGTAGCAGTAGGACATGATGACGATGTGGATGAGGTAGCAGAAGACGATGAGGCCATAGTCGTACAGCACGGCGCCCAGTTCAGGGCTGGTCCAGTCGATGCTGCAGGAGGTGCCGAAGGGTTCAATGGTGTAGGAGCTCCAGCCCACCAGAGGGGGCCCTGTCCAGGCCACGGTGTAGATCCAGGTCAACACCAACACAAACTGGGTGAAGAGGGGGGTCAGCTTGTAGTCTGGGGAAAAATATCGGAATTTTCAATTTTACTCGATCTAAATTTTAAGTCAGCATTGCACGGTAGAAAGGATGGAAAATGGTGCCATAGTTATACCTCTTCATACAGTGCGTATCCTGAAAATAAGTTTCTGGCTGCGGTGAATCTGATTCAAGCTCCTTTTTCAAATTAGGATTTATAAGCTTATTTAAATCAGATAACCGACCTTCTCCTCGGCATTCAGGAAACGGCATATCTTAAAGGTTTCCCATCTAGGTCAACACATACAAGATCGTTTCTCATAAACATTTTGTCAATTTCAGTAAGGGATAGCGTAATGCTTTGAGCTACATATAACTTACTGAGGTGCGGTTTGCAGACGGCGATGTATCTGTAGATGCTGATCACTGCGAGGGTGTTCATGGAGCTTTGAGCGAATGTGAAGGTTGTGAAGCCCTGGAGTATGCAGTAGAACCAGCCGAAGATATACCTAACCAGAACAAATATGGACATTGGTACCCTTCATAGGGCTTCATTAAGATCTAAATTTAATCAAATCAAGTCAAAATAACTTTCGTGAACACATAAAAATCTTGAATGTTAAGGTTAAGGATAAGCTAGGATAGAAAATAGGGATATGGGTCACGCTTTCTCAGGGTACGGAAATTGGTTTACTTAGGCTTAAGACGTAAGTAAGTAAGGATAGAGATAATGGTAGAGGATATACGATATAAAGAGGAAAACAGACAAGGTTAGGGTCAGGTGTACTTCTTATAAGTCTTGTGTACCTATTTGCAAAGCCGGAGATGGTGGTGAAGGGGTAGCCGAAGAAGGTGATGCACAGGTCGGAGAAGGCCATGTTCACCAGCAGCATGTTGTGGGGACGACGACGCAACTTCCTGTTTCTCAGGATCACGTAACACACCAGGCTGTTGCCGATTGTGGCAACAATACCTGAAACACGTGGCTACC
Organism: Phorcus lineatus; assembly: GCA_921293015.1. Classification (NCBI taxonomy): domain Eukaryota; kingdom Metazoa; phylum Mollusca; class Gastropoda; order Trochida; family Trochidae; genus Phorcus; species Phorcus lineatus. Next base: position 265,363 of record OV121085.1, read on the forward strand.
ATCTGTGACGTATCTCAAAGTTAACTATGTGTCTATATCAACTGAAATCGATTGGAAAATTTGTTTTTGAAATAAAGGAAACATAAAAGGATTTACCTTAATTTACAATAATATGACACTCACTATAAATAACCTTGTACAAACAGAAGTGATCGAGAAGTGAGTCATGCCCTGATGAAAGTTGACAAAATCAGTTACTCCACCATTCACCCTATGAACTAACTTGGACTTTATGGACGTTATACTACGTATATACTACCTGAGACGATGCCTTTAAACATTCAAGGGACAACTTGTCAAAATTTATTAATGATGTTAATTTATCGAGAAGCATTGATTGTTTGTGAAATTAACAATCTTAGAGCGTATCAGTATTCAGTATAGAGACGAGAAATAGGTCGACGTTGTAATTGTGATCGCAGACCGAACAGTGGCGCGCCCAAATGACTCAAACGTAATTCTGAAAACCTTTCTACAGCAAGCATAACGACAGATATTGGTAAGTAGTGTTTTGGAGGTCATTCGACTGATATTCTAGTAAAGTGGACGCATAATTTCGATTTAGTAACATCTCTATGGCTGTTTTTGAGCCATCATTGAAAACAGGAAAATGACCTATTTTTGGCAATTTTGAATTTAGGAAGGATGTTTGGACTCAAATTAGGGTAGATTGTATTTTTGCTCTTATGTAAGCCATTTAAAAATCATGAAACATACTCTGTGTCACTTTAAACGCAGTCATGGCAACTTGGCAGGATACATTAACAACCCCATTTATACCACGAATATCAGTACATTTATTGAAATATGATCATTAATTTCTCAAGGGAAACGCCAGAGTCTTTTTACAATCGGCAGAAAGAGCACAAAATTCTTTGGAAGCAACTTTACCGAGGATGTACCACATTCAGATTACGTTAGCAGAAAAAGAGTCTTAACTTATTATCCCAATGAATACATTAACAGTGTCAGGGCACCTTTCAAAGACCCATCTAACTTATAAACAACCAGAGAGAACAGAATTGGCTACTAATACGAATGAATATATCGAGGAGAAATAAGCTGTTTTAAAACGCGTCTTACGAAATGCCTACTCTCCGTATTATCGGGCAAGAATCAACAGAACTGATGACAACTATTGGCTTTACATCGTTGATTTGGACAACTATAAAGAGATAACACCCACGTTTATATAGATCTAAGATTCTAAATCTTCAGCTAGTGACAGCATTAAGAAGCATTAATGTTTGTCACAATATTTCAATTGACATTGCTAAACGTCCATTTAATAGATAGATTTAATAGATGGAAGTTTGAATTTTAGTTACAGACAGCGTTACAGACGTTGAAGCAAGATTTCTTTTGTGTTCCGCCTATTTCATCATTGTTCGCTGAAGGTTAAAAGAAATTGTGATTTTTTCGTCTTGGCAAGACAAGTAATAATGCACACAATGCAGATCACTTACATATATACACGTTCCATTGTTATTGTAACAACTCGGTTTAGAATATGACCTGACGCTCTTCTTGTGTAACCTGTAAAAGACATTGTCTTCCATCTCAATCAACTGACGATACCTCGAGCTCGGGTTCCCTTGTTCGCTAACCCAGAGCGACTCAGAGCAGGAGATTAAGCTGTGTCAACGAGACACAAAGTCATAAACGGTAGCACGGAAGCGTCTATTTGTGGGAAGGAGAATGTGATACCTTCCCCTCATCTTCGCCTTAATTTAACCATCTTTAAATAGCAGAAGCACAAATATTGTAGTGAAATATATATGCAGTTCGCTGTAATGATAAAATGGGTTTCTTCTTCTATGGAGTTTGTTTGTAGATATGTAATTAATAATTGATCGATTATCAAATATTCCCTCAATATTGCAACCCGAGCTCGAATCATCACTTGATTGAAATGGAAGACAATGTCTGAGACAAGAATCGCTAAATTTCCACGATTGCCCAACAATGGCATAAGTACATTGCTATCTATGTATCTATCTATACGTTTTTAGAATGTTATCATCTAAAATCAATAGTAAATATCAGCCTTGTTACACTTGTTACTGACGGGTTTGGGGATTAATTTAAAAAAAAATTCATGTCGAAGAGGGGAATTCAAAATGCAACTATGTACATAAGTGGTTAAATGATTTCTAGATAAGTTCGAGCGATGTGTGAATCAATATGTGAAACGTCACTTTCACGGCAGTAAAGAGAAAGCTATCTATATCATTACTTCATATAAATCAGTCACGAACCTAGTAAGTACTTCCGTCAATGCAATAACCCATCCGCATACCGATATTTTCAGTGCGACATTAAGTGGAAAATTCACTGTGACAGAAAAACTTAACTCAGTCTTAAAACCGGGAGCTACAGAAATGTCCTAACTTATGATTTTCGCTCTTATCTAGCTCATAACTTTTACAAAGGCCGATGTGTTATTTAACAAAGAAAGAAGTGAACTCACCGACGAGAGCGAGGTAGATAGCGGTGACCAGGTAACCCACAGCTCCTAACGATCTCAGCCTCCCGCTCCTCTGCAGCTCTTCCCACGGGTCGTCCATGTCTCTCAATTTATCTCCTGGTGTAATGTCTCTCTGTGACTCTCTAGTGATCTCTCTCCGCGTCTTTTGAGTTATGTCTCTCCGTGTCTCTCTAGTTTTGTCTCTCTGCGTTTCGCCTCTCAATTGTCTCTCCGCGTCGGTCTAGTTAGGTCTCTCCGTGTCTCTCTGACTTTTTCTCTCCGTGTCTCTATGTGTCCATCTCGTGTCTGTGATGTTTCTGCCCGCGTCCCTTCGTCTCACGTTTTGTGTTTCTCTTTGTATCTCTTGGTCTTCTTTAACACTCGTTGCCTCTTTTTTGTTGTGTTAATATCACCGTCCCCATTTCTACCGCTGCCTCCGTCCCTAGGTATTGTCTCTGTCTCTCTTCTGGGTTTCTGTTGCCCTCTGCCGGCCTGGATCCTTCTTTGTGTCTCTCTGTGTGTGTTTCTTCATTTTAGTATAACTCGGTCCATTTTTTTTTGTCTCCGTTCCTCTATCTCACTGCGTGTCTATCTATCTTTGTCCTTCTGTATCTCTCATGTGCGTCTCTAACGTCTGTAGCTTAGTTGCCTCCCGGTACAAACTGTACGGCTGACATAGCTTCACTCGATAATTACCTGATCACCGTCGTCGATAGCTGATACACCTGCCTCTATAGTACATGTTTGTCGCCTTTACTGTCTGTAAAGTCTAGAATATGAATCGCCTGCCTACTGTACGAGATGGAGCTCCAGTACTGTACACGCGGTCTGGTGTGTAGACAGGATGCACAATAGCTAGTCCTCATCACAATATACTCCGACTCTGATCCATCAAATCACGTCAGCACATTACGTCTCTAATATTTCTATTCTATTCCTCCTAATGTCCTCTTTCTCTGCCTCTCTGTCATTAAAGAGCCACTCCGTGAGTTGTTGGAGTCATATTTGCCAAACTTAATCAATGGTGTCATTTGATCGCGAAGTATTGACTGTTACCAAAAAGACACATTTTAAAGCTTATTGGCTTTTTACAGTGATAATATGAAGGTAGAATGTCGCAATTATGATCGAAAACCGGACATTGGCGCGCGTCAAATAGTCAAACGTTATTTTGGAGACTTATCTAAAACAGCCAGGAGGGCAGTTAGGAATTTATAGTGTTTGTTAGGTTATATAACTAGTATCCATGTATATTGGACGTCATATCTACACCCCTGTGCATTTATAAGGCTGTTTTTAGATTTTCATAGAAAACCAATATTTGTCATATATATGTCTTTTGGACATGAAAAGTTAAGATGTTTTGATTTTATATCACCACATATGACATTTAGGTTCGTATCAAAGGTAAATGATATGTTTTGAAAATCATGGAGTGGCTCTTTAAATGTTCTATTCTTCCCTTTTGATTGTCCATGTATATCAAAGATGTCTGTTAGTCACTCTCTCTCTCTCTCCGTGTCTCGGTCTGCTTCGCTGTCTGTCTATCTCTGTCTGCCTCATTGTCATGTGAAGTTGGAAGTTTCATTATCATTAATGTTTTATCTTTAAAAAAGAAGTAACATATTCTTCAATATAAATAATCCGTTTTAAAGAGTTATTCATTTTACGGAACCAACTCTTTCATAAAGCAAAGACCATTGTCACATTATCAATGGCAGTTTGAAATATTTGTCCATTAACTACAAACCATTTACGTCTCAGATTGACCTCGATTGAAACGTTCGTTGACATTGTAAACCTCAATTAAAGCTTTCTAACGTTTCAAATAACGTAGCCATATTGATCATTATGTACCTTTCTTTAATTATGAAACACAATACATGATATTTAAGTTTCTCCGACTTTCTCCTGACAAACTAATTCATAATAATTAATTCATATTAATCCACTTTTATTTAGATCCCGATATCAGGTTCGTAAGTAAGTAAGTAAGTAAGTAAGACCATCTATGAAAACATAATGTAACCAATGGGCTGCCAATAAGATACTCGATGCATAGATATAACAAGTATTATTCGTGTTGTACCAGATCAGATGTTTGCGTGTTTATCTTGGATGGAACGTTATCTGGACAGTCTCAAAAACATGCACACATTGGAAGAATAAATACTATATCAGTTATTTTCATGATATTTTATGGCTTTGATACGAGCTTAATTTCAAAATATATTCTTCTACTGTGAATTCAAAAATTCCTCTCCACTTGCAAAATCCCTCAAAAATGTCAAATATATATCGATCAAATAGAACAACAGCTCATGTACCTTTTACATACAAACATTATTCTATCATTCAAATTGTTGTTTGACCAAAGGATGGCCATAATATGACATTTTCTTCTTGTGTCCTATAGATAGTTTTAGAAATTATGTTTGCGCACCAGTCTCCATAATATCTCGGGATTTTGATTATACTTGAAATGTATAACACCAGATGTGCTACTTGTCTGCCCTATGCTTATCTAGTGACAATATGATTCTTTACGTATTGATTAATAACACTTGTCCATAAAGTATTCTGTTAAGAAATGTTTACAATTTTCACAATTCCAACAATTATTTTACACAGATTCCTACGTATGGCATTATATTCCACTAGTCATTCGCTAACTGAATCCTTGCTGTCAAATCCGTCCGTGCAGCGGCTTTTTCGACGAAAGGTTCAAATTTTCATGTGATATCTCATTGGATTATCGCGATCCGTCGCAGCAGACGCTGACGATAAGAATATAAAGTTTGGGAAATGCGGCAAGGCCTATCTTAGCAAATCATTGGGACTGGTGTATGTATATGCCATCTGTGGGAAGATGGATTTTACAAAGAAGTTCAAACACAACGAAACAAAACTTTTGTTCAACAAACACTGACTGACACTATAAGGGCGCTGTGTTTTCTTTACAGTTGAATGTCGATGTCAATAGAACATCTTGTTTTTAAAAGTTACAAACCGTTCGACCACAAGGCGCATCCAGACTTTTCATGGGTTCCCATATAGTGACATGTATGATGATTTTTAGTAGCCGTTTTTTTTTACTTGGGATTTTTTATTGACCGTGCTTTTAGATAAGACGCAAACGTTTTTAGCATTCCATGCTAATTCATTAGTTTCATCTTTCATAAGAGTATCGGCTGTAAAGTGATATGCGTTTTGAAACATCATGACAATATGTTTAAATTAAAGATTTACCTGATTTTCTATTTGCTTTGGATAAATGCTATAAGGAAATCGCGAGAGAGGTACTCGGTTAATGAATGGTTTGCAATTCAACATTTAACACGTGACCATTTGAGCGTGTTTCATTTATGCAAATGTTACCCAATACATGTAGATAAGCCCTTTCAACCAAATGTCAAGTGTTCTAATCGTATATCACCAAAGTTCAAAACAGATTTTTAAAAATATGAAAATAAAAAAAATATATTTATTCAACAAAATAAAAATGGTTGAAAGCTCGGCATTCGATTATTTCAAGCCGCTGTCGTTTTGACACATTAAGATAAATAACACATAAAGATACTCAATTTATCAAATATGATTAACTTAATGCAAATCGCTCATCCATTCATGCAGACAAACAATCTATAGTAACATGGACATGATCATACATAACAAATTCAGTTATCAAAAATGAACTGGAAGCCCATACATACATTTGATAACATATAATATTCTCTCGCTTAGCTATCACCGCAAGAGGTAACACCTTTGAAATACTTTAATTGGCCTAAAATAGAACAGTCCAGTCACTGTTCTATCGTCTTGAATACCTTCTCTCCTGCTCTTTACAATATGAAGACATTTGTAGTCGGTGCAAACAGTAAACGTTTTTATGGATATACAATCATTGGAACTACATCTCCAGTAGAACACTTTCATCAACCAACGGTAGGGGAATAACTAACCGGAGCGTTTTTCTCTGTGAGGTCCCGAGTCTAGAAGGATTCCTTGTGCAGTGTAAACCTGGCTCTGTGAGGTCCCGAGTCTAGAAGGATTCCTTGTGCAGTGTAAACCTGGCTCCTTGTCCAGTCTAGAAGGATTCCTTGTGCAGTGTAAACCTGGCTCTGTGTCCAGTCTAGAAGGATTCCTTGCTGTGCAGTGTAAACCTGGCTTTGTGTCTAGTCTGGAAGGATTCCTTGTGCAGTGTAAACCTGGCTCTGTGTCCAGTCTAGAAGGATTCCTTGTGCAGTGTAAACCTGGCTTTGTGTCTAGTCTGGAAGGATTCCTTGTGCAGTGTAAACCTGGCTCTGTGTCCAGTCTAGAAGGATTCCTTGTGCAGTGTAAACCTGGCTCTGTGTCCAGTCTAGAAGGATTCCTTGCTGTGCAGTGTAAACCTGGCTTTGTGTCTAGTCTGGAAGGATTCCTTGTGCAGTGTAAACCTGGCTCCTTGTCCAGTCTAGAAGGATTCCTTGTGCAGTGTAAACCTGGCTCCTTGTCCAGTCTAGAAGGATTCCTTGTGCAGTGTAAACCTGGCTCATTGTCCAGTCTAGAAGGATTCCTTGTGCAGTGTAAACCTGGCTCTGTGTCCAGTCTAGAAGGATTCCTTGCTGTGCAGTGTAAACCTGGCTTTGTGTCTAGTCTGGAAGGATTCCTTGTGCAGTGTAAACCTGGCTCTGTGTCCAGTCTAGAAGGATTCCTTGTGCAGTGTAAACCTGGCTCTGTGTCCAGTCTAGAAGGATTCCTTGCTGTGCAGTGTAAACCTGGCTTTGTGTCTAGTCTGGAAGGATTCCTTGTGCAGTGTAAACCTGGCTCTGTGTCCAGTCTAGAAGGATTCCTTGTGCAGTGTAAACCTGGCTCTGTGTCCAGTCTAGAAGGATTCCTTGTGCAGTGTAAACCTGGCTTTGTGTCTAGTCTGGAAGGATTCCTTGTGCAGTGTAAACCTGGCTCCTTGTCCAGTCTAGAAGGATTCCTTGCTGTGCAGTGTAAACCTGGCTCTGTGAGGTCCCGAGTCTAGAAGGATTCCTTGTGCAGTGTAAACCTGGCTCTGTGTCCAGTCTAGAAGGATTCCTTGCTGTGCAGTGTAAACCTGGCTTTGTGTCTAGTCTGGAGGGATTCCTTGTGCAGTGTAAACCTGGCTCCTTGTCCAGTCTAGAAGGATTCCTTGTGCAGTGTAAACCTGGCTCTGTGTCCAGTCTAGAAGGATTCCTTGTGCAGTGTAAACCTGGCTCTGTGTCCAGTCTAGAAGGATTCCTTGCTGTGCAGTGTAAACCTGGCTTTGTGTCTAGTCTGGAAGGATTCCTTGTGCAGTGTAAACCTGGCTTTGTGTCCAGTCTAGAAGGATTCCTTGTACAGTGTAAACCTGGCTCTGTGTCCAGTCTAGAAGGATTCCTTGTGCAGTGTAAACCTGGCTCTGTGTCCAGTCTAGAAGGATTCCTTGCTGTGCAGTGTAAACCTGGCTTTGTGTCCAGTCTAGAAGGATTCCTTGTGAAGTGTAAACCTGGCTCTGTGTCCAGTCTAGAAGGATTCCTTGTGCAGTGTAAACCTGGCTCTGTGTCCAGTCTAGAAGGATTCCTTGTGCAGTGTAAACCTGGCTCTGTGTCCAGTCTAGAAGGATTCCTTGCTGTGCAGTGTAAACCTGGCTTTGTGTCTAGTCTGGAAGGATTCCTTGTGCAGTGTAAACCTGGCTCTGTGTCCAGTCTAGAAGGATTCCTTGTGCAGTGTAAACCTGGCTCTGTGTCCAGTCTAGAAGGATTCCTTGCTGTGCAGTGTAAACCTGGCTTTGTGTCCAGTCTAGAAGGATTCCTTGCTGTGCAGTGTAAACCTGGCTTTGTGTCTAGTCTGGAAGGATTCCTTGTGCAGTGTAAACCTGGCTCTGTGTCCAGTCTAGAAGGATTCCTTGTGCAGTGTAAACCTGGCTCTGTGTCCAGTCTAGAAGGATTCCTTGCTGTGCAGTGTAAACCTGGCTTTGTGTCTAGTCTGGAAGGATTCCTTGTGCAGTGTAAACCTGGCTCTGTGTCCAGTCTAGAAGGATTCCTTGTGCAGTGTAAACCTGGCTCTGTGTCCAGTCTAGAAGGATTCCTTGTGCAGTGTAAACCTGGCTTTGTGTCTAGTCTGGAAGGATTCCTTGTGCAGTGTAAACCTGGCTCCTTGTCCAGTCTAGAAGGATTCCTTGCTGTGCAGTGTAAACCTGGCTCTGTGAGGTCCCGAGTCTAGAAGGATTCCTTGTGCAGTGTAAACCTGGCTCTGTGTCCAGTCTAGAAGGATTCCTTGCTGTGCAGTGTAAACCTGGCTTTGTGTCTAGTCTGGAGGGATTCCTTGTGCAGTGTAAACCTGGCTCCTTGTCCAGTCTAGAAGGATTCCTTGTGCAGTGTAAACCTGGCTCTGTGTCCAGTCTAGAAGGATTCCTTGTGCAGTGTAAACCTGGCTCTGTGTCCAGTCTAGAAGGATTCCTTGCTGTGCAGTGTAAACCTGGCTTTGTGTCTAGTCTGGAAGGATTCCTTGTGCAGTGTAAACCTGGCTTTGTGTCCAGTCTAGAAGGATTCCTTGTACAGTGTAAACCTGGCTCTGTGTCCAGTCTAGAAGGATTCCTTGTGCAGTGTAAACCTGGCTCTGTGTCCAGTCTAGAAGGATTCCTTGCTGTGCAGTGTAAACCTGGCTTTGTGTCCAGTCTAGAAGGATTCCTTGTGAAGTGTAAACCTGGCTCTGTGTCCAGTCTAGAAGGATTCCTTGTGCAGTGTAAACCTGGCTCTGTGTCCAGTCTAGAAGGATTCCTTGTGCAGTGTAAACCTGGCTCTGTGTCCAGTCTAGAAGGATTCCTTGCTGTGCAGTGTAAACCTGGCTTTGTGTCTAGTCTGGAAGGATTCCTTGTGCAGTGTAAACCTGGCTCTGTGTCCAGTCTAGAAGGATTCCTTGTGCAGTGTAAACCTGGCTCTGTGTCCAGTCTAGAAGGATTCCTTGCTGTGCAGTGTAAACCTGGCTTTGTGTCCAGTCTAGAAGGATTCCTTGTGCAGTGTAAACCTGGCTTTGTGTCCAGTCTAGAAGGATTCCTTGTGCAGTGTAAACCTGGCTCTGTGTCCAGTCTAGAAGGATTCCTTGTGCAGTGTAAACCTGGCTTTGTGTCTAGTCTGGAAGGATTCCTTGTGCAGTGTAAACCTGGCTCCTTGTCCAGTCTAGAAGGATTCCTTGTGCAGTGTAAACCTGGCTCTGTGTCCAGTCTAGAAGGATTCCTTGTGCAGTGTAAACCTGGCTCTGTGTCCAGTCTAGAAGGATTCCTTGTGCAGTGTAAACCTGGCTCCTTGTCCAGTCTAGAAGGATTCCTTGCTGTGCAGTGTAAACCTGGCTCTGTGAGGTCCCGAGTCTAGAAGGATTCCTTGTGCAGTGTAAACCTGGCTCTGTGAGGTCCCGAGTCTAGAAGGATTCCTTGTGCAGTGTAAACCTGGCTCCTTGTCCAGTCTGGAAGGATTCCTTGCTGTGCAGTGTAAGCCTGGCTCTGTGAGGTCCCGAGTCTAGAAGGATTCCTTGTGCAGTGTAAACCTGGCTCTGTGAGGTCCCGAGTCTAGAAGGATTCCTTGTGCAGTGTAAACCTGGCTCCTTGTCCAGTCTGGAAGGATTCCTTGCTGTGCAGTGTAAACCTGGCTCTGTGTCCAGTCTAGAAGGATTCCTTGCTGTGCAGTGTAAACCTGGCTCTGTGTCCAGTCTAGAAGGATTCCTTGTGCAGTGTAAACGTGGCTCTGTGTCCAGTCTAGAAGGATTCCTTGTGCAGTGTAAACCTGGCTTTGTGTCCAGTCTAGAAGGATTCCTTGTGCAGTGTAAACCTGGCCCTGTGTCCAGTCTAGAAGGATTCCTTGTGCAGTGTAAACCTGGCTCTGTGTCGCGTCTTCTGTATACACTGTTGCTTCACATCGTGTATTAGTCCTTTTGGTCCACACACAAACACGTCCACATCCTCCCTGCAATACAAGTGCCCCATTGTCAGTCGTACAACGTCAGGTTCTATACATCAATATTCACAAGTAGACACCAGGCCCTAACGTCATAAAGACTCCTAAGCACTCAGACAACTCTGAACTCAATATTCATAACACTGAGCTTTGGTCACTCTAAACAAATTGGTTCTGTGAAACTGGGCCATGCTCCCTAATAATATCAATATTCCAATAACTTTACTGGCTGCCGCGTGTATTAGATAGATATCTTCATACAATATTGTACTCAATTGAGGTACGTTTTCACTATAAACACATACAATCGATGTTCCGTGATAGGGATATATATGTTTATTCATCCTCCAAGGTACAGGAGAGTTTGGTACAAAGAAGTTATAAAATACATAAATTAATTGTTAAAGAAAGAAAATTCATAGTTTTGAAAGATAAAGTGCCCCCAGTTCCAATTTGAAAAGGTAATAAATTAAAGGATTTCGAAATTCCAGGATCCGCCACTAGCTCTACAAATGTACAATGTACAAATAAGCAGAACATGAACCAATGACTGTATGTGGGTGACATCACTGGCGTAAGGGATACTCTTTTAAACGTTTTTTTCCCAATTTATTCAAAGGGTAATACCGTTATCAAGAATATACATGAAGACCTGACAGAATGAAGTACTGGATTTGATCACAACATCGTCTGCTGACACTAGGGAAATGAAAATCATTGCGTCGATACAAAGGATCAAGGGTTGTATCGAGGTTATGTCCTCTTTGATTGACGAAAATGTAGTTAATACTCTATGCATCTCTAAGAATTAAATTATAATTCGAAAAACATGATCCAGCGACATTCATTTGGGGATACAGATTCTGTTCGCTATATGCTCATGGTTTGGTTGTATATAATTCAACTACATGTACATTGTGTAAATGAAACACAATCTTTTTTCACATTGGAAACTTTGTTCGAATATAAAGAAGTTTTTCATTTATAAACAAACGCAAGTCTTTGTGTCAGTAATTAAACTTTCTCAAAGAACTATCTCATTTCCCTCTCGGGAAAATCGTCGTTTTACAAATGTCGTTTTGTTCCAGAGAGTAATACTTAGGCCTAGTTATCAACCAACCTTCTGTGCGAGTCGTCCAGCTGCTCGATCACTTTGGGCCAGTTTGGTCGACCTTGGGCTGTTCTCGTTGAAATAAAATCTCTGAATTCACTTGGTATTTCCTGTAGTGAAAATAAATTTGAATGCCAAAAAGATTTTTTTTATAGTAAAATAGTATCATTCGTTATCAATGAGAAATACTAGGAATTTAAACAACTCACCTACGATTCAAAACGAAATCATTATAATTTATATTACCAATAAGAATTCTGACTCTTATTTGACATAAAGATTTAGTGTTCATCAACAGTATAAACAACATTTGTATCTCTTACATTTCATGTATAATGAATCTTTACGCAATCTAAATATCAATATTATAATGCATGAATTATAGTAATCCACAACCCTGATGAATGTAGGGCTTTTAACTGGGAGAGCTTGTTGTGGATGTGTGGTGTCAGAAGTGCGTCAATAAAGCTTTACATCAGGATTCAAGTGTTTTATCAATTTACAGCATACTGATTAGAGTATGATCGTTTGATAGTAAAGGACATTTATTTAGTAGACAAATGAATGTATTTAGTAGACAAATCAAGTATATACCATATATTAATATGATAATGAGTGTATATTACTAAAGTATATTTCAATAATATTGACACAAAGACATACATTTGTATAACCAGACAACCAACTTAAAAATCAGTTTTCGCTAACCGTTTCACGGCTCTTTGACAAATTGTTAGAAAGAAAATCATAGAGTACAGAGGATGAGAAAGGCTGTTCAATCTGCTGCCTATTAGAAATACTTTGTAGCTTTCAAAAACTCGCCTGACATAGTTTGAATAGAAATATATATCAATATCACAAAACAACTGTAGTAGGGGTGGGGACGGTTTGAGAATTCGCGTACAAAGAATCGTGATTTGAAATAAAGGTCGACAGAATGTGCTCAAGAATGTTACATAAATTATCCAAGAAACTACGCCTATAATAATAGGCCAGGGAGAGCTTATATGGGTCAAATACTATTGACACTGACATTGTTTCTTAACCTGAAATTAGTTTTTCAGTTATAAATCCCTTCACCTAATTTCAAAAAAATCGGTAAGTATCACATATGTCACAGTATTGAAATCGAAATATCCTTCAATCCCCCCCCCCTAAATATGGTCGCCTGAATTAGGGTTTTGTTAAACTTTGTCCCTTCTATTTCCAAATTCGTTTGGAATGAGTGAGACTGTATTGACTTACCGCCTGATCTCCTGCGTGTAATCTTGTACAGTAGAACCTCACATCCAGATAGTCTGGCAGATTATCGTTCCACAACTATAAAAATACGAACAATTAGGTAGATCTTTATAAAGTACAGCTAAGGCATATAGAGAGATGAATCAATAGGATATATACATAAGGTTCGAATTTCTACAACTTGAGAGATTTTTCATTGTAAAGTGATAGTTAACTTGCTTGCCATGATATAATTTCCGTTTTTCGTAAGCTTGGAAATCCTTCAACTCAAAAGTCGCCCGTTCTTTATATCCCATGTTAATATTTTAAAAGCTTTTGGCATGTTTCACAGATAATGCAAACTCTTATCAGGTCGTTTGTTAACAAACCGTAACTATTTATCATTTGAAATGACGTCTATGTCTGACCGTCTCCTGTTCACGCACCTGTAGGTATACTGATGATATGGCAGATATGAAACAAGCGAAGTCTCCCATAGATTCACGCACCTGTTTGTACACTGATGATATGACAGATATGAAACAAGCGAAGTCTCTCATAGATTTACATATCCACATCAGGTAGAGTCGCCGCATCTTCAGTTTCCTATGACCATTTAACCTACAAATGTAGTATCCAGGAAATGACATTTTTTTATCTAACCGCATTTGCTTCAACATTATAACATGACAGTTAAGCTATAATTGAAAAAAAATATATGCATTTTATCTATATTTGAACATATACTTTTGAAAAAATCCTTTATCATCATCGCTGAAGGAGTACACCTACAACGATGATATACAACCTTTAGTGTTGAGAACCCATAGCAAAGAGGTCTATATGTTGACGGTAGTTGTAAACAATACTAACAAACCATTTTTCAATTGATGGACAGGGCACTTGCATGGTTTCACCAATCAACGATGTCACTCATGGTATCAGAAACATAATTGGACTGCAATGTTTTTCATCTCTATCGGCTGTTGATTTTTCATTGTGGGTAAAACATGAAAGAAACAGACGGAAGTATATTTGCATCACCATTTTCGTATTACTTCCTATTTTATGCATCTAAGAGCGAATGGGTTTTCGCAGATATTTTCAGAGCTCTTCTGGCAAATAAAACACCAACATATATCTGAAACAACGACCTCAAAGACAAAACGTTTGAAAGCAACCATTTGTGATCTTTGAGGTTACACAAATACTGACTGTATTTCTTGTTTCCGGGTCTTCAGTGGGCAGTCCAAGTCGGTAAATGTTAAACCTCCACCTTTTCTAATCGAATATTGATATAACACTTTCACATTTTCGACTATGAATAATGTCGGTTCTACAAGGGGTCTTTAAATGACTGTTTTTTTTAAAAATGATAAACAGTGTTATTACTAAGACTTCGTTAATTTGTATATATTTAGACGTTGATTAACCTGACACAAACACTTTAAGATCATTTAGATATTTTTCTTTTCAAAATTACTCATTTTCAGCACGATAGTAATAAAAATTCAAGTGTTGCAATACTTTCCAGTTGTACTTAACCTACTTAACTTGTAGGTTATAACGAGGAGTAATCCAAATACATCACATCGGAAGTCCACATTATAATGCTGGAAAGTCATTACGGAGGTATGCCTTTAGCCTACTTTATCTTTATTTCATTAAATCAAGTGATCCTCAAAAGCAGACTTTCTCCACCTGATGTAGTTGAGGACGGATATAAATGGGGTGATTCCGACTCCTCCTCCCACGCACAGACACGTCCTGCACTTCAACACTGTATTCAGGGGACCCCCGAACGGTCCGTCAACCAGTAGCGCTAGACTGAGAACAAACAAACAAGAAATGCCAATGAGCTCATGGTAGTGAATATCATAAACAAGTTATCGGCATATGGAGTTTTAATGATACTGAATCTTGTCTGTTGACTTGAACATATGCCACATAAATGTCTTATCTAACAACGGAATGAACAACTTAATTAACAGAAGACATATTCCTATCAAAATGTAGAATTATTAATATAAATTTATACCAAATTAGCAGATATGAACACATGTAAGTATGGACAAAGTGTCATCTACAGACATCAGTCAAAATAATGATTTGTGGAGCTAAAATGGCGTCTTTTTTTCTTACGATTCTCTTAATGAAAACATCGATCTGTTCAGGTAATATAATAAATAAAGTATTTAACGACATCACATTACGTCACGATGCGATACGATGCAGTCACGACACACTTTTCAGGGATTTTTGATAAAGAAAATAAACTTTTTGACAAGCACCTTGATAATTAGGCAAAAAAAGTTTTAAAGTAAAATATACGTATCGGTTTAGATATATCGTCAGATTAAGTATCACGAATCTCAATACTATGATATGTCTACACAGCTCCTGTTCTTTGCAACATTCTTCTCTTCAAAACAAGGATCTGTGCAGTATAAACAAACGAGGTACCTTGTTTTTCTGTTATTTGTGAGACTTTCTCTATGCTGGTCTTCATAATGGTCTTCGTTCTCCTGTTGTATCAGATCTCTCACGTGATCTCTCAGCTTCCCTGGAGTACAGTACAACTGATGCAGTGATGCAGTGATGATTGACCATGTTGGCCTTACAAATCATTGCCATGATTAACTGATACCATGTCTAATTCTACAGTATAAGCTATAGTGTTTACGATCATTGTATTTAAACGTATTCAAGAATGACTGATCCGACTGAAACACAAATATAAAAGTGTTGTCTTTTATGATCACAAACATATTTTCTAGGATAAAGATATCTATGGCTAAACTTGAAAATCACATAAGTGTATTGTTTAACTATTAAAAATATGAAAGTGAGTTTCGGTAATGAGTTGATTACTAAGGTACTTAGTAAACACGACTACTCAAACCATTACCAAACAGCATCAATGAATTTATCTTATACCTAAATGTTATTTCTGTGAACTATCACTAAATAACAGTTGTTAAGTTTAATTCATCTTACAAACATCAAAGAGCAGTAACTATACTAAGTGTTGGTCATCACGTCTATGATTATTGGAAGGTTTTAAGCGCATATATAGATTATTTATATATATATATATATATTTATATATATATATATATCAGAGAAAACGCACTGGTGATGTCGATCTTTATGAGAAGTAAAGGCTGATGATGTATTCAATAGTTACCAAATCACCTGACCAGTCTCCGTGTGTTCTGATATGGACGGATATATCCGGGCTTTCTTTGGTGGAACACTAAACACAAATAATGAAATATCGATATAACTACAAATCACATTTACTTACAAAGTTTTCATGATGAAAAGTTCATGAAGGTTTTATGTTATGTATCTTACTTGGAAAACTCATAATCCTCAACTATCCTCTTTATATAGTAAGTTCATATGGAAAACGAATCTATGACCCTATACAACGTGAGGATCGTACCAAAGTACATATTACCAAGAATTTTAGAACATTGGATCTCAACAACAAAGCCAAACAAATGGATGTTCCGATTATTCTGCAATCAGCTCCATTGAACTGAACATCAATAATTTGTAAAATGAATAAATGATAACATCCAGTACATTGTATCGAGTGTACCTTGGTCAGTGAGTAAGGATGCCATTCCAGCGTGGACACAGCCGGACATTGAATCAACACGTACTGAAAATAAGAATATATTGATGAAACTGTTGTAACATTTAATATATATCATATTGAATGTGTCTACTGAAACAAATATGAGAAGCACAACTATTTACGGTCTAAAATGTCGTTTCCTTTACTTCAAAAGCAGGATATTATTTCCTTCAAATTTAAATAAATTTCTTTAAAACTAAATTATTTTCATTAAAGTTGAATGATTTCCTTCAAATTTTAAAACTAAAGGACTTCCATCAACAGTAAATGATTTAATACAAAACCAATCAAGTTATGATTGAACAAAAGCATCTTTGCGTGTAGTCTCACTAGAAACTCTAAGTACCTGCCCGGGGACCGCTGTAGGTAGGTCTGTTCTCATGGATATTCCCAGCACATCGTCCCCGTGTTGTTGTATGTCGGTGACTGTGACCCGTGTCTCCCTCTGACGGAGACGACAGACGCCGTCTATGATGTAGAGAAGGAGGGGCACACCGATCCACAACCACGACTGCAAGAAATGGATGTCAATCAACCACCACTATCATTGCTAATAGTAACCCGTTCTCGTTTTATTTACATTTAGACTAGAATGTCCATGTAAATATGCTTTATCATCCTTAGTAAGACTGAAAATGTGTACAACCCGTAAATACGTTCTTAACCAATACTTTAACTATCAGATGGTTTTTATTTTTCAACAAATTAATTTAAGATACAATGGAGTTATCCATCTTTGAGTTGTATGAAATAGAACTATCATGTTGCCAAAATGTCATTTCAAAAATACAATGTTAACAAATCGAGCAAAAGTATAAAATGTATATATCAATATGGTGTGTATGAAATTTAATGCAAGTATTAATCCGTGAGTAAACATATATTTTCAAATATTTTGTGTGTGCTAAATTATATAAGAAATAATGTCTAATTCCATATTTTCAATATAAATTTTTTCATAATCAAAATCGGATGTCGATACAGATTTTAAATTTCATGGAAATCTGACAATCTGTCATGTATCAATCAATGCAATTTTTTACTGATGAGATCTTCAAAATCTTTAACACGCACCTGACACCCTATCCTGTCGAAGCGAGGACCTTCTATGCACAAATGAGTTTCAAAAGAGTACTCAGCTTCCGCTTCCGGGTAAGGTTCTGGAAGAGCCGACATGTTTGAGAGGGTGGCGTTACATCCGGGCGTGTGGGAAGAAATGTTTATCTGCTTTCTAATTGGTCCTCTGGAAGAGTGTAAACAATTTACTAGTATATGAAAGTTATGTCTTATTAGGTTATGAATAATGAAATGGCTATCAATATCAAATTTCTAAGTCACAAATCGTTACGAGTTATGTGCAAGATCAGAACATGAACTTCAAGGAGAAAGCTGGCATCCACCTACCTCAAAGCGTGCACCATCAGGAGAATGTAGAAGATGGCTATAAGCCGATGTGTGTACCAGAACAAATCATAGTTGATTTCTCTAAAAACAAAGCAATGTAATGTTGAGCAACAGAGAAAGGTTACCAGAAATAGTTTGATTTGTATCTTTAGTGATCTTTTTAAGAATTACAATGTCATTGTTGTCTCGTCCGTAAAGGCGAGGTACCTGCTTAAAATGATCTTGGGAATGAATTTGTCACTGTTTCATTGAATAAGGAATGGATGTTTATTACTTATGGGCTTATGCTAGAAGATTCGAGAGCCGAGTTGAACACAACATACCTCATGTAGCGCACACTTGACGTGACGATCAGGACCAGCACGAGACACATGAGACAACCGGTCAATCCGGGCACTGGCAGACAAACACAAGGTTTTCATACAGTGATCATTTGCGGTGATGAGCCTACCTTCTCATTGAACATTTTATAATCAATCTTAACCTTTGAATTAAGACAGAAATTGTATAGGAATTTATGACGGAGCTACGTACCTCTGTTGGGAGATAAGGTGTGTAGCCTTACAATACTTTTAGGAAAGAATTAAAAAGGAATGAAATTTTGGTTACCGGTTGAAAGAACCACTGCCATCGGGTCCTGAAAGATAAATGATGTAGGCTTATTGCAAAGATTTCCGACCCAAGTTTCCATTTAATGTTGTTTTTACATGAAGATGTATGTTTTACTGAATGTCAAAACAGTATAATTTTATAAAATAGTCAGAAAATGTGTTAACATTACAAATGCATTCAATTACATTTCCATGTAGCCCACGAGAAGCATGTAAAAAGGAGCATCGTATAGAAAGAACAAGTTCAAAGTTCATTGGTAAAGATTACCTCATTTGGAGAATGTGCACCGTTAACAGTTGGGATGGCTGAGTTGTAGAAGACTGAGAAGTTCCTGGCGTTGAACATGTGGGCGACCACGTGAACCACTGCAAGAACAGGCAAGAGGGACATTAGACTTGAGCTTTGTCAGAATATTCGTAATGTTCCGTCAGGTGTACAGCGTCGAATCAGATGAAAAAGTTCCAGGCACATACCCAGGTTAAAATCAAGATCGGACTATCGAATTACTAAATGACGGCTAAGCATATTGATGCACAAGTTAAAAATCAGTTGAAATCTGCTATAATCTAATGGAACAGCTTTTTCCTTCATATGACTGGTCTGCTATAAACTACTTCTTAATCAAGAAAGTCACGACAAGGGGTACGTCGTGACGTTTATAATGAAGCGGTTGTCATCCAGAAATCTTGATTTCCTATGCATTTCAAATGCCCATCAAAGATACGAATAATACATATTTGTAAGTTGTGAACTTTACCCAGTATACTGTCATGTTATTTCAAATATATACAAACCTGCGTTAACACAGATGAGGACGGCGCACGCTACATGGAAACCCTTGCACGTGTCAAGTAATACACGCATCGTCTCCAGGGAGATCTGTAATGGTCAAGCAGACGGTCAGAAGGGCGAACATTTATACTTAAAGCTCAGTTCATCAGCATTTTCACTCATAGACATTCGAATAATCAACCGAAAGGACAGAAGCGTCCTTCGTCGAACATTTACTCAATACAGCTTAGTTCATCAGCATATCCACTCATCGATATTTGAAACGGTCAACAAGTCAGTTAGAAGGGTCGTTTGTCGAACTTGTACTCAATAAAGCTTAGTCCATCAGCATATTTACTCATGGATATTTGAAACGGTCAAAATGACGACAGAAGAGACGCTAGTCGAACATTTACTCAAAGAAAACAGGCTTAGTTCATCATTGATATGTTAGACGGACACAAACAACATCAGCAGTAGGCCTACAGGGTCACCTGTCTCAAATTGAGTTTTCTCTTTTTTCATCGGTTGAGTCTTCATATATATATTGTTTTGAACATTCGGTGCATTTAGGAACGTGTTGCACATATTGCTAACAATATATTGCTAATATAAAGCCGAGCGAAGAGCAAGGGTTACCAGTTAGAGTATTATTCTGCAAGACTAGCTGTTTCAATATAAACACCTGGGAAAACTAAGAGAACAAAATGGTAATAGTTTTATCATAAATTAAAACTAAATAATCATTTCTAACAATAACATTTCTTCCAAAAAGATCGCCTTCTTTTCATGTTTCTGGAAGCTTTGGCATATCTAAATATTATTCATTTTCTGTAGATTTTCAACAGACTGCTATAACAATATTTTTATTTCTCAATGTACATAAATAACATTCTTGGCATGTTTATCTTATTCCATTCAGAACGCTAGAAGTAGAGAAAAGTGAAAATATCTACCTCTAGAGCAGTGACCTTTGACACAACATATACATCGTATACAAATGCGTAGAACACATAGATCTAATGCGTTCTGAGATGCCAATAAGCCAACCAATGCTTCATGCGTTTATATAAACACTGCCTCTATATCCTATTTCATATTGCACCATTCTAATGTTTTTCTTCTTATCGAGTTCTGTTGGAACAAACGTTGTATGTTGTTGCTAGAAGGTTCATGGATTCTTGACAGACCGTTCAATTTCAAAACGAGTACTAATGGCAAAAGAACAATTAAGAAAATACGTCATTAATATAACTCCATGATGGGAGAGTTCTAAACTTCTGTCTAAGATTCTAGCACTCGAAAAACGAGTTAATAGTGGGGATTCAAGTTACTTAGCAGCACATTCGAATTCGTTCGTCACCGGAAGGCCGGGTTTGATTCCCAAGTGCATAATAATTCACTCTGGTAAACCTCGTCTTTCGTTGCTTAACTTCACTGATTACTATTTTCTTACCTAAACATAAGACATGATAGTTACAACTGTGACTTATCTTTGTGACAATGCTAAATTACAGCACCTCGTACGTCGCAGTTGTTTGAATCATTGAAAATTCTCCTTGTTGATAGGGTGAGAAATGTGATGAATAATATACTACCTTCCATTTGATTCTTCATTGCTGTTCATTTAAACCAGAGCTTTTCCTAGATTCAGAAACTGTATTACATGCAAGTTCGCATATCATTTTGATTACATAGAAGTACACAGAACAAACCATGGCACCAATGAGGCAGTGGAGTACTCACGGTGCTGTGGATCCTCCTGAGGGCGGAGAGGAGGAAGCGGCACATGGGGAGGAGCACCAGACCACAGTTGAGGTTGAGAACGGCGGCCGACCCTCGAGAGATGCACAACCAAGGCTGGGGACAGACCAGTAGACACAGGCTTAACATTGTGCTGTAATTACACTAATTTCGTCAATATGTTTGATTTTATTTAGAGTTTCATATGACTGTGTCGTGTATAGTGAACATCTAGACGTGCTAAACGAGTACCCATAGTGTATTAAAGGCTCCTATAAGCGAACCCTCTCAAAATATAAAGACCCAAAATTTGAATCAGAGAATAAAATATACATGATAATAATAAATATGATAATGAATAATTTAAAATAGTCACATTATGTGATATGATGTGTACCTTCATCCTTGTCATTTGATTTTTTCAAAAATTTAAGATTTTATAAGTATAGTTCACACTGGTAAATCTAAGCCCGTTGAATAAGGACCCAGTCTGCATTTAATGCCCACAATTTATACACAGTGATTGAGAAGAATCAAGGAGATCCCACAAACAATCATACAGAAAGAAAACATGTTAATAAACGAAGTGAATCATATATGTCACAGCAGCGTAACATGCTATACATGTTACAGGCGATGGATGTAGCAGATCATACACTTTATGTAAAGAATCATAAAAGCGTTATGTATGTTATGAAAATTCTGTATTACACTGGGCTTGACAATAGAATTGTTGATGTTCTGAGTCCGGGGGAGCGGGGACATTATTCTTATTCAGCGTACGGTTAGATAATATCTTCACCGTCAACACAAGTTACACGTTATATACAATAGCCTTAAATTAATATATTACCTCTAGTTAGAGAATTTGTGCACGTTGAATTTTCTTATATGCATAAGTTAAATGTTCATTTATTATCATTATTTAATCAGAACTTTTACATATCGCTATAAACGAGGAAATAATACACTGTGATAAATACAAGAGTATTCGATAGTCTTTTTTTAAACTTAGATTGACCTTTCACATCAAAACATCTTTAAAATGTCTCCCCCTGTGTAACTCATTCCTCTGAAAGACTCAGCTAGACTTTACTTTGGCGTGTCCCGCTTGAAAATATCGCCCCTTGTTTATTAACTCCTTGATTTTATAAATGCACTGCATATCTGTGTACACAGGAAAGCGATAAAGTTGTCTGCTCCCGAGCTTCATGCGGTGCTGGCCGACTGTGTATGTATGTATCAACAGCTGATCTCATCCACCACGTGACTTATTGAACAGGAATGCAGAATCTTCTTACGAGAGTAATGCGTTCTGCTTGCAAGCTTACAAAAGTGTACTATGGTTATTGGAGAAAGTTTATTCGCTGGTCATAATTCAGAAAGCGCGAAGCCTTAATTAAGCGTTAATCTGCATCTGTCAGATATCGATATAAGCAATTCGAATATGATTTATTGATGCTTCGTTTCAGGTTGCATAATTATTCATCATTTAGATGAAAGAGCAAAGATCAAGACGCACTATGTGCATACTAAAATGTCTATGACAACACTGTGACACCATCCGCTATCTACACGTTTTCTATCATTGAGAAGATGGGTTTAGATGCACCACATTCATCAAGTATAAAGATGATTCTTGATTGCCACTCATGTATGAAATAAAATTATGTGCTGAATCCATTGATTGCCAATCATGTATGAAATAGAATTATGTGCTGAATCCATTGATTGTCAATCATGTATGTAATAAAATTATGTGCTGAATCCATTGATTGCCAATCATGTATGTAATAAAATTATGTGCTGAATCCATTGATTGCCAATCATGTATGAAATAAAATTATGTGCTGAATCCATTGATTGCCAATCATGTATGTAATAAAATTATGTGCTGAATCCATTGATTGCCAATCATATATGTAATAAAATTATGTGCTGAATCCATTGATTGCCAATCATGTATGTAATAAAATTATGTGCTGAATCCATTGATTGCCAATCATGTATGAAATAAAATTATGTGCTGAATCCATTGATTGCCAATCATGTATGTAATAAAATTATGTGCTGAATCCATTGATTGCCAATCATGTATGAAATAAAATTATGTGCTGAATCCATTGATTGCCAATCATGTATGAAATAAAATTATGTGCTGAATCCATTGATTGCCAATCATGTATGAAATAAAATTTTGTGCTGAATCCAATTCTGACATGCTAAAGTTTACACTCGAAGTGAGAAGAATCATAATTGTCAAAAGTCTGTTGGTAATCCCATAGTACGTAGTAGATAGTACAAATGTTACTTTTATCTGGCTCCCGACAGATGTAACACACAGCCAAACTAGTCTTAGATAATTCTATTTTTGCTCATACTTTCTCATGATCATTTACCTTTTGTAAGACACAACTCATCTTAATGATAAGTATTCTTAATATACTTTCTAATGTCGCTATTTCCATTTCGTATAAACTTTAAAATAGTTTAGCTTCGCATCATGTTATAAACATATCCAGTAATACATGCATCAGACACAACACCTCGACACTCCTGTACGTGGTTGAATCAGGTTCAGCTTATGCTTGCTGACATCATTTAATGTTTTCTAATCTGCAGGTGCGTGTTTTGATGATTTTCAGCACCGTTTACTAATGCTAAGAACGACTACTCCGAAATGATGTCGAATATGAAGATAGTTATCTATATACGAAGATGCGTTTTATGATAATACTTGTATGCTTTCGTTAAAATACATATTGGTACTAGTTATTTACGGATCTGCCACATCAGAGATTATTATTTATGGTATCTTTATAACTAAGTTCTTATGATTTTGATACAACAATCATATCCATTGAATAAAATTTTAGTCGGATGCTGTGTCGTGTATAATATCTAATCATAATCATGCAAAAAACAGATATTTAGAAACATGTATTCAGCTGTTGGCAGCTATAATAAAGCCTTTGAAGAACATTAAGAAATAGAATACACAAGTAAAGCGTCATTTTCTTGATAAGCACATTGTCAAGCATATGCACTAGATAAATGAGTAAGCGTACACAATGTATAGTCTAAAACGGTGTCCGTATTCACGATTTTGATAGTCATTCAGAAATATTGCTATTCTGTTTCATTTATGAAAAAAGACAATATGAGGTCTATACCACTCTCATTTCATAATCCTAACATAAGCGTTAACTATAATCAATATCATGTGTATTGTGTATAAAAAATGTATTAAGCATATCTGTTAACTTTTACGTCTTGAAAAAATAGTAAAACAAACGTTTGTATCTAGGAGAAGGTTAGTAAATTTTAAAATTCTGTTGACTATATTAGATATGTTTTTCATTATCATATTTTGAATAATTTTTTTCTCGAAACTTTAGATACGGGATCTGCGTTATTTATATTTTTCAGTACATGGAAAACTGTCACATTCTCTGTGAGGACTTACCCCTAGCATCTGGTGGACGTAATAAAATCCGGGGTCGTACTTGAAGTAATTGTACGTCCTCCAGAACAACACCCCACACCCCAGTAACCATAGCAACTGGAATGAAATAAATCTTATATGAATAATATAACAAAACAGTACTCACATTAGAAGCGGTGTGAATGTTTGATCAGCAGTTTGGTGAATAACATTGTTAACGTTCCCTGAAGGAACTTGATGGGGCATCATACACACTGGTACGTGATCCAAGATCCAAGATCCAATTCAACTTAATATTGCAAGAGAATATTCTATCGGGGTATTTTGATTCGTGGGGGAAATTCGATTTTTTGTATTCATACATGATTATAGCACAATCAACTTAAACCATATTACTGAGGAAAACATTTGCTTGCTTTAGATTTGAAAATTGTAAAAAAAGTTGCGTCCATTCATTCAAGAACATAGAGGGGGAGATGACTCTCCAAGGAGAGAGAAGTGAAAAGTGAAAGCTTTGCGGAGGCTTAACAAGGAATTCACACACTGACTTCGTTTAAACGTTGGATTGGAAACTGAACCGTTGTCTGAGTATTTCAAGGGTCGGCAGTTCCCAATCAACTTAATTGGTTTTATCCGGGGACCTTACAACTTAGCTTCTCCTCATCAGATGCGCCAATCAGAACCTTCCAAATGATTCACACCTTTGGGAGTAACACATACTTCCTACTTCCGGTTTGGCAGGAAGTAGGGCGGCCATGTGGCGGAGGTCTGAAGAGCACCTGTTTCAGAATGTTACCATACGTGAAGAACTAATCTGCTACAGCTGTGGGAAGGTCAGAGTGTCAGCCACCATGTAACTGTAAACAGTGACAAGTTAACTACTAGGTGTTTCTGGCCATACACATACCCTTTAATATTGTCTTCTTAACTGATATTTCGATCCGGTAATATTTCAGAGAAGGAACTCGTTCATGTTTTTATACCATTGTTAAAATGACTGAAAGAAATGCCATAAATTTAAACTTAATGACAAGAATGATACTTTGATGAAATGTGATGAACCAGAGGCATGCGCGGTATAAGTCGCTCCCAACAAATGTGTTAAGTAACGGGGTCAGTGTACTCGACCAAATTGTGAAGGCTTGTGGCGTGTTTGGGTAGTGTCAATGTAATTTTCTAATTTCAAAGTATTTTGTAAAAATTACTACAAAACTAATGAAGTAATATCGAAAGTATTTTATTTGATAAAAAGAGGCATATCTATAAAACTATGTGTCTCAAATTGTATAATACATGCCTTTCATAGATGTTCAACATTTTTAAAAAATACATACAAGAACGAGAAGAAAAAGTGAAAATAAAATCATATTAGATGAACACATGACACGCCTAGATCGGTTAATTTGCTCGCTGCTAAAGGCTGTGTCACGTCATGCTCCTAAAGGCATGTCGAGATTACGACCTGAATAAATGCATGTTAACGTTATCGTTCTTAGGCCGCGCCTTTCGGATGTCAACGTGAGAGCTGGTTCAGTAATTGCTTGTAACAGAAAACGGAGATAGAAAAAGTAATGAGGTATACATGGAATCTGCTTTTGGGAAGTACAAATTATGAAATATGTTATTATTTAGATTGTATGTGTTCAGTAATAACCTTTCCTACTTAATCACGATATGGTATAATTAATTTGAAAAATAATTTAGAAAAGCGAAGTTCATTATATCTAAAATGTTTGAATCGTCATGTTGATACCTTATAATATCGACACAGTCTTCCCAGTAATAGATTCAATCGATAAATTTGTCGATTCTTGATATCTGTACATAAGGTCGGTTTTGAGACCTCTTCGAGGGTTCATTATGTTTCTTGTGTTTGAGGTAAGTGGGTCGAATATGTGTGTTCAGTGGAGCATATCGGTCAAGATACGGTCATTTCTCATTGTATACAGTCTACTGCGCACTTGACCTCTGACCCATGGTAGTGACCGCTCGGACACGGTCAGATCAAACTCATTCAAACCCCGTTGATGGCAATTTCATGATTGATTGACAAGATCATGTAATATACCAGGGCCAGCGGCTAGGACAGTCCAGATTGACCTCTTACGTGGAGTTATGATTTCCAATACAACTATCTTTTATGCTAATGACAGTTATATGAGAAATCGATCTCGAGTAATCAAACTGATGAAGAAGTCATAATTGAATTTAAATTATATTTATCCATTCTGTGAAATTTCTCAACTCAAATAAACCAGATTAATTTTGACTTTATGAATGACAATTTTAAAAGGCGCACGACAAGGAAACCGTTTCCGCCCTTGCTATTCATCGCTATTGAAATTGTCTTCTTCGGCACGTATGTGAATGACGTTTATAACATATGAATTTAGATAAGTGACGTAGATGAATATGTGTTTGGAAATGATTTTTATGAACTCTCTCGACCCCCACGCCCCCTGTGCTTAGTACGGAGATACATTCTGACATGCTTGTTCATATATTTGAGATATGCTTTAAAAATCTTTAGAATATACATGTAAGTGTTCCAAACTTGAAGTTGATTAACCTTTTGAAACCATCACGTATTCCTCCCTCAATACAGCAATGTAAACATACAGGTCTATCGAGAAAAACCTGGACAACAGATTCAACTAATGTTTCGTAATATATCTTATTTACGGTGATCCCTCATCTGCAATTAGACCCCGGATTCTGTATCAAAACCTACTTTCACTCAAACGTTTGTACAGTTTTAATATTTGGTGATACTAGGAAGGGCGGAATCCACGCAATCATAAAACT
This sequence comes from Phorcus lineatus, assembly GCA_921293015.1. NCBI lineage: Eukaryota > Metazoa > Mollusca > Gastropoda > Trochida > Trochidae > Phorcus > Phorcus lineatus. Next base: position 292,528 of record OV121085.1, read on the forward strand.
ATAATTAGTATAGGCCGTTAAACTGAATTTGGTTTGATTCATTAACGTTCACAAGTATCCTTCAATGCAATTATATTCTTCCAGTTACTTATCGCTGAGTGCACACTCTATTAATGTTATATCTTAATTAATGAACCAATAGCGACCTATACGGCAAGGTATCGAAATTCCTCTCTATTGCAGCATCTGAACTTCTAGAATGCTAATGTTACAACTCGTTTTTGCTTGATCCACAGATTCTCATTCTACGAGCTAGCGAATCAAATAATGATGAGGGTTCACTTACCAGCATGAAGTGTTTCTGTCCGGTGTTGGAGCACCAGGCGGACAGGGAGAGTCCCATCACATCACTCGGCATGAATGGGAGTGAATGTACACAACACAAACCTAAGCCCGTATCCCCTCACCCTCTCTCCATTCCCCTCTCTCCCCCACAGAGTGCTCGGAGGACATGTAACGAGGAACGCGGTCCTCCCTGGTGTGTTGAGTCAGTAACGGATAGACTGACTCAGTCTCAGAGATATTTCATACCACCAGTCCCGACCTTCACCCCCTCGTCTCTACGTGTAATGTTCACCGACTGACAGTGTGATTTGTTAAAGACCGTCATAAAGTCTAGATCTGTCTTTGTTCAAGTCTTTATATAAAAATATAGCTGATCAGTCTGACAGTACCCGCGTAATCTGTGGCAGCCTTTTATACAGGCTAGTGATCTGAATTACAGTTATTAGAGTTGCAGTTTGGCTGTGTATGAAGGAGCATTTCATACAGTAGAAATTTGCTTTCGCAAAACAATACCTTTTTCAAAATCATGGTTCAATCATTAAACAGAAATCTACTTCAAAATTTATATAAATGTAGTAATCGATGTCTACCATTTTTTTCAATAAAAACGTAAGGAATAAAGACGACCGTAGTGTTCGTGAACAAAGACGTTTCTTCATATACTTTAATCTATTGGTGTCCTGGATGAACCACTTCAGGGGCACAGACGGGATATCCTTGTCTATAAGCTATGAGACATTGTCTATGAGCCTTCTATCAATCTTTCAGCAAAACCAATACGTCGAGACTCCAAACAGACAACTTAGTGTATGTAACACCAAATCTAGTTTAATGTCTTATCGCCAGGAGAGATCGGACATTCTCATAGTTTATCCTTTATTTATTATTAATCTTCAAGCCAAAAAGTTTAATCTGATCAAAAATGTTTTATATATAATGGGCATATGGACCAGTACGCCTTACACAATCAGATTGAAAATTACCGTAGAAAAAAAAAATATCCCAATTGTTGATAAATTAAACTGTCTGTAAAAAAATATGTATACTTAGAATTATGTTTTATTTAATCATTATAGATTTCTTAAATATTTGAAGAATCATTTTTAATTTAAGGGAAATATTTGGGAGACATGTAAATCTACATGGAGGGCCTGTGAAAGGGTTGTAAGGAAATCAGATGACGGGTTTGCTTTCCACATGTGCTCACAGCAGCTCTCTGTGTTGTTTAATACGTGGAGAGATTAGAATAATAACTCTCTGTTGGCGGTGTGCGGAGTTTATAAGTCAAAGCTGTCCGACAGGATATGGTGTCCAAGTGATGAAAGACTCATTGAGGTGTAGCAGGACATCGACGCCTCCGCGCACTGGGTTGGCTTGAAAACTAATATCGCCTCTGTTAAATATTGGCAGAGAAAATACCAATTTACTACAATTGTTCCATGTTTGTTAACTAAATGATTGGTACACCTCGACTGTTGCGATATATTTCATTCTTGCGACTGATAGCATTTACGTATACATGTTGAGAAAATTTCTTTTAAATTAGATCACTGAAACGTCAATGACCCTTAAAAACTGAGGCTAATCTGAGAGAGAGAAAGAGAGAGAGAGAGAGAGAGAGAGAGAGAGAGAGAGAGAGAGAGAGAGAGAGAGAGAGAGAGAGAGAGAGAGAGGCACAGACAGACAGACAGTCAGGCAGACAGACAGCCGGACAGACAGACAGACAAGCAGAGAGAAACAGACAGAGACAGAGGGACAGACCGGGAAGGAGAGAAAGACAGACAAAGAGAGAGAGATCTAGAGAGTAAGAGAGAGAGAAATATATAAGATAGACAGAGAGAGACAGACAGACAGACAGAGAGCAAGAGACATAGAAGATAGACACAGAGAGCGAAACTACACTATACTCTATCAAATCATGTTTAGGTACCAAATTGCTTCTTGAATTGTTAACCATTTTTAGCTTGACTTTGTAATGACTCCCTTTCACATACGAATAACTTTAAGTGCTGATTAGTTCTAAAGGTCAAATTTGATTAACATTTGATTGGATAAAATGTGGTTATAAGTGACCAATTAAATGTTATTACTTATTTTCAGACCGACAGCTGACAAGAAAAGCCTTTAAAAAGGCTAAGTCGGAGGCACCCTTGTTAGGCTAGGAAATACTGCGAAATCATAGGGTACAAATAGGATAGGATTTTCATTACAGCAAATAAGTAGATCAAGGCCATTAATAGAACAAAGACCTTCATTTTATCTTTTATTTAGAAAAACAGTTATACAATTATTTGTTCATAGCATCAAATAATAGAATAGTCAGGCAAACTTGCAGTTATAAATAGATCTATACAGTTCTGTTTTAAACAACAGTCACCGATTTATCCCTTGGAAATAGATCTATTTTTAGAATATAGGTCACAATTGATAGTGTCAAGCACCGCACAAAGTGTTCGACTCTTTTGCAAATTCATAAATCCATATGTATCACTAATTGTTTCTCAACTCTCAAAGATTGCCAGTACAAGTGAATTTAAATTAAAGTCTAAAGCATAGTTCACTACCTCTATCTTTGTCTGTCACGAAGCGATATCCCACAAATTGACTCGCCTTTATGACATTTTCTAAATATCGACTTGTAGCCGCTTGTTTCTCGCATGTGCCGTTGTAAAGGAGGTTTTTTTACTAACATGGAATAGAGTTTTCTAACCTTTCATGCGACATTTACGCGTCTCATTTAATACACGTGTGGTCATGAAGAATTGTACTGTCTTTTTTATTCTTAGACACCTCTGTACCCTTTAAATTTTGAGATTTGCAGAGACAATCGTTTACCGTATTAAAGGTTGCCAATTATTTCGGAATACCCACATGGTCACGTGGTTCTAAATTTGATACAGATGTGTTCATTGGTTTACGATATTGCCGAAATACAAAGAGGCTAAATATGATTGGTTGAAAGTTCCTTTGAAAATTCCAACTGTAATATAGAGAGAATTTCAGCTGTTCAGATGGTTGGAGGCCGGGCACCAACCAACAATACAATTTCACATACCCACAACCTACTCACAGCAATTATCAAGTCAAACTATGATCTCTCAATAGATTTGATACTAAACTTATCTGCAAAAAAAGAAAAATCACGGTTTAAACTGAAATTATGAAATTTATATATGTACATATGTAAGACTCAGATCTTTCCATGGCTACCAGCCTAGAAAACTAGAACAAGTTGTGTTTGCACAAAACAGACATGATGAAGAGGGGTATATTGAACAAGCTCGTAACAGCACGAACAATGGTATTTCTTCTGCATGAAGACTGATATCTGCTTGCATCAGACAACCGTCAACACTAACTCCACATGATGTATTAAACGCCCGATGCTTTGGGTCGTTATTGCACTAGTCACCAGTAGACCGTGAACAAGTGCAAATAGAGCTATTTCATTTGAGCTCAGGGGACATATACTTTGACATATGAATGATTTCATGATCATTAAGTAGGGGACACCTTCAACCTCTAATAAAAGTCTTTCAAAAATACGTGTGGAATCAATCGTTAACAACATGAACAAGTGTCTTACTGGTTTAACATGAATACTCAAACGACAGACAACAGACATACCCATATACATTTTAGACGTGAGCATGTTTTATTTGAACAGCGATCATCCTCATGTACACACCAAACTCCAAGCCGCTCCAACCACTGCAGGGCTCGCAGTACAGATTACACAAGACTGCTCGGCTCCTATTAGAATTAATTGGCGAGGAGGATAATGTCATCAACAACCTATGATTGCGGGTAATTGGTCAACTGACCGGACGTCGTAACGAAATATGTCTCCATGTACAGCTATTTAATGCCATGCAACTTTGAATCAAATTCTTTCCAAGGAGTTGGAGTAAAGGTTCTACCACAGCGTTAAAGTACACTCATCAGTTGAACAGTTGAGTTGTTTCTCTCCAGGTTTTGTTGTTAACACCAGCCAGTTCTGTAGATCAGCTCTACTAGAAATATACGTTACAGCTGGACAGCAGCACCAGTTTCTCCACTGATCAACGATGAAAGTAACGTCAGAAATGTTGTTGTTGTTCGGTCTCTTCCTTGCACTGATTTTTGGGGTAGTCAGTTCGGACCGACTTAGCGATGTCCACACACGGATGGCGGCGGTGAATGCAGACAACTGCGCCACTAAAAGTAAAGGTAAGATGCGAGTCTGTAGGGACAGATGCAGGTTGATTCAGGTTTGAGGTAGTTATCGACACCTTTTTGTTGAAAAAGAGTGAGGTCGGGGTCAAGCCAATGAACCACTCTCCTCATTTGTGAATTCTTTACTAATATCTAATGACTAAATTAACATTTTTGGAGCTAATTGCTTATAAACATTTCATTAAATTTTCCAGACGATAATGTAGTGTTCTATGTTTTATGTATACCTTTATTTAAAAGCAATTAATTTTTTGAAAGACTGATTTCAGTCGTGAAAATTATGTTCTGGAACATTGTTTAGTTCTTGACTTGTTTTCCTCAAGTCAAATCTTAAATTTCAAACTAGGGATCTTGACTTTATCTAATGCTCCTATTTCATAAACAGTCACGGAGCAGCGAATACTTGTTAAATTTTATTTCTTTTAATTATTCAAAAGCTTAATTTGTTGTATCTAAAATATATATCTCAAAACATATTTTAGTTAAATACACTGTCATCGGGTTAGTTTAAGGTAAAAAAATTGTAGCTGACTTAAAAAGTTTCTCGTCACTTCCGGTTTCCGAGTATATATAATCGCTGCATAATAAAATCAAATGAGGATCCCAGTTATATGGTGAAAGGGTGTTCTTGTAACAACAACTTTAAGTGAAACATCTCGTTTGTCGCTTTGAATATAGCTTGGACATTTTAAACCTAAAACAAGAAGACGATATTGACCCCTTGTTTTATAATTCTTCTTCAGAGATCTAATGTTTTAGTCCGGAATGTTTCTTTTGGTGCACTATAAACATAGCTTGTACATATACTCAAAATAGTTAAAGTTATAATTACCAAATATATACATTTTTGCTTTCCCCTTACATCCGTCGACAGCTGACCTTACCCTGCCAGTATCGGACCACCAGCAGAGTTCCAGTCTCATGACCGAGGCGAAGAGACTTGCCTTGAATCGGGCCATTTTCTACACCATCACCAACCAGAAACTCAACACTACCAGTCAGTTTTCTCTCCAGCCTGATCTCTACTACACCTACCTCTCAACCGCAGTCTCTCAAGCCTCCAGCCCCAGGGGCGTGCTCGCTACGGCGCTTTACTACGATCAGAACAAATACTATGCGAACTTCTACTACAACCTATACTTAAATATGACATTGAAGCTCTTTGCACCGTATGCGTCACGTGACGATAGAGCGATCAAGGTCAAGGACGACAGCCTGCGCAACTACACGCGTGATGACTTCAAGACAGGCGATTGGTTTTCCCAGTGGCTGCCGGACAACGATGACTCGGGGAGTCCACCTAAGGACATCTTATCTACAGTCGATAGTGAATCGGGTACGGAACGGTCCGTGTTCATTGTTAGAGGTTCGAATCCCGTTAAAGTTACACAACCCTACTTTGACTGCGGCAGGACGAATAAGTGGATTGTAACAGTGTCGAGTCCTGTGGTTGACTACCTGCCACGATACACCCCCTGGCACTATTTAAGACGAGCAAGGTGGGTATAGCACGGCTCTATCCGGTATTGTGGAAACGAAATTCGAATAAAATGGTCATTCGAGTTTTTTACATTTATATGTATGCTGTTTACAATCATGATTTGCCAATATTCATAATTTTTCAGATTCATTTGCGTATAAACAGTTCAAAACATTACTACATGTACATGTAGAAAGCTATATAACATTATCAATATCTTTTTTTTATGACTTTATTTCTTTTTCATGGGTACAGCAGGTTTTCATTTCATTGATCAATACATTTAGTTACAAAAGTACATTTGGTATGACACATCTACATAAATAGGTTGTGGCAGGATGACAGGAATGAGATAGATGAATCATATTTACACTGGGAGTAGGCCTTTGTTTTATGCAGTTGGTAGTTATGTTTCAATTTTGGTTTGAGTCCAGCAAGAGAAGGTAAAACTTTTGCAAATTTTCGAGAGTAAATATACTCTTTTGTCAGTATGAAAATAAAATTCAATAAATTATTTCTTCTTTCTTTGAATCCAAAATAATTTTTTCTGTGTTTATTCTTAAACAAGTTCCCGATTTGTTTCAACCCATTCTATTAATATCCCTATCTTAAATCTCTCTTGACAAAATTTAGTTTTAGAAAGTTTGGGCTAAACATAGAAACAGGACGATACAATAATTTATTAATTCCTGACAGAGTATGTTCTTACTGTAAAATAAACAATATTACAAGCATTGACGATGAATTGCACGTTCTATTTTATTGAAATTAAATGATGATGCTAGAAATAAGTTTATTACTCCGTTATTGTACAGTACTGTTAACAACCAAAAGGTCAACCACCTCCTTAACGAGTAAAGCTAGAAATATAGTTTTAATGTATGTTAGTTCCTTAAATGTATAAATAAAACTAGAGCTAAAATTATAGGTGCATAAAAACCCGTAACCTTTTATGTGCGCTTGTAAAGAATTTGAAATGTAGTTTTTATTTTGAGCCTTTGGCCTCTACTGAATACTGAATAAAATGCCTTTTGTCTGTCTGTGTGTCTGTGCGTTGTTGACACCTTGATAATAATACAATCAGTTCAAACTCGTTACCGAGGGTATATTTTGAAAAATATTTTTGACAAATATTAAGGTATAAAATAGAAATAGTATCGACAATTACAAATAGCAAAAAACATTTAAGAATATACGAAGAATAGAATTCTTTGCCTCTGCTTTACGATATTGGTTAAAATATGATGAGTATTTGTAGACCTGATGATATTCTATCAATGCATCTTCTGTGACAAGTTATAAAAGTAAATCTGCAATCTGTTTTATAAATTCTCATGATGCAAACCTCAACTCCTCCCCACATTCAAAAGAAACGGCGGATCCTTTTAAGAGCAATTTAGATAAATTTAGATCAACAGCTTTTTATATCATTATAGACTGTGGTAATAACATAATATCGAATTCTCGATCTGAATTTATCTAGACAATTTGTTGCCAATTCCTACATTTTTGTATCAGTTTGATAATCTTTACAGATTGTTTATTAAGTAGCGATAAATAACAAGTTGAAGACTATATCTTACCAATTTTGATTCTTCATATATGCAGAATATTTTCTATAATCAGCTAAACGTTTTTCACTCATGTAGATACGTCGCCGTGTCGACAGTTGACGTAGACTACACGAGTCTGGACATCAGCCAGACATTGACCTCTAGTGGAGCGTCCTCAAGCAGCAACCCGGCGTCCTGGGTGACCTCTGACCTCGTCCAGGCGGTTCTCCAGGTGTCTGCTAGCGACTGTACCTCTCATGCTCCTGCTATGGTCCTGTCGACTACCCCTCAACGATACGTATTTGAGCAGCTCATTACCCAGATCAGACCAGGCTATCGTCTCGCACAGCTGATCTCTGGCTCTCTCCAGCAACAGCCGGTGTCCCCCGGGCCTGACTTCCTCATCAAGGGTCCTCAAGACATCAACACGCACCTGCTGTCAGCCGAGATAGAAGCCATTGTTTTCAGTGATGATCAGATCGCCGCTGCAGAGTTGGTCGTGGAGAAGGAGGAGGGGCAGATATTCAGCTACTTCGCGAGGAGGTCAGTTAACGGCGTTTCCATTAATAACCGTAGACTGGTCGTCAGACAGAATCACTGGACCTCTGACATGCTGGATGCAAGGAGAGCGGAGGTATGGACTGGGGGCAATTTCGGAGAGAATATGGTAGTCAAACCCTCGGCGAAGCCATTTTCAAACGCTGGTAGCCTGGAGGAGATGCCCCCCTGGAGCTTCCAGGGCCCGGATGATGTCCACACTGAAGCGCCAGAGTACTCGTGCGTCCTCAAGGCGTGGGTCGAGAAAGTATCCTCGGCCATCATAGGTCCAGACAGCCAGTCCAACCTCGCAATCAGGTAGTTATCCTGCCTTCCTATACCTCAACATCACATTCATATTACCTTGTTTGCATCTGACCATGTTTTATGTGAAATAACCTTCTGCTCCATGAATGTGTGTATTATGAAGAGCCTTATGTTTAGCAAGTAATCGGATACTAACAATTCTTACCCAAGCCGGGTATTAATGTTTCCATAATGATCATGAGAATTACGGTTTTTCTAAAAAATATCTAGGGATGTGATTGGCTTACAGAACTACTTTCTATTTATTCAAACAGCGAGTCCAGCTTACACGTGTCAACGCGCCTTCAAAATAAACATTATTTTTCTTTTCGTATGCATGGAATAATACGGAACGTTAAGTATTTATGTTGGCTTTGTTTTACTATCTGGGTCATATTAGATTGTCTTGCTGAACATAATATCAATAAACATGTTACGAATTGCTTGGGCTACATTTGACTGCGCAAACAAAGACAATAAGATAATCGGTGCTTGTCGCGCATGAATGCAATGACAATCGTGTTGATTATTCTTATGATGTATCAATATTTAAGGTACTAATTTCGAATACATAGTAATACGACATGATCGAATCAGATTTATAAACAATAATCGAATTAAAAGTCACTTACATGAATTGAAAGCATGCGGCGGGTGTAATAATTTAGTCGAAGTGATTGAGAGTTGAAGTTGGTATTAACAGATACATAATGCTACTTGAAACTTCATTAATCTTAATTACTTACGTTACAGAGGGGAGGTGATTGTCTACATCACTCTACCAGTGTCCTGATCTCCTGTCAAGCAACGGTAAGGGGTATATAACATCCTATTGTTTCCTTGTGCAACTAAGATGCATTTTACCTTTACTCAGTTAATGGAGAAGACTAGTCGTTTAACTTGACATAAAGGGTAAAACTTTAATTCTACTATTGTGCCTTATAATCGATTCATGTGTAGTATATAGTCCTCAAAGTCTCCATATGTTTGGCACAAGACATGAATGATACAATATCATAGTTTGTTTACGCATGTCAAATGCTCTTTTTTTTAAATATCAAAATATAGAATGGTACGTAGGTATCAATTACATTATGATTGTCCTATGAAGTGTTTTGAAGATATCATACCATTGATATTCTAAATTAACTGAGTAAACCCAGTTATAAACTCAGTGAATATTTAAAATGTCAACTGATGATTATCTTTTACACTTATGCAAAGCTGAAATATAAAATATCATTATTCCTACAGAAAAGAGATGATGGGCCACACCCTTTACCCCTGTCATAACACCCGGAATGGATGCCGTATCGACTTAATGAAAGCTTTATAATGTGTACAATATGTACGTTGTTTTCAAAAATAAATTAATGTGAAATAAATTCAGTTTTTATTTTTTATTAAGCGTGCATCCTATTAATTACTTTAACCATTACTGTTCTTAACATACTATGTTAGTTTGTTTTTTTGTTTTTATTGTTTCATTAATAGTTCCCATAGTTATTTAAGGCAGCATTAAATACACATAAACATGAACACATGGGGTCCAGTAATACATCAATATCAAGTTTTGGGTCAAGTACAATTTTGGCAAAAATATTCTTCATTATCAAGTTAACTTCAATCATTGGAAATTGAGAATAGGGGTTACCATTTGTTAGAAAACCTCTCAAAATTATTGTTCCTTCTGGCTATGAATTTTTCCACGATGAAAACATCTTTCAATACTGTTTGAAAATTATGTTATTTTGGAATAAAATTGTTTAAAGTGCATGTGTGAATATTTTTTTTGCAGAGAGTATTATATGATGTAACTTTAACCTAATAAGTTTTTATATTTCGAACATGTTTCCTTTCAAACTATTTTTAGTTTGTGTCATATTGATGACTTCGACCATAACGTAATTTTTATTTTTAAAATAATATATTTTCCTTACATAGTTTTAATCCAATTTACTTTTGAATGATGATAAAGGAACAGCCTTTGCGACACAAACTTCACAATTTAACGTGAATGAATATATTGATGTCAAGCCTGAAAATGGTGAGTAAATTATTCGAATTATAATGTATTGATGATTACTTAAGTTCCTCTTGACCACATTTGTTAGCAGAAATAACGTTCTGATCCATGAAAGTGTATCCAGAAAAGAATGAGTTGTACTGCTGATGATCGGATGGTCTCGATTGCCTCATCATCAACGTACATAAAGTAGGGGCAATAGCATGTAGTTTCTTTCGCCACAAAAGGCATCCTTAAACTCAAAACTGAGAGGCGAATATAAAAACATTGTCACATGTCGAATTGAAACCTTTGAGTCGCAATTTGCACTTGCTCCAAATTTACACGTTCAACACAGCACCTTTTGTAGCCTTTCTGGTCGGTTCTACTTAACAATTCCGCCAAGAAGAGCCAGGATCGCTACATCCGAGTCAACCCCGTGTAGACTACACAACACATCAATGTTTTGACATAAATTTCCAACCGTTTGCGTGATGTGGTTTTACCATAAGAAGGTCAGTTATCACCTCTGTTTTGAGACACGTTAAATTTCGCAATGGCTTTCTGTGGTGTTTAAAAGGCTAGAATCTGTAGAAGAAAAGTCTGGTTTGGTGTGGAATTTGAGAGATTGAAAATATTGTCATGTCGTCGTAATGATGTTTACTATTGAACATGTGAACATTTGTCCCATTCAATATTTCATTCAAATAGGCAACAGAATTAGGTACAAAAATAAGTAAATCAACAACGTCCTCGGACGTCAACTGACAGAGGGAGTTGTGTCGGCATTATAAACATGCAGCAATCGTCTTGGTCTATTACCTTACCAATTCTATCGTTAAAATCGTACAATGATTTTTTTAAACGCCCCTATAGACCACAAATAGTCAATTTCGTCTAACATCCACGTCAAGGTCACATCACGTCCTGGATGAATGGCCATCTCATTGGTTGAGGTTTTGGGAAGAAACTCTGAAAGATATTTTATCTTATTCTCAAATCCTTACCGAAGGGATTTCAAGAATGTATTGCTGGAAATGGAAGCCAAACTTTAACTTTGATGCCAACTTGTGGTCTAATGAAAATGGAATCAAAGCAAACAAATTAAGTTACAGTCGTGTAGGCGAACTCTTTGTCGATAGAGTACAACTATAAACTTGGTTCGCCACCGATTATCATAACTACTATATCAATCAATCAATTTTATTTCGTAAAAGGCCTTAGGCCCACGTACAATACAGAGTAAACAAATATGTGTATTGATTGATTGATTGATTGATTCATAACTACTATATATACCTTTATGTCTATGTATTCTTCGATTTAACATCTTAAATGTTATTTCCTCTTCACTTATACGGTGAGGGTTTAGGTTTAGAGTTTGTTTTACTGTTTGGGTTTGGGTTAGCATTAGGTTTAAGATATGCAATTTAGGTGGGGAACCAATTCTATAGTTGCTCCAATTCTTTGAAAAGTGACTTTTGCGTTGCCTTTTTTGAAGAGTGTATTTGCTAACCACGGACTAGACAACTGTCTCAGTGTCTTATCTCAAATGTTAAAGACGTCACCACGAAAAACGCGAGCTTCAACTTATCTTTTGATAATAGACAACCTATCTCTTCAAGTGTATAGACTCTACAATATAGCTACACAACTGGACTATAAGACACAGAAAATATCCTATATTTGACATGAGCGCTATTCGGAGCATCAAACTTTTGATTTGGATTCTGTACATGTGTATAGTATCGGTTTTCGGAGGTAAGTTTTTAATGTTGGAAGTTCTGTCACCTTGCCGCATCCATCATATTGTGTAAGTATGCTAAACAGGGTAAGAAAAGGTAAAACTTTCTCTTCAAAATTGATTTTTATTATTTACCTGTGTGTTATTTTGGTCATCACAGATTTAGGACTTCCAAAGAAAACAGTGTCTCGGTCGAAAAAAATATTCATGTTGCATTTGGCACGTCTAATTTTGCAACGTTTTCTGCGCTTTGAGGCAGTTTTGTTTGATATGCTGAAGACAGTCATGGGTAGGAGAACATATGCATTGACCAGTAATGAACTAAGACATTGAAGATCTGTAGTTCGGAAAACCTGGCTTCATCAGCACTTGGAATCCAACGAGCTCTACCGATTTAGCTACGCTGATGGAGCAGGTTGAGTTCGGAAAGCAGCTATGTAGTGACCCCTCACACGTTTCATATGCAGTTTTTACAAATCTTTATTCTTTGGTCTTCTGAGATTAAAATCAATAAATACAATAAATGTCTTCTCTTGACTTAACATCTTAGCAGACATCAACATCATTATTGCATTGAATTTGTCCGTTCTATTAGACAAATAGTAAAGGTTCGACACCCAAACTCGTGTTTCAGTGGACGTATGTATGCGCTGCCAACATGCCAACTCCACCGACTACTGTGACCATCGACACGTATGCCATCAACGAGACGAGGTGAAGTGTTAGGTTTTCAGTTAGAGTATCAACACCCAAGATATACCCATTTCTTCTCCCAGAAGAACACCATGCAGATGCTTGGGATTGAGTGAATAAAAGATGGCTAACTGGCTAGTGTTGAGACACTCAGTGCTAATGTAGTTGTCGAATTAGTACGGAGTAGTTATGAATCATAACTTTGTATCTACGAAGATACGAATATTAGATTTTTAGCTCCCCCTCAAAAAACGCTGATGCATTACGACAATTTGAAAAGAAACAGTTAATGGTTGAGGAAATCATGTCTATAGATTTAAAAAAAAATTAATTGTAGACCTGCATAACTATTATTTGACATACGGTAACTTTACACGACACATCTAAGTGGCGTATCTGTGTGTAGGATATTGCCACACATTCAATCATCAGGTTTTAAATACAAAACTTAATATTAATCACTAACTGGGCGCTACTGCAATACGACTAAAAGTAAAGATAGTTGAAGAAACTTGAGTTTAAAAACGACAAACCATCATAAAACATGTCGTGAATATTTTGATGGCATCTTTCATTGTAAAGAAGGTTTTTTGTTTGTGATCTCTTAGAGGTGCTTCCTCCAAGTTCACATGACAAATGGATGGTTTGATTTCTATGCAGGCTGCGCCACACAAATGGTAGGTTCTTAAATCATACAATATCCAAATTAGACACACATTATTTATTAAACATATTATTTTTAAATCATGTAATCATAAATCATAATGATAAAATGTTGTGTACTAGAACTGCTTTACATGATGTAACTGCAGCCTGTCCTGATAAACCTGTTATCATCTCATCAAATTTATATATAACCCTGGCCTCTATAATTTACTTATATCAATTCTCAAGACCTGTAACGTACAGATGTAAGTAAATAAAGTTAAGTATATTCTAAATAAAGTAAGTTAAACACTGTAAGTTGTGAGAACAAATGTGAGAACGTTGTGAGAACTCGAGGACTAGTCTTCAGTTAACAATCTGTAGAATAATACTTCTTTGTTCTGTAGATATTTCATCCTTACACATATATCAAAGTTCTTGCGCTTTTGGCACGAATGTTGATGATGATCATAGAGAAATTCTTCAAAGAATAATGTGTTTACCCATTATGTTTCTTCAATGTAATTCAGAAGGTTGGTATTCGAACATAGAGAAATTGCACAAAGCTTCATCAACCTGTTCGCCTTTTTCGGAATCCAACAGTAGTATAATGGAATATTGATTTCTTTTAAATCTTCTAAATATGAGTGATAAACAAATCCTACTCCCTAACTGAAACTTAGCAGGGCAGTACTTTACACAGATGAATTCTTGTTCCCTAGAAATGTCAACAGGTCGGTAAGACCACCATCGCTGACGGGACGTTTCTCCTCCATGAGTCTAGTATCGGGCCCGTCATCTACGGTGAATGCTGCAATAGTTACCTGTGCAATAAGGACCTCTTCCATAAAGAGAGTAAGTGCAAATATGTCATCTACGGTGAATGCTGCAATAGTTACCTGTGCCATAAGGACCTCTTCCATAAAGAGAGTAAGTGCAAATATGTCATCTACGGTGAATGCTGCAATAGTTACCTGTGCAATAAGGACCTCTTCCATAAATAGAGTAAGTGCAAATATGTCATCTACGGTGAATGCTGCAATAGTTACCTTTACAATAAGGACCTCTTCCATAAAGAGAGTAAGTGTCAATATGTCATCTACGGTGAATGCTGCAATAGTTACATGTGCAATAAGGACCTCTTCCATAAAGAGAGTAAGTGTCAATATGTCATCTACGGTGAACGCTGCAATAGTTACTTGTGCAATAAGGACCTCTTCCATGAAGAGAGTAAGTGTCAATATGTCATCTACGGTGAATGCTGCAATAGTTACTTGTGCAATAAGGACCTCTTCCATAAAGAGAGTAAGTGTCAATATGTCATCTACGGTGAACGCTGCAATAGTTACTTGTGCAATAAGGACCTCTTCCATAAAGAGAGTAAGTGTCAATATGTCATCTACGGTGAACGCTGCAATAGTTACTTGTGCAATAAGGACCTCTTCCATAAAGAGAGTAAGTGTCAATATGTCATCTACGGTGAATGCTGCAATAGTTACTTGTGCAATAAGGACCTCTTCCATAAAGAGAGTAAGTGTCAATATGTCATCTACGGTGAACGCTGCAATAGTTACCTATGCAATAAGGACCTCTTCCTCGAAGAGTGTACGTCCCTACCATGCATCCTTAGTTAACTATGTTCTAATACATTCTACCTTAACGAGAGTTCGAAAGAGCGCAGGTCAATGGTTACAGGGGCCATTACTCATACATTACGTTCAGAAAAAATCTAAGTTACTACAAGAATAAACAACAGATGCGACGAATTATATGTTCAAAATGGCTTGTTTTGATAAATTCCTACATTTGATGAGGAATGTATGAATGCTTAGATAAACCATTCAGAGCTCCGAGTTGATTATTCTTTTTTAACCAGCTCGATTTTAAGAAGATTAATGATTTCGAACTTGATAGGATTTTGATCTGTTTTAGTCTAAATTACTTAGTTTGCAATAGAATTGTCTGTATTTAATCTTGAACTACAGCATCATATCTTGATTCAGATTCATTAGACATGTTACCTGGTTTACTAGTGACATGTCATGGAGCCGGATTACCCTAAGGTTGCAATTGTAATATAATGAAACCACGGACGTGTTGCTTCAAGTTGCAAGTGGTTAATGTGTTACTTCAAAATCCATTAATCAAATCTAATGTATATTTGAAGAAACTGCTACAGAATTTATCTTATATATCTGGACGATCAGGGAACCAGTAGTTCATCGAGGATATTTTATACATAGAGAAAAATACGACAATATAACTAAATGGATCCCATTGACATAGAAACTACAGTTTTCGTGACTTAGTATTTTTAAAATCATCATGCATGATGACATTTTGAGAACTTAAGATAAAAAACGTAATGGTACTGATTTTTCACCTAAAATAACTATCGTCCGTTTGTCAAAAGTATGCGGTGGATTCTGATGTTAGTTGTCATGAACAACAATTTTGTTAACATGTACAATGTTACACTTTAAAAAATCTTGTATCCTTCACAATAAGGACATAATTGGGTTTTGAAATTTGATAAGAATTTTCCATAATTTTTAGAAAATGGCCATAACCAGACGATTTTGGAATAAAGGTGGTCTTCTTTAACTTTGGTTCATTAACCCTATACTTCCTTTTGCTTTATAGTCGTTGTTACGGTTAAAACCGCCCCATTTAGTCCCTTTTTATGAATGGGTCATTATCCAAAAAATGAGATTTTAGAGGTCAATATTGCTGTAACTAGTGACTTTTGCTTAAGAGATTCATAATAAAGTTTGATAAGTGGAATAGGAATAATGGAATAATACACGTTAAAACAAAAAATATTGACTTTCTGAACATATTCACTTTTTGATCTCAAAATAACCAATTTGTATAACTGCAATTATTCATAATATCCGAAATGATATCTTAATTAGATTACGTCGTTCTTAAATTGCAAAATTATGAATTTATCATATCATACAATTACTTTTACTGCAATGTGGTCCTCTTTATTCTCGGACAAAACTTACTGGTGAAAAACTAGGGGGTGCTTAACTTTTTTCCTTATGTAGATTAAAAGGTTTATGACGTATAATCTATCAAATTTTTATCGATATTGTGCATCCGCAAAAATATCAATCGTGCTAATGTTATTATGTAGAGTTAGTAAAGGGCAGTTTTAAAAGGCAAGTTTTACGAGTTCGAAAATTAGAAAATGTTAATTAACTGTTTCCGCTCAGTCCGTCACTGCGCCGACTGTGATTGGACAGACAGTGTACAGGGATGTCCGACCAGAATCTGCCACACAGGGGAGGTAACTCTGTTCAAACAAGTGAAGTAATAACCAATCGTAACGAAATGTGCAATGGAGAAAAAGGATGAATTTGAAAATAGAGTTATAACTTATTAATGATTAACTTATGATTATATGATGGTAAGTTAAAATCTGATAAAAGTTTAATATTTTTATTCTTGCAGAGAAATATTTAATTTTCAGCATTTGTACTTTTGTTTGACAGAGATGCTACTTGAGAGTGTTGGATGACGGAAAGGGTGACATCAAATACAAAAGTGGATGTGCTACTGTCCATGTGAGTACACTGTTTAAAACGGTCCGGTCACTGGTAACAACATAAAGTTGTCAAATTCCGTTACAACCGAACAGTTTTGCTCGTTAATCTGTGTTCCAGCAGTGCGATAGCCATGTTTACGGGACGACGTTATACCTGTTTCTAAATATCTCATCATGTATTTTGTTCAAACCATCTGAATTTAACTTTAGGTTACTAAATTTATATACTCATTATATCGAATGTAGATTCTCATCATAAACCAGTTCATAGTCATCTTTCCCCTCTGCGGGATCCGCCATGCATTCTTGAAAGCAACACGCTGCAGCTGTTTACTGGAACCATGGAGTACTTGATGCTCAGAGACAGTTGCCGATACGATATCTGTATTTATATACATGTATAAGTTCGTGATGAATCAACACAATTGTTATTCAAGGAGTGCGCTAACTTCGTGAAGTACCCCCACCGAGGAAGACGGACCACGGACTACAAGACACTGATGCACATCCTCCACACGCACACGATTGGCTGTCAGCAGTGCTGTGACGTCATAGATCATTGCAACATACATCTCTGCTCCAATTACAGTAAGAGACAGACATACAGACAATGTTTTATCACACTACGCTACTTACAGTAGGAGAAAGAATATATATACTTACAATGTTACTATACATTTCGCTAATTACAGTAAGGGACAGAGCTAAAAGCCTAAGATTAAACTATTATAAGTTACACTAATTACAGAGTGATATAGACCACGACGAAAACGTTATACACGTTATGCATATTACAGTCAGAGAAAGAATATATGGACAACATTATCACACATAACGCTAATTACAGAAAGATTTAAAACGTATAGATAGTTATCATGCGTTACGCTTATTACATTAGAGACAGACTATACAGACTTATCATTTCGCTTATTTTACACTTCTTGTATGGGACACAAATCTTTATCACATTTTCCGTATTGACCTCTTATAAACTTTACATTTGCAACTTTCGAAAGCATCTGTTTGAATTATTTGAAATAGCTGTTCATTGTAGGATGTTATCCATACGTTATTTTGTTTGGAAAAATTATTATGATATCAAACAGAATAAAAATCTCAGTTTTAAGTCATTAATGGATGTATATTGTTATGGTTTTTATTTATTATTTGATGATTTGATATGATTTACTATTTCATAATTCAATGGATCTGTTTCATACTTTATTGATTTGTCATTTCAAAATGTAATTGCTTTGTTATTTCCTAATAAAATTTATTTATGTTTTTCTAACTGTTACTAATTTATTACTTCAAAATCTAAACACAGCAAACCCATTGCTGAACAGCGATACTACAATTACGACATCTGCAACAACTGCAACCACACCTTCTACAACATGTACAACCACAAGCTCTACTACAACTACTACAACAAGCACAAGCTCCACTACAACTACTACAACAAGCACAAGCTCTACTACAACTGCTACAACAAGCACAAGCTCTACTACAACTGCTACAACAAGCTCAACAACGACGACAATGAGCAGCGAGAAGCCGTTCCGAGTACATCGTGGATGTACGTATTGAGCGAAGACCAGAGTTGTCGGCCTTGGTTGTGATTAGTGAAATCAGCATCGGTCCTCTTTCAACGAGAAAATGACTCCAAATTAAGTTCAAAATGAGCACTTGTGTTGTTATCAAAAAGGCGGCCAACGTCATTATAAACTAACCGTTCTTGCCAAAAATTCTTTAACAAAACAGGCCTGATTTTTCAGGTTTTGGTTTGTTAGTTTGTTTCACATTCCTTTGAATGATGTTGGCAGGTTTTCTAAAACTCTTCAATTTGAAGTATACTGAGATATTTACTTAAAATACTTATGTACTTATATTATATTAGCTTACACCAGAGTTAAACACAATGCTCCATATGCATTGTCACTAATTCCGAAAGTCTGAGAACGGCTGTTGTTTTTTTCATCGTCGATAAAGTTTGAAAATGGAACAGCGATACAACATCAACAAGGTTTGTATTATGTATAAGCGTCATCGCTTCTTACAACTATGATCAGTCTTTGATGTGTACCAAAGATTCGTGTTACCGATTAAATAACATTTGTAAACACGAAAATGGCGTTCAATCACTTGACACTTTACGGCTGTTCTCACTTGTGGCCAATGTTTTTGACTGCAGTGGTATTGAATTATCATGAGTGGTACTACGACTTCAATGATGTTTCTATGTAAACTTTCAAATAGTTTATGATATATGGAAATGCCTGATAGGCATCCAGGTACTTCCGAGATGAAGTCTTTCATAGTCTATCATCTCTCAAAACATTTAGCTATCCGCTGGTACCTAATCAACTCGGAAAATATGCCTGTTTTATAGCTGTATAAGTAACCAAAATATGCATCTTTGTCTCTGGAAATTTTGTATCATGTTTGCTTTTGAGAATTTAGATCTGGTAACTTTTTGGATCTTTTCGATTTGTTATTTTTGCCAAGACCACTGTGAACCATTGCAGAATCGCTTTAATCAGCTATAAATCTATAGAAAAAGTTGGCTTTAATCTTTAGGGTGACCGTAGCAACATGTGACTGAATATCTCCTGAGTATAATGATAGCCACTCTCTCCCAACAGAGGTAGCTCCGTCATAAGGAATTTATTTACCTCTGTTGGTAGAGAATGAATGATAACATAATACGTTTAGACTTGTATCCTCAGTGAGGTGTGATGTGTGTGATGGGGCGCAGTGCGGAGCTGACCCTGATGTGGAGTTGGCAGCCCGCTGTCCTGACCGTTACCCATACTGCATCTCTGCGGTTCACAACCTCCCTTCCGGGGACAAGGTTATCAGTAAACGGTAACCTTTAGATCACTTTACACATTAAAATAAGACTTGAAATGGTTGTATTTTCAATATCCATACATATTTTCCCCATTTCCTTCAGGTTTAAATCTGATGACTGAAAGGCCAGATTAGCATTAGCTATTGTTATACTAATTATTTTATGAAATAATCAGAAAGTGTAAAATTGGACCAAATTAATTTTTCATCTGCACACAATATCATTAGATAAATAAGACATTGTATGAATAAAACTCTTTTATCAGCTGACCAATAAAATACCAGTCAAACTAGTCAATTCGTTATTATGTCCCTCACAAACGCTTTGCGGGAGAAATAATGTTTTCAGCTCGTACGTTGTTCCGTGGTTCCGTGATTCCGTAATTCCGAAATGCTTTCGTTTCCGGACCATATCTCAAAAACCATTAACGAAACTTGGTATGTGGTTAAGTCTAGTGGTGGCGTGGTGCCTTTTGCTGTTTTGGTTATCAATTTGAATATAGTGCACATGGGGGGGGGGGGGGGGGGGGGGGGGGGGGTACTTTTGTTTCCGGGCCATATCTCAAAAACCGTTCGATATTTATATACGAAACTTGGTATGTGGTTAGATCTAGTGGTGCCTTTTGCTACTTTGGTTACTCAAATTTTTTTCTGGTTTATGGAAACAATTTGAACTTTGTGCATATGGGGGTAGAGTAATATTCCCACCTATATCTAAAAGTCAAATGAGTACTATTTTACTAAACCTGGTATGTGGTTAAATCTAGTGCTTGGGTGGTAACTTTTGCTACTTTGGTTATTCTTAAATTTTCATTTTACTTGGTTTCTATGGAAACAATTTCAACTTAGTGCATATTGGGGGCTGTAGATTCTAATTATAATATGTGACGACTGAGTGAGTATCAAATGTCACATTCCCTACAATAAAGAAGTTGGCAAATCTTTAAAACTCTAAAAACAGACAACACTTTTTATTCTTATGTACAAACTAACTCCGAAACTCTTTATTGATTGTGTCACATGTATAACCGTTAGACAGTACGCGGTACTTTAACTTTGATGATAGAGCTTCCGTGCTTTATGAGAGATTGTTATATGAGTTTATTTGTACATTTCTGTAATAGAGGCAACAGAGTTCACAACCTATATCAAAGTTTTGTGTAAACGCGCCCACACGAGTGCAAATTATACTTTGTAAACTTGGCGTCTGTCTCAACAATGATAGAGACCACATAAGTAATGTAAGTCTACGACCAAAGCTATAATAAGTAATAATATTGACTGATAAGATACAGAGCGGAAGGCAATAACCATGGGAAATAACGTTGTTATGTCTGTTCTTTTGTAAGTTCGTTCTTTTTACACAAAATCTTGGCCTCCTTTCACAAAGCCCCAAAGTGGTCGTAAGTCCTTAAGGTAACCTTAGTGTACTGTTAAAGAATTGGAATTAAGGGAGCCCCGAAGTGGTCGTAAGTCCTTAAGGTAACCTTAGTGTACTGTTAAAGAATGGGAGTTAAGGGAGCCCCAAAGTGGTCGTAAGTCCTTAAGGTAACCTTAGTGTACTGTCAAAGAATGGGAGTTAAGGGAGCCCCAAAGTGGTCGTAAGTCCTTAAGGTAACCTTAGTGTGCTGTTGAGTGGGAGTTTAGGGAGCCCCAAAGTGGTCGTAAGTCCTTAAAGTAACCTTAGTGTACTGTTGAATGGGAGTTAAGGTTGACATAAGTAAAGGTTGATTTGTGAAAAGAGACCCTGGTCAGTTAGTTAGGTAGATGTTTTCTTCTAGTCCTACATAACGTTATTATCTTCCAACAGTGACAAAAACATCCTCCACAGAAAATCATAATCATTCGGTCCGTAATCCGTAATCATTCAATTGTGGGATGCGCACATATTTTTCAACAAATGCAGAACTCTATCGGATATTGGTTTATATTTACACGAAGAGGGTGACGTTTGTCAATCCAATCGCAAAGGGATTTGTCAAGATCCGAGAAAATAGCCACTTGTAAAAGAGGTAACGTTGGAAGAATGAAGGATATGTTTCCTTGTACATCACTTAAAGGGGAAGTAGCACGTTTTTAGGAAATCTATACATTTAATCCATTCAACAATGAACATTAGTTTATGCCAAGTGTATTATCTCTAGAAGTTCAAACATCACATTGTACAACCCGGTCATCCGTAGTCGTAGAAGACATATGAAGCATCAAGCAGGAACACTAGCGGGAGCGTTCATATAGTCAACTCCTTTTAGCCATTTCTGATAGGAAAATGGATAAGCTGGAACGGCTTCTTTTAATTAAAAATCATTGTATTGCAATTCGTAGCATTCATTTTCGTGTATGTGAGATCACTTTATTCATCTTAAAAACGTGTTACTTCCCTTTCACTGAAAATAATGTTGCAAAAGTAATCACTGCATTATAAGAAAAAAACAAAACTTGTCTCTGATCGAACAGGTGCTCTTCAGAGGCGGATTGTCAGATAGACTGGGTTAAGAGAACTTCCAAACACCCCTCTTGTTTGAATTTCGACCCGTCCAGCATCTACACCACTGACTTTACGTGCACGTATTGTTGTGTGACGTCACTTTGTAATAGAAATATCCGTCCGGATAATAACACATTGTTTGTAGAAGCTTGATGGGATCTAAAATAAAGGTAATCTTTTATATATTTCACTTTCTTGTTATGTTTTTATAAAGTGGCAGCTGGAGGATTATCAGAACACTTGTAATGCAAATAAGTAAAACCAGCCGTGATATTGTACGTATGTTCCATAGTTCAGTCGATGAAGTGATTGAGCTCAAGGTACGATAGCGCGCTTCTTCGGTTCAAAATGCATACAAGGCCATAGGGGACATTCACTTTACTTTTCTACCGATGCATTGAAATATATAGCACATTTTATTTAAGGCACATGGTGATATACTAGGCACTCGCTTTAACCTTCTATCGGTGCAGAGAAACACTTAGCGATATAAAAAAAAGATCTATGGTCAGCTATGATTAAAACGGAGAAAATATAGACAGATGAAAAGGGCTGAATTAGTAATGTGTGCAGCTTTGGAATTTGTCTAATATCTGAAATGAGAGCAAAGGATGAAATGTAGTGGACCCTTCAGTTTGCCCACTTTGTGATTGTTGGAGACACACAAGACAAACGTTATCAACAATGTCATTGAGTCGGGAAATACAGGCTGTTGGTTACCAGAGAGCTACTGTTAGGCCAATTGGTTCAAACAACTGACAAAATAAAGGTAAAACAATTGATCGAGAATCGGACATGTTCAAATAAGGGTTATCATTATAAATCTAACAAAGCCGTTGATGCCGGTATTTTGTATATACTTGAAGTGCACCTATTTGCAACATAGTATTTTATTCCTTGCTTCTTCAGATTTCAAAAGAGTTAAATATGGTTCAATACAAAATACATTTTTAATACACCAAAAACCAACAAGGGTTCAAATATTACTAGTGACAGTCATCAAATCTCTATGAAACGTTTCTCGTTACCAGCACTTATTGCTTCCCACATATCTAAACCAAACCATTATTGAGAAAAATATTTCGGACAATATAAATCCAAGGTTTTTGGATCAACGTCGTCTAGATTAAGTAACACAATATAGCGCTGATTAGAATATCTGTGCGGGTAAAGTGTACAATTTATGTACAGCGTTAAATAGAGCATACACCATGTCTTCAAAAGTTTATTAGACAAGAATTATAGCACAATATTTCTTTATCCTTCTGAAAATGCGCTATTTAAGAAAGCGTTGTTTTGGAACTGCCATCAATAGATTTCGACTGGTTTCAATGAGATTGGGAGAGTCGAAAAGGATTTTTTGCTTCTTTAATGGCGTGCTACAGAAATGATGCGTTAATGAATTAATGTCAATAAAGGGTATATAGTCGAAACCATCTTTCCTTAATTTAATGTCTATATTCCATATTTTTTAACTTTTATTGCAAATATATTGGCCCAAAACAGTTTGAAAAAGCAGATCCCTGGTGTATTTGAACAGATATAAAAAAGTTATTATGAAATTTGAGTCCTTCTTAAGTTCGAAAGTAAAAAACGGAAGCGTTACTCTGTATTAATGGTGATAGGTTGTGACGGTATGAATCCTTTGGTGTTCATAAGGTAAACCTTACTTCACACTATCATTATCTATTGTTTTCAGATACAATTCCATAAACTCTGGGTCAATGAATATCCCCCTTTTTCCACACTGTGAAATGATATAAGACATACAATGCAGGCTTATCTTACTCTAGATCTGCATCTATATGAACATTTTGAATATTTATAACATCTTTTGAAAATTCGGTCCACGCTGTACAGTGAATAGACGGCGGGGTCTAATGGATTGGTCTTTTCAGGGCCAGAGTGATATGAAGCGCTTCTAAAATGTCTCTTAAGAGACCGGAATGATTTAACTTTGTTTCTATTAAAAATATCTAACAATATTGGATTGGTAATAGATATTGCCGAAAGAAGTCTCTCACTTTACATTCGTCATTTAAATGAGAAAGCGACAATTATTGATATATCTTAAAGTGCACAAATGTCATTTGTTAAGAATTCACAATCGTGATCAAATGATTTTTTTTATTATGGAAGACTGCGCAGTGTTAATATTCATTCTAATAATATGCGTTTTCTTATTGATTTCAGTCATTATTTTCACACTTAGATATACATTATTTGAAGATATGACATGAAACTCGCCTACAGGAAACGAGTTAACTCAGCTTGTCAAGTGGAACCAAGGTCCCTGCATGAGATAGTTGCCACTTGTGCTTCTGAGGTGCAACTTTTCCCTCAACCGTTAAATTCGACAGCCTTCTATAGGAAGCATTTCAAGTCACAAACAATTGTGTAGTGGACTGATTTTATTATCGTGCACAAACAAACAATCTCTAACTGAAAATAGTAGTACAGTACATGGTCGACGAAATGCTTCGATCATATGTTAGCAATACTATATATGCACCATAAACGGGAACGACTTGTGTTTGAACTCTATGGAGAGTGGTAAGCATGCAATTCCGATGTATAAATGAGTATCTGAAACCAGAACGTACCGATTTATATTTTTACGCGTAGCGCTTAAAGGAGCAGAGAGTATTTTATTCTTTGGGGTTGAGGGGGAGTGGTTTAATTTGTCAAATTTCATAAATGGTATCGTTTTATCGAGAAGTGCTGATTGTTTCTGAAAATTAACACCTCAATGCTAACCAGTTCAGTATAAACGACTAAATGTGATACACAACCGGACAGTGGTGCGCGCCAATGATTCAAACGTTATTTTGAAAACTTATTTACTTCAGACAAAACGAAAATATAGATTGGTAGTGCTTAATAGGTCATTAAGTAATACACATTTAAATGGAACGCAGAATTTCTTTACATTTATACGGCCGTTTTTCATAAAAAATTGAAATTTGGAGAATAACATTATATTGACATTTAAGAGATAAAGATTTAACTTAAAAAGGTATTTTGAACTAATCTCAGGACGTTTGGTATTTTTTTTATCTTATTTAAGCCACATACAAAATTTATGAAACATACTCTGTGCCGCTTTAATGGCTGCTTCGAAAGTTTTTTTCCTTCGGAAATATTATGTAGGAAACGCACTGAGCAGATTGTATTTCTTGAAAAAAAAGTCATGTAAATATCCACATTATTGGGATCACTTTTTGATGTACCATTTACGATGTAAATTCCCCGAGTGTAATAAAGATTAATACGTTCCTTTCCAGTTTCAGCAGAGTTTCATCCAATAAATACACATCAAGATTGAACATATCCTCCTCTGTCTGAAACCTTCTATTCAATGGTTAAACCCAAACTCTTATATCAAGCTTTCATAAACCATAACCGTACGGTGTTCTAACATCCAATAATAGATCACCGTTCACATTCAAATTCGTACTGAAACGAAATAAATCGTCGTGTTGTTCACCAAGGCTTCTTCTTGTACCTGCAAATGTGCACAACTACGTGTCATCCATTACTCTGGCCTCTGTACAACAACATACTGTTCCAGATACGATGCATGTCTGCATGTTTAGCAACACCAAAGAGGTATTTGCACCCTGGTTTTAAAAAACAATTTTCGGTTTGCTTAAAGTTTAGGGAGTTTGGCCTCTCCTCGATTGTGATACCATTGACCCTTGACGCCAGAACCCCAGTCATGTACAGATCGTCCACCCACAGCAGGGGCGTCGTGAGGGACGCTTTATATAACAGGGGTATCAACTCCCCTGATATGAAGACGGCGGCTCCTCCACAGTATGTCCAAGGATAATACTTGTAGTCCATCAAGTGCTCCTGATTCATCTTCCACTTGCCAACGCGAATCACACGCGCTTTACCTTCCGGACGGGGTCTGCAAATGAGGGTCTTTTTCCTGGTGTTTGGCAGAACCTCATCCAGAAGGCGGAAGGTGTTGATGATGACGTCATCATCTATCTTCACCACCATGGACACGTTGTGGCAGTTCTCTGTTATCCAACGTAACCCTGTAACGGCCTTCAGGCTGAGGTTGCGGTACGAGTCGGTGAAATCCCCCTGGACAATGTCTCCATAGAGCAAAAATTCTTCTTCAATATTAACTTGTGTTTCTGGATTGGCTGGTTTTCCAAGAAGGAATATAACACGTATTTCATGATCGGTAAAGTATGATTTATTTGTGAAGGTTTGTCTAATCTTCGATCTCTCCTGGAAATGTCCCGGACCTGAATGGACCATGAACAGTATCGAAATGAGGTTTTCTGATTCATTGTGCAAGTGACAAATCCTCCGTGATCTGTTATCATACTTGAGATGATAGCTTTGTGGATATGACGTCAGCACAGGCGTGCTTGTTTGGCCAAGCTTGTGATTCCAAAAGTGTGATCCCTTCTCTACCTCGATACTGACAACGAGTAAGATTTGTTGAAAGATGACACAAAGGGATATGAATCCTAACAGCATGATGACGTGTCTTAGAAAATGCCTCATCGTCACTAAAACATTTCGAGACTCGACTCGAGTTCATCTAAGGACATCAGGTTTGTCTTTCTGTTGTGTCAGTTGTCGTTGTTGCTCTGAAGATATAAGGTAATACATGATGATATAATACGTACTAAGAAAATAAGCGAAATGAAAGGTAACAGGTACTAAAGGTAACAGATTAAATCAAACGACTTCTGTGTAATATACTTTTCATAAGCCGACTTTTTCGATTTAATCATTTACGTTTACTAGAGGGGAATAATATCTCTAATCTCTAATACGAAATACTAGGGCAAATAAAGGTTTTCATTTTAACTTTACGTCATGAAATATGATTTAACGTCACGATTCGCCCATGACAATGCTTTCTAAATGTGTGGCGTAATTCGCTATGCTTGAAAAAAGATTTTGATAACTTTCTTTATTTCCCGTCTTTGGTAATAATACGACAGTTTAAAGTGTGCATTTCGTATTATGATTACGTCGCACTTGCCAAAATATCAGAATATGTCTCGCTCTTACCTTACATATTTCGCTGTGAAAGTAGTGTACATTCTATGTGATTAATCGATGGTATGCAAGCTGTGCGTTTACAGGACAAGAACAGCCCGTGTCATGAGGCATCAATAACTACAATACACCATATGTCATGAGGCATCAATAACTACAATACACCACATGTCAAAGATCACGCACAAGTAACCGTACATTCGTAAAAAAACAATGTTGGACGAGTATGTTTTCTGACTTATGTAACCGACAAAGCTGTATCATGAAAGAAGTTTGTAGTTTGTAAATATGTTTGAGCTTTAAAGTCGACTTAGCTGCTTTATTGTTACCTCTGATACCCATGTGGCGAACGAAAGACGATATGGCGTTTTGTGAATGGTTAATAATCCCTGATAATTGGGTGATAACTTTTGCAATTTTAGTCTGCAAGCAGGCAAGAGAGTCTGAACATTATACAAAATCATCAGGAGAT
This sequence comes from Phorcus lineatus, assembly GCA_921293015.1. NCBI lineage: Eukaryota > Metazoa > Mollusca > Gastropoda > Trochida > Trochidae > Phorcus > Phorcus lineatus. Next base: position 320,388 of record OV121085.1, read on the forward strand.
GATTATTTGATGTCCTTAACGTACATGTACGGCCTCAGGATTGCCTTTTCAATAACGCAGCCTTGAAGCAAACGTTGTTGAAGGTGTGACTGTTGCTGCTGCAACTGTCGTGACATCCTCAGAACCATCGATAAGTATAAATTGATTTGTAGTTAAAATCAAAATCACGGAGTTCTTTGAAACCCTGCAGGATTTAAGTTGATAGGTTTCTGATTTTTGTTAACGGTTAGACTGAGATGGCCAGCGAAGCGTGTTCAGCTATAGTTGTTTGTTATATAACCTCATCTTCTACATTGTGTTGAACACGGAAACCAAGAAGTGTTATTGCTTTCAGTGTGGAGGAATACAACTGCCGATACTCAGGACTGAATACGCGGTTGTAAGCTGGATCTGAGTTTCGTTATGTATTGGGATGTTAGCTTGATCCGTCGATCTGCAAGAGATGACTCATAAGCCTCGACATAAAGGCTTTCGACAGGAGAGGTTCTGAAGACCCCAAAACAAAGTCTGATAATCTGGTGCTTAATTGTATCTAGCACTTTGATATAAAGTAAGCGGGCAGATTCATAATTCAGTTTTGAGCGCATGAGTGTGTATCTTCATCTCCATCCATATGTGGGATAAAAGAGAGCTGTCAAAAGTGATGCCAAGAAATTTTGTTTCCGGAAAAAAACCTTTTATTTTATTAAGGATTCAGCAGAAATGCTGAATCCTTATTGTTATTGGCGTGTTTATTATTTTTATTATTATTATTATTAAGGATTCAGCAAATTTTGCTGAATCCTTATTGTTATTGGCGTGTTTTATTATTATTATTATTATTATTATTATTATTATTTTTTTTTTTTTTATTCCACCGATTTTGTGAACACGATTCAGCCCAAACCGCTAACGCTATTACAGCCAAACTTACCAGTTTGATAGAGCTTCATAAGGAGATCCTTCATGAAACTTTTGGGCTTAATCGGCTTAAGCGTTAAAGGCACAGTACCACTCAAAGTTCGAAAAATTAACATGGGAAAAAATTTCAAAATGAACTTAGAGACTTGCAATTTTTTTTAAACGATGCACAGTAACATTGTAAGCAAAAAAGTCAATCATGGCAAATTCGTAGCATCAGTAGTTTGGCCGCCATATTGCTTTATTTGGACGTTTCGAAATTTCTGGACCCCATGCATCTTTGAGAATCTTCTTCTCTGAAGATACTTGCATCTAAGAGCTGAAATTCATATTCAATGTAGCTGAAGCATTGTAATTTTGAATTTGACTTTTTCAAGGTCATAACATTAAAACTTTTTTCTCAGCAACCTTGCAAAGTTGGGCGACTTAGCTCATATAAGCATGTTCAAGGGGCGATAACTCAAAAAGTTAAACTCACAATTGCAAACCTTTTTCAGGAATACAAGATCAGTATGTGGACTTGCAGAAACTGTTACAACATGGATCGCGAACAGTTAATTCCGTTCACAATAAACGATCTAAAATCGCAAAAATATGTTGAGAAAAAATTAACATGGGCTATTTTTAACAAATGCACTTAGAGAACTGAAACTTGTTTTAAATGAAGCGTACTAACAGTATAAACAAAAAAGTCAATCATGACGATTTCATAAGTATGATAGTTTTTTCACAATATCAACTTATTTGTTCCAGAAATTGGTTTTCAACATTCCACAATTCTTGTGAACACGATTCAGCCAAAACCGCTCAAGCTGTTACAGCCAAACTTGCCAGTCTGATAGAACTTTATGAGACGACGCCACAATAAGCTTTTGGGCTTAATCAGATAAAGCGTTAAAGGCACAGTACGATCCAAAGTTCGAAAAATTAACATAGGAATTTTTTTCAAAATGCACGTAGAGACTTGCAACTTGTTTTAAACGACAGGCAATTACATTTGGAGGAAAAAAGTAAATCATGGCAAATTCGTAGCATAAATAGTTTGGCCGCCATATTGCTTTTAATGATTTTTTAGATGCATCTTAAAAAATCTTCTTCTCTGAAGATACTTGCATCTAAGAGCTCAAACTCTCCAATAATGTAGCTGAGACATTGGGAATTTCAGGGTGATTCAGATTTTGATGTAAGTCAAATATTTTTTGCTCACTACTTCTTTGCAATAACCGGAGTATGCTTTGGAGATAAGGTCAGATGAAACTTGCTGCTGTAGATTAATGCATGCTCCAATCTTCATGTAAATTTTAGTGAAGCTGGCTAACATCACTATGTTTGTACTAAATGTGCTTTTTATGCGCTGAATCCTTTTGTCGTCGCTTGCGACTATATTTATTATTATTATTATTTTTTTTATTCCACGATTTTTGTGGTCACGATTCAGCCCAAACCGCTAAAGCTATTACAGCCAAACTTACCAGCCTGATAGAGCTTCATTAGGAGACCCCTGTAGAAGCTTTTGGGCTTAATCGGCTTAAGCGTTAAAGGCACAGTAGCACTCAAAGTGCGAAAAATTAACATAGGAAATTTTTTCAAAATGCACTTAGAGACTTGCAACTTTTTTTAAACGATGCGCAGTATCATTACAAGCAAAAAAGTAAATCATGGCAAATTCGTAGCATCAATAGTTTGGCCGCCATATTGCTTTTTTGGACGTTTTGAAATTTCCGGACCCCATGCATCTTTGAGAATCTTCTTCTCTGAAGATACTTGCATCTAAGAGCTGAAATTCATACTCAATGTAGCTGAAGCATTGTAATTTTGAATTTGACTTTTTCAAGGTCCTAACATTAAAACTTTTTTCTCAGCAACCTTGCAAATTCGGGCGACTTAGCTCATATAAGCATGTTCAAGGGGCGATAACTCCAAAAGTTAGACTCACAATCGCAATATTTTTTCAGGAATATAAAACCAGTATGTGGACTTGCAGAAACTGTTAAAACATTGGTCGCGAACAGTTAATTTCGTTCACAATAAACGATCTAAAATCGCAAAAATACGTTGACTAAAAATTAACATAGGCTATTTTTGAAAAATGCACTTAGAGACCTGAAACTTGTTTTGAATGAAGCGTACTAACAGTATAAACAAAAAAGTAAATCATGACGATTTCATAAGTATTATACTTTTTGCACAATTTCAACTTATTTGTTCCAGAAATAGGTTTTCATTATTCCGCGATTCTTGTGGACACGATTCAGCCCAAACCGCTAAAGCTATTACAGCCAAACTGACCAGTCTGATAGAACTTCATGAGACGACGCCACAATAAGCTTTTGGGCTTAATCGGATTAAGCGTTAAAGGCACAGTACGATCCAAAGTTCAAAAAATTAACATAGGTTATTTTTTCAAAATGCACTTAGAGACTTGCAACTTGCTTTAAACGACAGGCAATTACATTTGGAGCAAAAAAGTAAATCATGGCAAATTCGTAGCATGAATAGTTTGGCCGCCATATTGCTTTTAGTGATTTTTTAGTTTCATCTAAAAAAATCTTCTTCTCTGAAGATACTTGCATCTAAGAGCTCAAACTCTCCAATAATGTAGCTGAGACATTGGGAATTTCAGGGTGATTCAGATTTTGATGTCAGTCAAATATTTTTTGCTCACCACTTCTTTGCAATAACCGGAGTATGCTTTGGAGATAAGGTCAAATAAAACATGCTGCTGTAGATTAATGCATGCTCCAATCTTCATAAAAATTTCAGTGAAGCTGGCTAACATCACTATGTTTGTACTGAATGTGCTTTTTATGCGCTGAATCCTTTTGTCGTCGCTTGCGACTATATTTATTATTATTATTATTATTCCACGATTTTTGTGAACAACATTCAGCCAAAACTACCGACTCGATTACAACCAAACTTTACGAGCTTATAGCCCTTACAACAAACTCGCGACTCGTAACTTTTCAGCCAATTCGAACATTGCATTAAAGGCTCAGTACCACTCACAGTTTTGAAAATTAACATTGGAAAAAATTTCAAAATTAACTTAGAGACTTGAAACTTGCTTTAAAAGATGCGCAATAAAATTTCAAGCAAAAAAGTAAATCATGTCAAATTCGTAAGTCACGTGGTTTGGGCGCCATCTTGAATTTACGCACTTTTTAGAAATGTCCGACCCCATGCACCTTTGAGCGGACACTACACTGCTGCTACTTGCAGTAGAGAGATGATACTTACACAGTTACACAGCTAAATGATTGGTCTAAAACAAGTTTGTCTTGGAATTCGCAAATTCCTAATACTTTTACCACAGTAACCACTCAAAGTCAGTGAATTTTCAAAAATCGCCAACTTCAAGGGCAGATAACTGAAAAACCTACCCGTCGAATTTCATGAAATTTGCATGAGAGATAGACACGACCAAGGTCTTTAAGAATCAAGCATAACATTGATCGCGAACAGTCATTTCAGTTCACAAGAGAGAGTCAAAGTTTGCATCATACTACATGTCAATTAAGTGCGTTAGCAAGGGTTAAATTGCAAACAATTGAAGGAAAACATCAATATTGAAGAACGGCCGAGACGTGTGACATGTCCAAATGCAGGTACATGCGCTCTTGCATGTGTGAAAGGGCAAAAGTTGACAGAAATACTCTACATTGCTCTTGTAGCAAGATTCGCTGAGTGCGTTAGCAAGGGTTAATTTGAAAAGTTGAAGGAAAACACCCTTCCTGTCAAGACATGCGACATGGGGCAGAAGTTTGAAGAAATACTCTTCGATGTCTTATGAATTATCACGTAATTTACAGACTAGAGAAGGCCGAAATGGCTTTATGCAGCAGAAGTCCGTACGACTGGACGTATGGACAGCGTGCGCGAGATGAGCAAATGCACACAAGTGCGTCAAGCACTGTCAAATTCTGATCAGACAGGCAGAGAAGCGAGCAAAAAAGCCTGCCTGACTGACCTGAGCTGACTGACTGACATAGTCTTGATTATTTAAATATATAAAGATCCTCAACCTATGTACCAGCATTCGGGAACTATATTCCAGTGTCGGCAAAGCACCTGATCACGCTGAAGGAAAACACTAACCCTTTTTCAACTTTCAAACCTCTAGTGCCTCCCCTCCAGATACCCCTCACATTTTGATCTTGTTGCTTTCTTGCCTCAACTGGCAGCAGGCCGTGTACATCGAGTAAACCTCACTTCCGCTCCTATGTCTCGCTACGTACTGAAAACGTATACAAAACGTCATTTTCCTTCAGAATACGGCTAAATCAACTGCAGTGCACTAAAAATGTCTTCAAAACGCTATCTAAACTTGGAAAAGCACTTACTTTGCCCCCAAGAGCCACGGGTGCTCATATTTCGCTGAATCCTGTCATTGTCGTCGCTTGCGACTATATTTTTTTTTATTTTTTGTATATATGATATGAAACGAATCTATAGGAAACTAGTTAAATCAGCTGGTAATGTGGAGCCAAGGTCTCTGCATTAGGTGGTCCACTTGTGTTTCTGAGGTGCAACTATATTTCAACCTTTGATTTCAACCATTTAAAGTTGTTTTCCAGCGATTTATTGAATATCTTTAAGTAAAGTGTTGGTTACCAAAACGAAAATTGTTGAGGCTATTAGTGGGGAGGCCGCGGTTAAGCAAGAAATCGTGCACTTTGGGTTAAAAGCATGAAACTTGGCACATAGGTGGCTTCAACCTTACTGATTATTTTGGGATGTGGATCCACCTCAGCAGCTCCCCCTGGTGGTCGTTATGGCAAATACCAGTTTACCAGTTTTTATCACTCATACCAGTCTACAACAGACATACCAGTCTACAACACACATACCAGTCTACAATACTCATACCAGTCTACAACACTCATACTAGTCTACAACACTCATACAAGTCAACAACACTCATACCAGTCTACAACACTCATACTAGTCTACAACACTCATACCAGTCTACAACACTCATACCAGTCTACAACACTCATACTAGTCTACAACACTCATACCAGTCTACAACTCTGATACCAGTCTACAACACTCATACAAGTCTACAACACTCATACAAGTCAACAACACTCATACCAGTCTACAACACTCATACTAGTCTACAACACTCATACAAGTCTACAACTCTGATACCAATCTACAACACTCATACAAGTCAACAACACTCATACCAGTCTACAACTCTGATACCAGTCTACAACAATTATGAGAGATGTAGACTTGTTTGAGTGTTGTAGACTGGTATCAGAGTTGTAGACTGGTATGAGTGATGTAGTAGACTGGTTTGAGTCTTGTAGACTGGTATGAGTGGTTACAATTTCAGCACAGGTGGATAGATAAATTCGGTGGAAGTTAATGCCCTTGTCTACAACCACGTAATTTCGAAAAAAATTAACGAGAAATAATTCACCAGAATGCTTGATTTAAAGGGTTTACAAAATGTATTTATCAAGTTTGTGATATTAGGGCTAATGTTTAATTTCAAAAGTTTTTAAAAAGAATAAACGTCCAGTCTACTGAATTAAATGCTCTTTCGAAATCAATAAGAAACAGTAGATCTTGTATTTCTATCTACTCTGCATATCACATTATATATGAATTTGTCTTGTGCATTCTTCGATATAGCCATTTGACACAAAGCCCCTTTGATCTTCATTTATTGTTTACGGAAGCATTTGTTTGTATTCTATTGGCCACATTGTAATAATAATAAATTAGAAAACCAATACCATGTATTACTAGAATGTCCATTCTCTCGTCACAACCATGTAGACTAAACATTACATCAATGTTTTGACCAAACATTCTAAACAAATTTTCAGAAATCGTTAGAATTAAATATATACCATGTTATTATTATACTAATCCCAATCAAGATAAATTCATAAGTGTATTGAATTCAAAGTCAGCTAATATATCTTATTGCTTCTAGCTGTCTATTGTAAAAATATACAACCTGCAAGGTAGTTTCAGAATAACTAATGTCAAGGCGATCCAGAATGTAAGCTTCTGTGTATGTCAATGTACTATTGGCCTCATGACCATTCATACTAATAAAATCTGTCTGTCTGTCTGTTGGCCACTTTTCCGAAATACTTAAGGAGGATATTGGTCCATAATTTTTAAAAAAAAAAGTGTTTTGGTTAATTGATTTTTGGTATACATCTTATTAAATCCCGTTTGTTACTAATAGACAGATAACTCGCCTATTTTTGTATGACATTCAACGCTCCAAACATACAAGTCTAGCCAAAAGAATTAGAAATATTCTACAGTAAATCCTGATGGGCCCGTTTACTCGCCCATTTACGTTTTCTCGCTCCCGTTCATGTTAAATATTTGATTGTAAAATTTGTAATCATTATAAGTAGGGTTTCAAAGAAAAGTTGAGCGCTTTTTTTTCGAATAGTGCATTCCCTGTACTACCTACCAAAGTTTGTAAAGTAGCATTGTGGTCCTAACTGTGTTCTTACCTTCTAAGTTTTATCACAACGCAGTGAGTTGTTAAATTTCCAAAAGAACTTTCCTCGTTCGATTTACACTCTTCAAAACAAAAAAGGTAAAAGTTATTTGGAAAATGTTGGACTCACTTACAATCAGCAAAAAGGGATGCAAATTTAATATTCCGCTCCATAGCCTCGTCGTTGTCTAATTGTTTACAGCTAAAGCGTAAAAAAGTTACAATTGTAACGTTGTCGTTTATTTAAGAAGCATTTTAAAATGTTTTCATAAAAAAACGTTTAGAAAATAATTCAACAGTTTTCAAATAAGAGTAGGCGAAAAAGCATGCGGTACTTTAGGCATATAAGGCATATAATGTTTCAAATTTGTTATTCGTTTCTGCAAGGCAAAAGAGTTAGCATTGTGCCAAAATTGAGAGGCGAAAATGTATAGGTCAAAGTGAAACCATTGCGTCACAAATTGTTAGCCGACATTTGAACTTTCACCATAGCACCTGCCGACGGATTCCGCAAAAAACATACGGGTCAACCTGCAGTTGCGTCATTCTCTCGTCACAACCATGTAGACTAAACATTACATCAATGTTTTGACCAAACATTCTAAACAAACTTTCAGAAATCGTTTACGGCGTAACAAGCACCCCTTTCTTGAAAAAACTCAAATAATGCCATAGCTTTCCGTGGTGCTAGACGACCAGGAACTAAGAATGATGAATCACAATTTCTTCATCAATGAGATTAAAAATAATGTGTCATAATACTTTTTGCCGTACAAAAAAAATGACATTTACACCAAATGTCATTCAAATAATCAAATCATTTTGGTTGCGACAGTGTCAGTGTGTGAAATACAATAGCATTTCTTCAATGATTCCATTTAATACTGGTTCAATGCACTTTGACAAAAATAGGCTCATCAACAACATCCTCGGACGTCTATTGACTTCAGTAACTGACCGACAGAGTGAGTTGTGCCATCATTATAAACGTGCAGCAAGCGTCAATACCTTAATATTTCCAACGTTAAAACCTTGCATTGACCTTCATAAACACCAGATTAAAACACTAATGGATACATTATGTCACGTGCATATCTACGTATGGCCATAATATTGGATGAAGAGTCGGGAAGAAGTCATAAAGAAATTTCATTGAATTGTCAATACCTTGTCGAAAGGATACAAAGAACGTACAGCTGGAAACTGTCGCCATAAACATTTGACGCAGCCTTGTGGACTAATGAAACGAAAATCACAACAACACAAGTTGAAGTCTTGTTGACTGACATTTCTATTGACTTATGAATTTTTACCTTTTTACCCCTAAATAACAAGATAACTTCTCTCAAGGTTAAGCAATTAATAATTTCGTTTGTCTCCAAGTATATCCTTTCCTGTTCGGATTCGAATAGCGCAAAGGAACGATTGTATTGGCCACCGTGCAAGTGAATTTTGAAGATATAAAAGTCATATTAGTAAAGAAGATTCAAGAATGAAATGCTGTCAAAAAATATCAAGCAATGAACAAAGCAGAGTAATCGAAAAGTTAAGGTATGATTACCTCCCTTTGACTATAAAGACTGGCCCGTGTACAAAGCAACCGATTTCGCTTTATACTTCACATAAACTATCATCCTTAACTGCGAGTACCTCTTTAGATATAATAAAGAGGATGATAGATCATTGGTAAGGTGCTTGACGCGACAAGACTTGGTCATGCATTAAATGTAAACATATAAGTGTAAGTATCTCCGAAACAGAAATGTTTTGAGGTGAGATGTGAAACTGGAGAGACAGTAGGGCAGGTTTAGTGTCTGAAGGGGGAGGGTTTCATAGAGCTGCAGTCGGAAGGATCCGTGATTGAAGTGTTTTAACAGATATCCAGCACCTGAAGAAGTGATAGGTCAGTTAGGTTCATCTTTGGTATGTAAGGTGAGACAGGGGCTTGGAGATAGAGTGGAGCAGTGCATTTACTATACTAGTTGATAGTCAGAACCATGGACACTATTCAATGCGCTTTTGTATATGTTTTGAGATTTGTGTGCAGGTTATGACCCTGGTGCCAATGGTCTGCACATTTGCTGGCTCTGAGATTGGACTTTGGTAATACCAACCAGGTGAGAACTTCAATCGTTTTAACATATATACATATACATACATACATACACAAGAATACTTATATAGCGCTAAAACCATAAAACTGCCCTGAAGCTCTGTAATGAACACATGAAAGGGTCAGGTAGTCAATCAAATGCAATATTAAAATAGTGTGTTTTAAGTCGAGATTTAAATTTTGAAAGTTCATCTATGTCTCTAAGGTTTTGAGGAAGGTGATTCCATAGGGACTTGAAATGCGCGATCACCAAATGTTTGTAATTTCTGCAGTACAAGTGAGATGTTTGTCATGTCGCTTGGTTCCAGACACTATGCGAGCGGCACAGTTCTGGACTCTCTGCAGGGACTTGATGCAGTGGGATGGTAGACCATAAAGAAGACCATTACAGTAGTCCATGCGCGATAACAAATATGCATGGATTAATGTCATTGCTACTTCTACAGTGATGTATTTCCTGATCATGCTGATATTCCGTATGTGAAAGTATGACTTTCTGCAGACTGCCTTGATGTGGGATTCGAATGTTGTATCAAACAACAGTCCGAGGTTTCTGATATTTCAGACGACACGGTTCAGAAGAATGTTCCCCTATCACCACAAACTGCTCTCTGTCGGATAAATAGGACTCCATCCACTTCAAAGCCATTCCATTCAATCCGATCTTGTGATGAAGGGTGTCCAACAGAGAGTGATCGACTGATACGTTATAACACCAGGCTGATTAGAATAGCTGTTCTGTGTCTGGTTGGAAGGCGGCGGATAGAACCGATGTTGCTCAATGGCAGGTCTTAGACATGAGATTTGTGAAGAATTTTTTGTCAAAATCTAACAATGAGTTTTGACATCATGTGGAACAGGAATCTCTGCATCGTGGATCTCAAGAGGTTTTACATGACATTTCTGCATTTTGTTTTAAAGCGTTAATCATGAGATCAGTTGTAACACTATGAAGCATATCATTGGGCATCCGAGTTTGATCAAATTCTCTTCATGACTCCATTCTGGCACAAATATCTGTCGCAATATGTGGTTCATTGATAAGGATATCAAACAGCTGAAAGTCGGCATAAAGGTGATGATCAATATGATCACATTTCAGTTTAGCCCATGATGGTTTTATCACAAAAGGCATGGTTCTGTTCCTCCAAATCAACCACTTGGTGTTTCCCATACATGAATACAAGTCTAAAAGAACAAGCCCTCCATATAACTCTTGGTCAACGAACCACTTCATGTTGTCCAAAACACAGTTGAGTGCAGTTTCCGTGTAATGAGACGCCTTGTAGACAGATTGAAACTGGTTCATGTTAACAAAGATGTTCCTCAACCTAACGCTTATGTATCTTCTCCAGAATGGTTGTTAGCAAAAAAAGGTTTGATGTTGGTCTTTAGTTTCGCATCTTTTCAGAATAAAATTGAAAGCATATAGACCGGGTATTTATTATTTCTACATCTATTTACAGCAGTCTTAACAAGATAACCATGGCCATAAACACTTGGTAAGTAGAGTCAAGTAAAAGTACTTTTGACTGACCACGAACGAGGTTTCCCACTGTTGCAGAGATCACTTCAGTCCAAATCCGTCTCTTGGTCATCACCATCCTCTATATATATATATATATATATATATATATATATATATATATATATATATATATATATATATATATATATATTCTTTAAAAACTGAAGATGGCAACAAAGCGGACGTGTGGTGGGAAGAAATTTGAAGAAGAAATTCTTCAAGTCCTGAGCTGCATCAGTGGAAAGATGACTCAGATGCTCACCAAAATGGATATAATGAATGCATCATTCATAGAAATGAGAGTGAAATCGGGAGACAATAGACCTGCAGGAACTTTTGACACCTCAATAACGGAGACAATGAAGAACCTCCAGCAGGGTGTACATGAAATTGTCAACGCCAATGAAGCTATCCTGCAGGCAAATCTACTTGAAGATTCTGCTGAACAAAGAATGAAGGACACCATTCAAAAGGTAAAGCAGAACATCATTCAAACTTGGAATGCCCTTCTCTCTAAACGAAAAAGAGCGTATTGGGGTCATGTGAATAACTCCAACCTTGTTGATACATACAATTACTGGATAACAGAAGAAAGAAAAATAATTCCAGAGAAGTTTAAAATCCCTTCTATCAAAGGTGAACCAGAAGAGCAACAGCGCCTACGTGAGAAAAGAGTTCTGGATTCAATGAAAACTGAAATCGAGATTTTGAAATTACGTGCTGAGACACATGAAAAAACCTTTCGAGATTGTGATGAAAAAATCATGTCCGAAATAAAAAAGGTAAGTTCGGGAAAAATTCAAGAATCCTTACTAGAAATGTGGAATGAATCCTGCAAACTACAGGAAGACATTTCTGCAAAGCGACTTGAAAAGAACATAAAGTGGCTCACCAACTACGCCTCAAAGGAGATAGAAGGCTCTACAAATTCATTTGTAACTGCAAATAAAGATGCAAAGAAAAGTTATGCAGAAGCAGTAAAGTCTAAACCACAAAATGCCAACAGACTTACTTTTAATCTCGGGACAAGAAAAATTAGGCGCAACCAACCAACAAAAGTTGAAGAAAGACAAAATTCTCGATCACGATCCCGATCAAGATCAAACTATAGAAAAAATCTAACATCGAAAACCAGAGAACCCTCTGACTACGCAAACCGCTCATACCGAGGCTCATTCAGAGCCCGAGGACGCAGTTATAGCAGAGGCCGCGGACGCAGCTACAGTCGAGGCCGAAGTACGGGATACAGAGGATCTGCAAGACAAGAAAGATTCTCGGAATGGAGACCGGGTCCTGTACGTGAGTACTCCCGCGGACGTGGCAACAATAATCCCGCCAATAGGATCCCCTACAGAGGACAAGGTCGCGGCCCTACCAGAGGAAGATCTATGGGACAAAACATCAACAGAAACACTGATGATTTTTTAGGGAACAGGAACCTCCACAAGGGGGAGGTTCCAAAATAGAACCCAAAATCATCAATCTTTCGAATGTGGACCTTTGCGATAGTGAAATTAACGTTCTGTTAAAGGGAAATAAATTCACGCCATCACCATCCAATGATGATTCAATAGTTCGCAATAAGAGTAAGTTTACTCCTAAGGCAGGGAGAAATAGAATTTTAGACAGAACAATCGAACAAATTAAAGAACTAAAAAATTGTGAGCAACCCGCAAATGTGAAATCCAACATTAGTTTCAATGAACGCAAGGCCATTAAATCATTATCGGAAAATGACTCAATTATCATTAAAGAAGCTGATAAAGGAGGGGCAATTATAATCATGGATAAACCATATTATAAAAACCTTGCGTTGTCAACCATTGGTGATCCAAATTATTATGAACAAGTAAACCACAAATCAGATAATGCATCATTTTCGAAGTTAAAGAGATTAGTTAACTCTTATTCTCCCTGCCTTACAGATAAGGAACAAGATTACTTAACTAACTTTGAACCTAAGACTAGTAACTTCTATGGATTACCAAAAGTTCATAAAAGTGTAGATATAAAGGAGGGTTGCCATGCTTCGAATACAGCCTATGTCAAATTGCCGGCCCCTACGGATCTAAAACTAAGACCAATAATAGCGGGACCTCAATGCCCAACACATAGACCTAGCAACTTTGTAGACATCCTCTTAAAACCATTTACAACACAGATACAACAGATTTTCTCAACCAGCTACCTACAGAAACAAATCCAAATACCAGGTTAGTATCATTTGATGTGACTAACCTTTATTCAAATATACCTCATGACTTAGGTATAGAAGCAATTAATTATTGGTTGGATAAACACTCCCATGAGTTACCTGAGAGGATTTCAAAAGATTTCATTATAGAAAGTGTGAAAATTATCCTTACAAATAATAAATTTCATTTTAATGAAAACTATTACAAACAAATAAAGGGGACAGCCATGGGAACGAAAATGGCGCCAACTTACGCCACACTTGTGCTAGGATACCTAGAAGAGTTATTATACCGTAAAGTTGGCCAAAAGTTTGGAGTTGAAATCGAAAACGAATTCAAAAAAAGTTGGAAAAGATTACTGGATGACTGTTTTATATTATGGACACAAGGTAATGATTCCTTGAAAGACCTACATAATATACTTCAAAATTTACTTCCAAGTCTATCATTCACAATGGAAGATAGTACCGAAAAGTTAGCATTCTTAGATGTAATGGTAACTTTAAAATCAGGAAATATAGAAACTGATATCTATTACAAACCTACAGATTCCAAACAGTATTTAGACTATAGGTCCTGCCACCCGAATAATCTAAACTTGAGGTTGAAAGAATTAGAGAGATTATTAAAAGCCAGAGGGTACCCTGATAACATCATTTTGGATGCTATAACAAAGGCCCGTTCCTTTAACCGGGAAGATCTTCTAAAACAAAGACAACAGGAAAACAATTCGGCAGCCCTACCTATTGTTACTACATTTAACCCCTGCAATCCAAATATCTATCCAAATGTGAAAAACTATGTACAGGCGCTAGACGCATGTCCAAAACTAAAGCACGCTCTAAAAGATACTAAAATGATAAACAGTAAACGGCAGAGCAAAAACCTGAAACAACTTATCTAAAGCGTGCTTTAAAGATCAAAAACCTGAATTAGGTGGAAATATCACAAAATGTAATAGGCCGAATTGCGGCACTTGTACACACATTTTAGAGTTAAATTCATTCATCTTTAGGAATAATTCAAAATTCAAAATAATGGAAAACATGTCTTGCGCCTCCAGAAATCTAATATATGTAATAACATGCGCTGGTTGTTGCGAAGAGTATATTGGTCAAACGGGGGATACATTAAGGGCGAGAGTCCGAGTGCATAAACAACAGATAAAAACACCAAATTATAGATGTATTCCCCTGAGCGCACATATAGATGGATGCGCAAAGAATTGCAATCCCCAGTTCACAATCTGTCCTATTTACAAAATGCGCACAGATAATGAAGAGCTGAGGAAAATTAAAGAACGATTCTTTATTGATGGATATACCCCGAAATTGAATTGTAACTAATATTAAATCATGTTGACGTCGCATTTACTATACATATTTTAGTGGTATGCATATGACGTCATGAATTACGTCCCTTGCCATTGTTAACGCTATACTATTAGCAACACAATGTATAAGTTACCCTGATGATCACTATGTTGTGAAACCGGTTGGTAATGAACTTATATGAAGACCAATCTTCAGTTTGTTATTTTTAAAGAATATTTGATACATAAACCATGAACATTTAACTTTTACATCTATATATATATATATATATATATATATATATATATAAAATTTTGTAGTATATTTTGTTGAAATTTATTATGACCTGCTGTTTCAATTGCGAGATATAATTGGTACTACTTAATTTCTTATGTTAAGAATACACTAACGGGAATAAGCAAATAAACCAACATTTATAGGGTTTTCAAAGTTTTAAAAAAGCGATACAAGAATGAAAGTCAGTTAGTAGTATTGGTAACTTCTACTGCTCCTACTTCTACTACTACTACTACTACTTTTTCTACCACTGCTACTTACACTACTATTGTTAATTACTTACTACTACTTATATTACTACTACATAATAATTATATCACTACTTGTACTGTAGACTCGGGTCACACATTTCTGGTGTCGCTCAGCCCGGATTCGAATCAGGCCTTTGGAATGGGACGGTTACTACACCACTGGGCTACAATTACTCCCGCCTTTACTACTAAACGATCGGACATGGAAAACTCGATGTTGAAGTGTTATGTCCATAATGTGGATGGGAAACACAGATTCTCTGTGCAACTTCGCCACAGAATATGTGTTTAAACTATCTAAATGCCCAACATAAAACACGATTTTCTCTGCGTTGCCACTGTATTTTATAAAAAGAATTAAACACACAGCTTTCTTCTCAAGGGAGGCACAAACATTGTGCCTTGCTGTCAGTCAGTTACTCCTACCTTCTACACTATAATCTATCTAAAACTGCAGAATTAATTCAGGATAATCAATGTCTGGTACATTCGGCCTGAAAAGATATGTTGATGACTGTTGATGACATTGATTATCTATTTTGTCACGCGAACAATGATTGACCTCCGTGGCGCTTGATCACACATCGGAGTAATTCAAAACCGGGAAGTAAGAATTAGGCTGCGCCATCCTTCAGTGCACAGTAAACATAGCTAGAATAAGATGTTTACATGAAATTAATTGCCTTGTCTGATGCAGTTAGATTAAAGGAACTGTTGGTTCTTAGTTGAAACAACGGCATTCAATAATGTCAATGATTGATATGGAGACAATTTGGAAAGTTTATGAAATAAATTGTAAAATGATGCATTTAATTTATATAACTTGCCTGCAATTGGTCAATCATGACAAACAAGTACATGTATTATAAATTAGTTAACACATATGATGAAGACGAGTGTTATAAGATAGTTAACACATACGATGAAGAACAAGTGTTATTAAACAATTATTAAATATTATGAAACAGAAGTGTCATTAGAAATTAATAAAGACGAAAAAGCAAATGTGTTATTAACCTGTAAACAAACAGGATGATGAACAAGTGTAATCACACCGTCAACGAGATATGCTATGAAACAAGTAAAAAGACAAAAAGAGGCAAATATTGTGGTGGGACACAGTCCACGCAACACAAGTTCGTTTAGTGGAAGATCCAGATCCAAAAGGACGTCCTGGTCCCCATAAGATCGCTCCCCTCCCGCCTCCCCCCAATGCTGTCATTACATTGAAAACTGTAAAGTTCGAAGAATGTATTCCAAATATAGAATCGACGTGATCGTAATCATTAATCAAGTCAAGAGTTCGTACAACCCCAACCCCTTATCACCACGTAGTATAAAGCGTTCGCCAGAGCTCAAATTCAATCAGCTTGTATCGGAGCGATTTATACCAAACCTTCATAATGTTATCAGAGAAAATGAAGATTTATCTAATTATCTGTTTAGTATTTTATCATTTAGGTGAGTATAAATTTTGTAAATGTTTCCACATCTAAAATGTTTTAAAGCATTATGTGCATTGTGATACCTCACTTATTTGTAAAATGGATCCTTTGTCATTTGGGTGTCAGGCGTTTTTTAATTTTGGTTTTGGTATTTTTTTGTATCATTTATCACAAAGTTTGTTGTCATGGAATATACAAAGCCATCGATGTCATGTTATTGACGACGAAATATTCAATGCCTAAATTGCAATATGCATGCATTTGAAAGACACTGAGCAAACGTCCACTTAAGAACACCTTGTCCTCGATGGAACAAAACATGAAATTAAAGATTGACATTCAGTAGCCTCTATTTGGATTTGGCTTGTTGGAGTATGCAGTTTGTGGGTTCAATACGGCATATAACCAAATATTTAATGATAGGAAAATGGATTTAGATTCATTTTTTGAATATGATTAAATAGAATTTGAGTTAACTTTAAACGAGGGATATTTGCAGGGCGATTATGTAATGACCCTCCTTACAGGGACAGTTTAGTTTGGGCTTGTAACCTTACAGGGACAGTTTAGTTTGGGCTTGTAACCTTACAGAGACAGTTTAGTTTGGGCTTGTAACTTTTAATAAAAGATCGTTCTTTGATTTTCCTCAGTTCTTCATTCATAGCAGTATAAATATATACACTCTCTCTGAATCTTCTATTGATAAGATAGGTAATAGTTATATATTACTGATAGGTAATGTCTGTATCTGAGGTTGAAGAATGAAGTATTCAGTTGAAAGATCTTAATCAGGCGTTTATTGTATACATACTATGTTTCGATCAGAACACATAGATACCGTAAAGAGTAACAGGTTACTTTTGTCTGTTTGAAAACCTTTTAGGATTGTTCCGCGGATGTGTCAGCCAAATAATGACCCTATAGCCTGGCGATATGGCATTAAAGTTGCAATTATTTACTTCATTTACTGCACGGGCGATGCAGAAGGTAGTTATGAGAAATTATTCCCTCAGGAACAAGGGATAGGCTGCACTAGACGTTTATATATCAGGATAATAGACCGTTTAGATTGAGTGGTAGCAGTAAGATGTAATTCAATATTGTTTTATCGAAACTTTACTGAGGACATTTTTAACACAAGATAAACTCGCACGAACGAACTGATAGAACACATAACAAGGGCTATTTTTCACCGGAAAAATGTATTGGAATATCTATACGTGTCTATATCAATGTGTTTCGTCGTGCGCTTATTAGTAATTAGTTATTTATAATACAAATGGAAATAACAATATGGTTATTCTGTTTTCAGACCAAATCACGCCCCTCCCAGATGAGTACAAGACAGAGACCAGAGGGTATGGGAACACCCACGATACGGTGTTGAGACCACGCTGTGACTTCCCGACAGTGATGGCCGTAAGAGATATGCTTGTCACATCTAAGAAGAAATCTCTAGGGTGTCCTGCCTTCATTCAAGCTGGTTCAGTCTACGATCCGGTTTGTACTCAGGTACAGGATGGGGACTGTACTTTACAGTTTGATCTCACTAAACGTGAGCCATATCTGGAATGTACGGGCAAGATCGAGTGTGATGTTGGGACTGACTGGCAGCAGGTGCTTGGTACCTGTGGGAGTTCCTATATGGAGAGTAGTCACATCATGAGCATGCAGTACAACTGCATTCCCAGTGAGTAACAATTCATTGCATGTCGGCCAGTCCATTGGCTACGTTTGTCCTGTGGCAGCTAAGTCCTTCTATGAACGCACAATTAATTCATTAATCTTAAATTGAAAGGCACTACTGTGCACAGTTTCGCCCTCAAAATGGCTTTTAAAGGGATATGAGGACATGTAAACTCTCGTTAGCTTTTTTGGTACAAGAAATCACTTGATATTCCTTTCAATTAACATTTTCATATATCATTGTAATTGGACATTGGATAGTACTTTTATTACAAACATAGCAGGTTCTATCAATTCATTCAATTCCATTGAAATTTCTACAATGACGTCATAACATTGTCCCTCAATGAATCGTAACTAAGAAAGATTGAAGATCACGGTCACTGCAAATAGTGCACTCTTTTCACTAATATACATGAGTGTCTCATTCTCATTTATACATTTTATTTGCACAGAAAGGTTTAAGAAAGTGTCTCTAAAATTGTTAAATTGAACCTGAACTAAAAGATAATATAACAATACTCAGAACCATCGAACTCACGATCTGCAGTGTGCAGCACTAGTGCCAGTATTTAATTACTAAGAGCAATGTTTTATGAAAATCGCAATCAAACTTAAAAGTTGTGTAGTGTTAGCTGACTACGCATAAGCAACGCCTAGTCGCATGATACATAGATTCTTCAGAGACCAAAGTAAAGCGAGTGAAGACAATGTGATCATATTGTACTGCCGTACTTACAGAACTCTGTAAAGGGGTTCCATATTTTCAGATTACAAAGATTTGAAAACTTTCTCTGCCGATTTAGTTACTCAAGTGAAATTTATTTTTGTACAACAGCTAATTTCTTAAAATCTCTAAATGCAGAGAAACACTTTTTTTCAATAAAATCACGTTGTTTTCTCCATATATCACTAATGCTGGTGTTTTGGGCTTTTTAGGTGCAGCTATATTGAACTTCAACGTAGTTGCTTCAAAAACGGGCATTACTGAAGCGTATATTTCAAACGACGGCTTCCCGACCGCCATGACGTCATCATCTCAGGGAACGTGTCTCATCACTTCCTGCTCAACAGGGATAGTTGTTGGTCTGATCGATTTGCGACTGTCATCAAGTGGGGGAATCTGTCAACAGTCTCTGATAGTCACTGATGGAGGAACGACGACAGTCTTTGACTGTGACGATAACAACAGTCTTCAATATCGACAACGGTACACAAGCGTGACATCATCAATCTACGTCACTTTAACAGTGGCGTCATCAACGCCTGAGAGCTTCGCATGGGTAGACGCATCGGGTGGGTGTAATGAATTTGTTTGAGGCAACGTCAATAATACTGATAATATAATACTGGTAGTAGCTGTAGGAGAAGAGGTAGTGTTTACAGGAGTAGTTATATTTTGGA